>CM032661.1:4595884-4693317 GCA_019095985.1 Streblospio benedicti | reverse complement strand
GTCAGCTTTTATGAAATTGTGTTTTGTCATAATTGTGTACATTACAAACTTACATGTAATAAATGTGCTATGAAATGGATACTTCCCAAATACTGGTTTTTCGGATTATTCCGTATAGCCAATGAGAAAATATTTGTTTTCTTCTGATATACAAACCAAGAAATTATTATCTTTGCTATTTAATCCATCAATTTTTATAGGGTTCACTGTTCTCGATTTTGAATCACAGGGCTTAGACCATTCCTTCCTTGGCTCCTGTGAGGAGCACCTGAATATCTCAGATTTAACTAAAGGCCTTTTGTGGGAACCTTGAGTGTATTGCTCTTCCATTTGTTCTTTCATTGTTTCTTCATCAGCAAGGCTTTGATGTCTCTTCTCAATGCTTGTGCACAGTTCTTCAATTGACTTTTTTGATATGGGAGTAGAACTTTTTGGTCGCGAAAATCCACTATCTTTTTCTTTTATTATACGCTCCCTCACTTTCATGTGGATTTTCCCCATGACATTCTGTGCAGGTGTATTGTCTGTTACGGTGTGTAATGTAGCATACATGCCATTTGTAGTCATTTCTGACAGCTTCCATTATCATATGAACTAGAATTATGACAATAATTATAAGTTGGAATGGTTAACAGCTCACATTGTTATGATTTTAGCTGACCTTGGATTGACCCGACCCAGAAAGCACAAAACAAGTTACTCTTTTTCCTGTAGTGAGGAGGTTCATGAAGAAAGTATAGCCAATGACAACATTTGATTTTGATAAAATTTCTTTTTAGCAGTTGTTTTTTTTTTTTTCCTAAATTTACAACCTTATTAGACATCTTGGGATTCCCTTTCATTCACAGAAAACCAGCTTTTACTGGACCTCACCTGTGCGGCACTGAGCTCCTGAATGACCTGGATGTTTTCTTTCCTTGCGTCGCGCACACACACAGAAACTCCAATCTCAATGTGGCCATGGAAGAATGTATCACGAATCTTCTCCCCAAGCCCCAATGGGGATTTTCCACGGACCACGTGGCAGTTCTCAAAGTCCCAGAACACGACCCGTTAGGGGCATCAGATGTGGCATCGCTGTCACCTATTTAGACAAAAAAGTAGATAAGTGTTTGCAGGGTAAATGAATATTTAGAAAAATAAAATTTCTCATAGTTTTCACATTTGATCCTAAATACGCAATGACTTTCAAAATTATGATGAGCATGTGTTGTTGTTGGTCATTTCTCTTTTCCAATATACATATTTCTTGATCGTGTCTTCCTAAGTTTTATGAGTTTTTTTTTACACTGTTTTAAATTATGTGAAATTTTTCTTAAGTTTTCCTTAACTTAACAGACATTGAGATCATCGCCACATGTCAATTTGTACACTAATGTATCATCTTATGTTTTTGATTTAAAAGATAAAAATTTTGATCAATGTTTACAAAATTTGAAGTAAGAATTATATAAGTGTATACTACCCAAGGTATTGTACAGAGACCATATGTACCCACCATCGATAGACTGCCCACGATTTCCAACGCTGCTGCCTCTTCTTGATATTACTGAATATGATGGTAGATCGCAGAAGAGGACCCACTAGCGCTGGCTCTCTGGTGTTGTTTAAACTTTTCTTTCAATGGTTTGCTAGTTTTTCCAATATAGGTGTTATTACATTATAATAGTTATTGTTGGGTCCTCCTCTTTGACTTACCGGTAGTTTCTTTTTTTCTCTTCATGAAGCTTGGTCGTGTATTTGCAACATGAGCCAGAAGATGGCTAAATGTATAGTTGATTTTTTAAAATAAATAATTATTGGGTCCTCCTCTTTGACTTACCGGTAGTTTCTTCTCTCTTCATGAAGCTTGGTCGTGTATTTGCAATATGACCCAGAAGAAGGTTAAATGTATAGTTGATTTTTTAAAATAAATAATTATTGAGTCCTCCTCTTTAACTTACCGGTAGTTTCTTTTCTCTATTCTTTTCTCGTTTCTTTTCTCTTCATGAAGCTTGGTCGTGTATTTGCAATATGACCCAGAAGAAGGTTAAATGTATATTTAATTTTTAAAAATAAATAAAGACTAATATGTAAAGGATGAATAGTTTTCTAAAGTGGGTGTCAGCTTTTATGAAATTGTGTTTTGTCATAATTGTGTACATTACAACTTACATGTAATAAATGTGCTATGAAATGGATACTTCCCAAATACTGGTTTAATCTGGATTATTCCGTACAGCCAATGAGAAAATATTTGTTTTCTTCTGATATACAAACCAAGAAATTATTATCTTTGCTATTTAATCCATCAATTTTTATAGGGTTCGCTGTTCTCGTTTTGAATCACAGGGCTTAGACCATTCCTTCCTTGGCTCCTGTGAGGAGCACCTGAATATCTCAGATTTAACTAAAGGCCTTTTGTGGGAACCTTGAGTGTATTGCTCTTCCATTTGTTCTTTCATTGTTTCCTCATCAGCAAGGCTTTGATGTCTCTTCTCAATGCTTGTGCACAGTTCTTCAATTGACTTTTTTGATATGGGAGTAGAACTTCTTGGTCGAGAAAATCCACTATCTTTTTCTTTTATTATACGCTCTCTCACTTTCATGTGGATTTTCCCCATGACATTCTGTGCAGGTGTATTGTCTGTCACGGTGTGTAATGTAGCATACATGCCATTTGTAGTCATTTCTGACAGCTTCCATTATCATATAAACTAGAATTATGACAATAATTATTAAGTTGGAATGGTTAACAGCTCACATTGTTATGATTTTAGCTGACCTTGGATTGACCCGACCCAGAAAGCACAAAACAAGTTACTCTTTTTCCTGTAGTGAGGAGGTTCATGAAGAAAGTATAGCCAAGACAACATTTGATTTTGATAAAATTTCTTTTTAGCAGTTGTTTTTTTTTCTTCCTAAATTTACAACCTTATTAGACATCTTGGGATTCCTTTTCATTCACAGAAAACCAGCTTTTACTGGACCTCACCTGTGCGGCACTGAGCTCCTGGTTGACCGGGACGTTTTCTTTCCTCATGTCGCACACACACACAGAAACTCCAATCTCAATGTGGCCATGGAAGAATGTGTCACGAATCTTCTGCCCAAGCCCCATTGGGGATTTTCCGCGGACTATGTGGGTGTTCTCAAAGTCTCAGAACAGACCCTTCGGGGCATCAGATGCGGCATCGCTGTCACCTATTTAGACAAAAAAGTAGATAAGTGTTTGCAGGGTAAATGAATATTTAGAAAAATGAAATTTCTCATAGTTTTCACATTTGATCCTAAATACACAATGGCTTTCAAAATTATGATGAGCATGTGTTGTTGTTGGTCATTTCTCTTTTCCAATATACATATTTCTTGAACATGTCTTCCTAAGTTTTATGAGTTTTCTTAGACTGTTTTAAATTACCCACTAGCGCTGGCTCTCTGGTGTTGTTTAAACCTTTCTTTCAATGGTTGGCATTATATTGCTGGAGTGAGCCCTTAAGGATGCCACGTCATTGTCTTAATTCTCGTCGTCGTCGGACTTGTTCTGAAACTAGCCTATAAGTGACTTGAGTTACATGCTTCCTAAATGTACGGCTTGTGACTTGTCCTATTCATAATACACATAACGAAACATGGTGGCAGCGGTGGGATACGAACCCACGCCTCCGAAGAGACTGGTGACTCAAACCATAGCATGTTTTAATGGCAAAATTAGTAATACGTTGTAGTTAAAGTTAAATTGTGTTACGTTTTAAGATTTAATTTTGTCAGTCAGAAAATGATTTTAAGTAAGTAGTTTTGAAGTGAGATAGTTATAATTTAGAGTTAATGTAAAATTAATATACAACAATAGCAAACAGTAAACATTAAATTAGAAAACATTACAACCACTGTTTTACAGATCTTCGTAAAGCTACATGAACTTGGTGACAGTGGGCACCACGATGATGTTGCGATGATTAAGTACCCTGGTCACTGTCCATTCTTTCACCATCCTCTTACTCTTTACATCGAACTCTTCTATTGTGGTGGTCTTCAGTGTCATGGTCTCAATCTCTTGTGACTCCGCGTCATGTATTATTGTCTGCTCGTCCTGGTCGCTGACGATGATGAGAGTGCGCGTGTCTTTGCGCACCAACACGGGCATGTTTGTGACAATCGGATTCCGGTTGAGCGTGATGACCGTTTCCAGCATGTGCGTCGCCGTGTTGTAGCTTACCAGTGAGCAAGCCTTCATATCCAGCATGTACACTGTGTCGCCAATGGCATCCATGCAGAAGTTGAAGAATGGCACACATACGGGCACCGACTCCCACGCTGGCTGTGGAGGCGACCGTGAAGCTTGGTCGTGTATTTGGAATATGAGCCAGAAGATGGCTAAATATATATTTAATTTTTAAAAAGGAATAATGACTAATTTGTAAAGGATGAATAGTTTTCTAAAGTGGGCATCAGCGTTTATGAAATTGTGTTTTATCATTATTGTGTACATTACAATTTACATGTAATACATGTGCTATGAAATGGATACTTACCAAGTAATTACTATTACTACTATATAGTATAATATAATATATAATATAATATATAATGATAAATTAGTAGTAAAATTGTCTATTTAAGTGTCAAATGTCCTTGTACATACATTAAAACAGTGAATTAAATTGTTCTTACAACAAAGACATACTGCCAAATTTGGCATACTAGACACTATTATACATTTTATACTATATATTACTTTAAAAACCTTTTTACAGTAGTTAAAACACCTCCATTTAGCCTGCAACCACAATTCTTTTATCATATTAAAAAAGTATACACCTTACTGGATTAAAATTAAGTTATACTGAAAATGTCACTTAAAAAACAAGCAATCACTAAACATATAGTAACCTACATGAACATTTTAAAACAATATTTATCACTTTAAAATTTCCACATTGCATGATACTTATAAACTTATCTTGTTCATTCGAATTATAAAAATCATCATTTATACTATGTAAATGTTGCATAAGTTCATATCTCTGATCTTCGTACAGATTGCATTGCAAAACAAAATGAAATTCATCTTCCACAACATTGGAATGACAATGCCTACACAACCTCTCATTCGTATTATTATAGGGTTCACTTTTCTCGTTTGGAATCACAGAGCCTTTGCCTTGGACAGTTTCCTGTGTCAGGCACCTGAATACCTCACATTTAACTAAAGGCCTTTTGGGGGAACCTTTAGTCTATTCCTCTTCCATTTGTTCTTTCATTGTTTCTTCATCAGCAGCAGTGTCTCTTCTCAATGCTTCTGCACAGTTCTTTGATTGACTTTTTTGATATGGGAGTAGAACTTCTTGGTCGCGAAAATCCACCATCTTTTTCTTTTATCATACGCTCTCTCACTTTCATGTGGATTTTCCCCATGACATTCTGTGCAGGTGTATTTTCTGTCACGGTGTGTAATGTAGCATACATGCCATTTGTAGTCATTTCTGACAGCTTCCATTATCATATGAACTAGAATTATGACAATAAATATAAGTTGGAATGGTTAACAGCTCACATTGTTACCATTTTAGGTGACCTTGGAGTGACCCGACCCAGAAAGCACAAAACAAGTTACTCTTCTTCCAGTGGTGAGGAGATTCATGAAGAAAGTCGAGCCAAGGACAACAAGGTGAAGATAATACACATTTTGTCAATATTCTTTTACCAATTTTAATGGTTGTTGTTCTTACAATAAATAATCCTGATGGTGAGATGTAGGCGTATGGCAAGAATCTTGATGTTTGGATGTAAAGTCTAGAAACCATTGAAATAGTGTGTATTCATGTGCACATGTTTTTTTTGTATATTTATTTCTTGCCTTGCGCAAAGTGCAATAATAATCAAGTTGAGGGATCATGGATGCGATTTTATGGGGAGAAGAAGTGATGAACCATTCATATGTGGGTCCCAAATATAAATTAAGTGCTTTATTTTAATTACTGTTTTGTTTATTTTCTTTAAGTAAAAGTTTCTGATAAATTTTATGTCATGTGTCAGATTTTGTTCAAGGATGCTAATATTAAGTAACTATTTATAAGTATATTTATAAGTATGATAACTCAAATCAAGTGCATTTTCATTTACTTAAATTGACAATTTATGTGCAGGGGGTGTTGACGCCAGCCATGATCAGACTGAAGGAGACTCTGGACCGCAGTGTGGACAGCCCGCAGAAACAGGTGCGATAAAGGCTCTGATTAACCAGGTTGGGACGAACGTTTGAATATACATATTGAAGGAGTAATTCTCTATGTCAAACCTTTAAAAGTTCCATTCATGGGGGTGCTATTGATCCAAATAACCGAGCTTTCATATTTTTTATGAAGGGTCATTTGTGGATACTGTACAGAAGTTAAGAAGATTGTTTCACAAATGATCCCCTGATTGAAGGCTGGCGCTACTTACACGGACTTTGACTATGTAATCATAAAGGGCACATGGCCATATCTTCACAGCATATTCAATTAAATGGAGCTCAATGTTTTCTCTGTCATATGTATTCAGTAAGAAAGAAGAATAACCTCAAAAATACCAGTGGGAGATCCTGAGTGGGGCCACACCTTCTGAATGAGGAATAATTAGGGTCTGCTCAATAAACTTAGGATTTTATTGATTGGTTGATGTCATAATTTTAGGACAAGCAGAAGACAAACCTGAATATAGCCAACGCGCACGGTTTTGTGTCCAGCTCATCACCACTGAACCGCAGCTACGAGGCTGCTATTGAGGGAGGAGGTGACTCCACACAAAGACATGGCGGCAAAGGTACGAACGTAGGACAGGAGTTCATTCACTTATTTCCTGTCCATACATGTGAAAACTCACCACAACTAAATTGACACTTAAATCTGAAACCAATGGGCATTTTTAAGATGGGAGCGGGGGACACGAAAATTTGTTTCCCGCTATTTTTGCCTTATTCGATCCCGGAACATTCCAAATCAATAACAAAATCAATTTTGACAGACAATATGGAAATACACATTGGACCAGACTATAAATTGACACTAAATCTGAAGCCAATGGGCATACAGTACGTGGGTTTGCTTGTAGCTGGGCCTCCTCCGGTGCTGAACATCACGGGCCTGCAGCGATCCCCCCGTGGCGGCAGACACGCGCCTGCCGGGGTCACGGAGAGGTCACAGGTCACGGAGAGGTCACACAGCCCTCTGGGTGAGTCACACCCACTGGAGCCAGAGTCGCTGATGCTGGCATCCTAGAATATAGCCTGCAATAAACTCTGATTTACCAAGATGAGTGTATGATTTATGATTTACTTGTGAGTTTAAATCAGACGTCCATTTTGATAAAGTTGAGCTTATGTTAGGCGTTGTTGTAGGCTTCACTAGTACGACCCTGCACTACTTCAGCCACTAAAAGGGTTAAGATGAACAACACTGTAACCATTCTTCCTCAAGTTAGAGTTCACACTCAAATGTGGACAGTAACATTTCATCTGTAACATTTATCCCAATTTACCAATTTTTTAAATGGCAACTAGTAATTTCAAAGTTAAAGCCCAGCCATCCCCAGATTAAAAGTCGTAGTTCAAGGGCAAATAAATAAAAAGTCAACGATTTTAGTGTGAGGATTTTAATTGTAAGATTTGAATGCATTTCAGCAACAGGTGATTCCAGCCGTTTTTTCAAGGAAGTGGCAGTTCCAAGAAGGGGCGTCCCCCACTAAGAATGAACTCTTCCACGGAGCCAGGCCCTGCACAGAGGGAGAGGGCATCATCCAAAGACCGGTCCACTCAGACACGGGGGGAGCAGCCTCCAGCGGAAGAGTCCACTCAGACTTCAGGGTTGGAGCGTCCCACAACACCACCACCACGGATCAAACAGGTGCCAAAATGTGAAATTTCTTTGATTTGATCAGTTCATTTTTAATCTGAGCATTATATAGCCGCCATTATATAGCATCTGACTCAGAAGGGTTAATTGTTTTAATTTACTTTTGACTTCCTTGCAAACATTACAATTGCAAGCAATATCATTAGTGGAGAAATATTATAGCATCAATTCTATGATCTCTGCCATTTTCAAATCCTATTCGAAATTAATTTGAACATCTTCAAATTTGTGGAAAAAAGTACTGTGTACCAAAAACCAAGGTGAAGAGATTTTGAAATCTGTGTTGTTGTTTTTGCTAGGAATCCCAAACTAAACCTGCGCAGACGAGTACCCCACAGAAAAAGGTAGGTTTAAAGAGGGAGGCTTTTTTAGCATTATATACAATTTGTAAAAAAAGATATTAAATCCATGCATTTAGAATTAATTGAAACCTATGCTCCTAAATGAGTCTTATGAAAATATTTTTATGTTTATGCAGCAGAAGAAGGCAAGTATATGATTTTGTCGGCTAGAATATAGTGGTGAATTGTCAGTTATGATTTGTTTTATTTCGCCATTTTGACAGTATTGGTGACGGGAAGTGTTTCACTTTGACATGACCTACTTGAATTTTTGCTCAAAGAAACAACAAATACATCAAACAACCTTATGTTTGTACAAGTAAAATCCAAAATATTAAGTATCCGAATGTATGTAGATACCAACATAATGTTGGTGGCTCAGATTTGATTTAATTATGCTATGCAATTGATATTTCTAGTAAGATATGTATAGGATGGAAGTTATCTTTTATCTGTAAAAGCATAATTCTAATGTAACATCAAATGCTTAAGACAATAAACATCATGTTGTCCAGTTAAATCATGGATCAAACTAATTGTCACAAGAGAAAATAGTCTGTTTAGGAAGGGCTAAGGCCATGGCCTCACCAAAAATCTGTGAGAAAAGAATTCTAATATACCACTTCTCTGTTGACTCTAGCCTCTAGATGGTCTTGATACGGCGATCCTCTTGTATGTACAATATGAAAGAGATTCCCATAAACCGACCACAGATATTATCAACACGTGACAATTTTAGGCCTTCAGGATTGTAAATAATTAATACCTACATGCTTTCATGTGTCATCCTAGGAACATTAATTCCTGAACAAACGAACTAACTAATGTCCGTACATCTTTTATCAATAGAGTTCACTATCTGTTTTGGGCTCTTATCTGTTCACATAAAGTCATCCTTTTTATACACATTTCATTTCCATGATTTCTGTCATTACTAACGCGTTGATTTCATCGGTTACATAATGAATCATTAAGATACAGCATTTGTCTATTTCAAACCATGCGTAACATTGTACACTCAGACAGGAATATCAAATGAGGTGAATTAAGAAATGTCAATTGTTTTGATTGTATGGAATTGATCTGTTATATAACTGAAGTAGATGATAAAGATGTGGCATAATAGTTGTCATCTTTGATGATAAAAAAAAACACATAGTTATACCATAAATAATGTATCAAAGCTTTCAAGATGACAACTATTATGTCACAACTTTATCAACTACATCTACATTTTCTAATATTTTCATGGTTTACATGTACGAGACAAAAATATAAACCCAACCATTTTCCGTCAGTTATAATCATAAGCTATCTAAATATGGCATGTAGACATATTATACATCGTTTTTCAGTAAATTTAAGGAGTTTCTGAAGAAAAATGTATTAAATGTTTATAAACTGGTGTTGTGAAGAGCCAGTGCCCCTCTTTAACACCAAAATTTATTTTTGTCACTAATACTGTGAAAATGGCATTTGTAAAAATCTATTTAGGGTAGTTTTGTTGTTCTTTTTGTCTACTCAAAATAACTCTGTAGTTAGTATGTACAGGCCTTCAAGTGTCCCTATATTTCCTATAAAATCCCTATCTTTTAGAAAATGCCCTATAATCCCTATATTTTTGTTCAAAATAGCCTTTTCCACTATATAAAACCTATAAATCAGAATTGATTGGTAAAAAAATGAAATGTTCCATATGCAAAAGTAAGATATAAGATATGTAGGTCAGGGAATACACTGGTAACAGTCAGCAGATACACTGGTAACTGTCCATTATGCACCAGTAAGTATACTGTAAGGAGTCAGCCGTAAACGTATGACAGGTGCAAGTACGATAGGGTTCAATCTCAAGGTTTCGATAGTTCATTGTCTAAACTAAAAATCTTAGTCTCATCAAATTTGTGTCAAAAGAAGGGCAAAGTCACCATCAGTTTTTAGTTCACCTGCTGTGAAATAGCATGTTAGCTTTTCCCCATCACCTTTGTCCATCAGTCTTTTATCTGATGATAGCAGCCCTCAGGTGTAAGGAGTGATACATTAAGTTTATATATGGGACAAATAAATATAATGAAATTCTGTCTTCTATCGCCATATCAAATAGCTTATTATGGACCTTTGATGCAAAATCTCTGATTTGATATAAAAAATGTTACTCAAAGTTTGTGTTTTTAGTTTGTACACATTGTCTATAATGATGATTTGAGGGGTAAATTATGTATTTTGCTACCAACTCAATTTTGAACATAAAGCAAACAGGTGCATAAAAATAGATGGAAATGACTGATTATTAATGAATACTTTACTGAGGAGTAAATATGGCCCTTTAGATATGAACAATAAATGGAGTGTAATAAGTGATTTCGTAAATTGCGCATGACGTCATGAGGTCAGAGGTCAAGTGAGATAAAGATGTGTATTGGGCATGATTTTTCTATACAGTATATAGTAAAACTTGACGACAAAAAATGCTTAAATAACTTTGTTAATCATAATCTGTTATTTATAAATTTAAGTTACCACTTGTAGAAAAGGTGTAAGAACGCATGGCTAAAACAAGAGATTAATTTGGCATCAAACAGCACATGAAAAGCTTCTCTAAATCCTATGTAAAATTAGTAAACAATGTTTCTGCCATGACAGATTTTTCATTGGATTTAGAGGGGGTTTGATAACAGGTATGCAAGCAGAATTAATCTTTTGACTTCAAATATGGGGACCTGCACTTGTTTTATAATAGGTGACTTAATATTATTCAATTCCCAAGAGAATTAACTAATTTATTAACTATTTATTGGCATCTCCGTCAGATCTCCCCTGTTTGACAGGTGCTAGTGAAACGGATTTCACACATCTCCGACTTTCAACTAATATTTGACAAACTTATATTTGTTGAATTTATTATTTCTTAGTGTCAAATCAATTGCATATTGGTCTTTTGTTATTCACAAATGGTTTGAAAGTAGATGATTTTGATGCACTGGCATATTTGCGGGTTTTATGACCTAACCTTAGATATTCATTTATTATACTATAGCAAATCACCCATCCATAATGCAAATAAAACTTATCACTCTTTTTACCTGATCTAGGCTACAAGCGCAAAATGCGGGCTGAAATCAATAGCACCATCAAATGTAGATTCAAAATACCAATAAGTTGCAAATTTTCTATGGTTTTCATCTGTGTTGGAAATTTGCAAGTGCCAATATTTAGACAGTTCTTTCAAGAACATTCGATATGTAGATTTGTAACATTTAGCCAGAAGATATTTCAAATGGCCTCACAAAAATGGAGAAATTTTTACAATTCGAGATTCAGAAGTTCATTCCCTAAACCAAACATCTTGGTCTCAATCAAATTGGAGTCAAAAGAAGGGCAAGGTCACCACAAGTTTCTTTGTATTGGTCTTCATTTTAAATTAGCAAGTCACTTGTGCCAAGGGTTAGTCTTTCATCTGATGATAGCAGCCTCCAGTAGAAATGAAGATGCATAAGTTTATACTTCAGACAAATAAATATCTTGGGTGATTGACTACTTTCAATATAATCATATGAGTGACTAGCATACTGCTGCAATCCTATAGATGACAACATTTAAAAACACAAAAGGAAGGCAAGTTCAACATCAGGTATGTCCATCCTCGTCATCTGGTCATCATCATCTACTTATTGTTCTTGACCATGATGAAGTCAGCCCTCCACATAGAACAGAAAGATAGATGGTATATATAGGGGTGAAATTAATGTGCTATAATCTGATCATTTCTTAAAGTTTTATAAGTGTTCATCTACTTTCATAGAAAGTTAACCATTTTACAAAAAATATCATAAGTATCTTGTCATAATTAATTAGTTACGATCATAAAAATCATGATACTTAGGCAATATCATTGATTTTGCTTCAAATAAATTTGTAACACGATGCAAACG
This sequence comes from Streblospio benedicti, assembly GCA_019095985.1. Taxonomy (NCBI): domain Eukaryota; kingdom Metazoa; phylum Annelida; class Polychaeta; order Spionida; family Spionidae; genus Streblospio; species Streblospio benedicti. Next base: position 4,681,173 of record CM032661.1, on the reverse strand, counting down.
GATTGTTATCAGGAGCATGATTTTGTTTGACTTTACCTGTTATGGTGCATAGCCCATGGCAATGTCACCAAAATATGGCTACAAAAGAGAACTTTGTTTACAGTTGATGATTGTGAAAAAAGTGACAATAGTTTGGACTATAATGTAGCATATAGTCTCAACTAGTTATATTAATCAAAATTGACAAAATCTATATTTGGGATAGGCCTTGTATATATCATTAGAGCTTAAGTAGTAAAACACAGGATTTTTTATATTTTAAAAAAAATAGAAAAATATCGTTCAATGAAATATATGATTGTGCAATAAAAAATTGGCAAATCTTGAATGAATTTTCAAGGAAATCCACATTTGCACACTCCATGACTATCAACAATAGATTCACCCCGCCTTGCATTTGGGTCAATCAGGCACCCATATAAATTTTCTTTATTTTAGGCTTCATCCTAGGCTGCAAAAGTAGACATCCATGACTAATCTGCTAGAAATGAATTAGTCCAATAGTTAATAAACTACGTAGAACTCTGCACACTGGCAGATCCAGATTTTTGGAAAAGATGGGGGATGCACTTAAGCGATTTCATGTGTTGCATAGGTACAATCAATGGCGGACATGCCAAAAATCTTATGAAATGAAGTATTTTGGTGGGAAAAGTGCCCCCCCCCCCCTGGATCTGCCTATGCTGCACATTTTCTTTGCAAAATCATACTAAATTGACCGTGTGAAACCCACCCTATGACGTATATTTAAAACGCGTCCTCCTCTACACCCCCAGCGTCCTGCGTACGAGATGAACTTCATCCTGCCGGCGTCGCCACGGTTACCACAGCGCCGCGGCATCACCGTGGGAACGAGCGGCGTCGGCAGCAGTGAGGAGGAGAGCGGGTCGGAGTCGAGTGACACGGAGGGAGAGTACGACACCAAGGCCGAGGGACACCTGCTCAGACACCCAGGTCAGGGCAGCAGCGTGGTCACGGTATTACAGGGTCACGATTAGCCACTCGTCCGCTCGTATTGACTAGTAAAAACTTGTGGAGGACGAGTAGAATGTTTTAGCAACTCATCCTTTTGATGAGGAAAAATTCCTGTCAATTTAGCATACAACTATAGAGCTTTTTGCAAGGAGGACGAGTACATTTTTTGCAGGACGAGTAGATATTTGATGAGGGTTACTCGTCCTGCTGACGAGTAGCACTTTTCCAACTAATCCTGACCCTGTTTTATCATTCACACTGCCTTCCATGTTCATATATATCAGACCTAGGCAATCGGACGGAACATTGCAGTGTTACCAAGAATTCAAAATCACATTAGTATTGAGCTTACAGTCACTGAACATTTGAGCAGTGGAGCTTTTGATTGGTTGGCTTTTGTGACCCACTTCCATGAATATTACAGGCATTGAATCACTCTGTATGTAGCTGTTTTGTTTTAGTTTTTTTTTTTTACTGGGTTTCTCTACTTGTTTATATTTGCGTTGTTTTGTTTTGATACCAGCACCTGGGTGAGGCACTTACACAAAATGTAATAAAGAAACGATTAGGCAAACTATCAACTGCTCAGGCACCCCAGTCAGTTTACTTTTGTTTTTTTTGTTGTTTTTTGTTTTGTTTTACTGGGTTTGTCCCTAAGCCTCATTTTCATTAGATGGGAGGTAGAGGCATATATACTATATTTACTATACAACCAATCAGAATCGAGAATGAACGGCAAACTGGGGAGAATTTCCTCCATCCTTTTCAAAGAAAGTTTGTGGAAGAATAATGGCCCTGTATTTCCTGTACTTGCTGAGTTCTGCATTGTTAGTCCATCCACAATCTACTGGGTTGACTCACTTTAGGATAAAACTCTTTAATGTATTCATTCTGCACGTTTTCTTGCACACCAACAATGAACAAAGACTGCGTAACAAATATGTTCTTCACATTTATTATATATACACATGTAGCTGGATTCAGTGATAACATACATCCATGAAACTCTGAGGTAGTGGCTGTCAGTCTGGTGAGTGTTTGGTCAGTCTCTGGTCATTGTTTGGTCAGTCTCTGGTCACTGTGTGGTCAGTCTCTGGTCACTGTTTGGTCACAGTTTGGTCAGTCTCTGGTCACTTTTTGGTCAGTCTCTGGTCACTGTTTGGTCAGTCACTGTTAGTCTGGTCAGGGAGTGGTCAATATTTGGTCAGTCTCCGGTCACTATTTGGTCAGTATTTGGTCACTATCTGGTCAGTCTGTGGTCACTATCTGGTCAGTCAGTGATCACTATTTGGTCAGCACCATCCAGGTGACCAGACCCCGCCCCAGGCATCGGGGTCGGCCCCCTCGGGGTCCGCGGGGGGCCACTGTGCGGGCCGCAGCCCCGCCATGTGGGCCTCCAGCCGCGCCAGCAGGCTCGCCACAACCTCCGGGTGCGACAGCGAAATGTCCGTCTCCTCGCGTGGATCGGCTGCAACACAAATCATTGTTTCTATTCCTGTGTCTTGCTGTTGTCTGTACAGCAAGTACTACGATATAGAGAGACAGAACAGAGAGAAAGAAAAATAGAAGTGAATACACAAGTATGCTTGGGAAACACCCATTACAAATTATCATGGTCTTTTGTAAACTTCAACTACTAGAGCTGTAGTTGAAGCTGCTTGTTGAAACTGATCAAATGGCCATTTCCCTTCATGTCTTATACAGTAAGAATCCCCCTGTTAATTTGAAATTTAAAACTAACAAACTTTTTATTTACTTTTTAAGTACTTCTTTAAACTTCAAGATAAATCCGTCAGACTCTAGTCATGAACTATCAGAATTTTTCATTTTCTAAAGTTACTTCAATTCTTCAATTCAAACTGGCAAGACATTGGCATAAGTGGTTCCAACTGTGTACCAGTGTATTGTTTCCTTAGTCTATTTTAATCAGTATTTGGTGTTCTGACATGAAAAGTGTATGACAATATTCTATTCTCCACAATAATTTTACACCAAAAACAGAACTCACCATCCAGATCAAACAGCATGATGTCGGTGTTGTTCATAACGGCCTCACCGCCAGCCCAGGCCACAATGTCCTCGTACATGTTCTCTGGATCGCACGTCTCCTCTTGGCCGGGGCACGGATGCAGGTCGAGAGGCGAGGTCCCGTTGAGCTCTGGGGGCGTGTACCAGCCCTGGTAGGCGCCTGTCGGAAAGGAGCACGTTTTCATCAGATAGAGAAAATCGTCTCGTATCATGATTTTTACATCATTCACTTTTCAAAAATATTTGTGAAATTTTTTTTTTTTTTATATATATATGATCATCATGGGCATCACATAAAAAAAATCTAATTTTTCTTGGCTATTTTTAAACTCATTATGTTCAGAAATGTAGGCAAATCTTTAGGTATATAAAAAAAAACAGTCAGCCACTTGTCACTTTATTAAATCCTGTGTCTCTATCTTAGATTATTTATCTTACTTTTCATGTATAGAAAATGCATGAAAAGCATAATTCTATTCTTGCATAATGTCGCATATGATATGTAAAGTAGTGGAAAAGAGTTTCGTTTGTGTTAGTGTGTTTTGTACTATCACAAAACGCAGCTGCCATGTGAACAATTATGCTAATAGATTTCTTATTACCTTCTCTGAGCAGCAGTAAACCTACATTTGATCAAATGAAATTCGTTCCGGGTACTGTCAGCCATCTTGGACAAGTTTCATAATTAGCACTTATTATGGCAGGATTAGCAAAGTAAGAAAATTTGAAGTAGAAGAAAGGAAGGGGAAGACCAAAACAGACTTGGGATGCGGTTGTGCAGAAAGATCAGACATGTTTGGTCATGTCTCTGATAGATCAGATGACCGAAAGACTTGACGGGGACAGTTGAGATGTAGACTGGGCAGCCAGGCCACACCCTCTCAATGCAGAATAATTAGAGCCTTCTCAAATAAACTTAGGGTATGATTGATCAATTGATTGATTGATTGATAGGGAAATTTCACTTACCGGGAAAGCCATAAAAGAGCTTGTAGTTGTCGAGTCTGATGGCTGCTCGGCCCTGCACAGCCACGTCAGTCTCATCTACACAAACAACCCGGTGTCTGTAGTACTCACATACAAACGTGCACAAAGTATTCATACAGATAGATAGGAGTCAATGAGCGACACATCTTCAGGAAATGACAAAATTGTGATGGAATAGGGTGGCACCTACTACTACAATGTACAAGTACAAACGCTAGATATTTCAAGTGCGATTAAACTCTTTATAGTCCACATAAAAATGTGGTATCCACTTCCATTTGTCATCTTTAAATTCGCATTAAGCATCGAGCATCGTCCATCGACCCACCAATGTGATACAGCACCTCATGTCGCTGGCTCTCAGCACCGTGTAACAACATCTCTGATTGGTCGATTCCGTCGATGTCGCCGAGGTCGTCGTCGTGGACACCGGCCAATGAGAGGATGGTGGAATACCAGTCGGTCATGCTGAACAGACCGTCGTGCCGATAACCTGGGTCAGCAGACATTAGCTCCCTAGCATTCTCTCAATCTCTGTTGTGTTGGGAGTATGATAGTTTTCTGTGACTAATGACTGATGAGCTTATGTCCAGGAACTTATATTTTGGTCTGAAGAGTCAAATAATGTGTCATAAACCACCAAATTGTAAAATATGAAGTACAGCGAAACTCTCCCCTCCCCACCCCCGACTTATTACAAATAAACTACTCATTGTACAGTATTCATGAAACATACAAATGTCGGAGGATTTCACAACCAAATTGACAAATTTTCAATATAGTACATTCAATACTTTTGTAGTAGATTATTTCCTGATTTGGATTTTGTGACTAGTACATAAATATGTACCAAGATGAATGTTCTATGCAAATCATTATCATTGGTGGTAATGTGTAGTCGTTATTGTAAATCAGACTAGATTATGAATAGAAGCGTACCTGTTCGCTCGAGGATGCCTCCAGCCACGAGCGTCGGCACGCGCGTCCCGCCTTCAAACAACGTCACCTGACAGTGCCGCCAACACACATTTTTTGAAAAATACATAAGCACAAAATTATTCGATGTATTTTAGCTTCATGTACTGCTGCACGATTTGTAATAGAATAGAATAATGTCTTAACCTACATGCCCTTGTAGGGGAAATTACTGCCCCACCCAGAACTTTGCACCCTGCACACTGACATTTGCAATCCACCTATTGACCTTTGCACTCTACCCACTGACCTTAGTACTTTGCCCACTGACTTCTCACTGCCCACTGACCTTTGCCCCCCTGTAGGGGAAGTTGCTGCCCCCGCCCACGGCGTTGCCCCCGTTGTCTGACAGGAACACAATCAGGGTGTCGTCCCACATGTTGCGCGCCTCCAGACTCTACAAGAGAGACTCACACATTAACATTTTACTTCTGGACAGTCATTGATGTACGTTTTACACGAGATCCATTATGGCTCTCTTGTTCTTTCTAAACTTCCTATATGGAGCAGCAATCTCTACAATTGCACAGAATATAAATGCGTTATAGAGATGTCTTGATAGTTCAAAGCTTCATATAGGAGTATAGGAGAAATAATTACAAATGTACATAAAAATATTGGTGCCTGTGCTGCGTTCATTTTTGCTACTTATTCTAGATTTTAGTTTTCTGTAAAATTTTCAATCTCAATCTCCATAAATGCAAATAGTTTCTTTTGTAACATATAAAAATGCGTCAATCAACCAAATTGGTTATTGATGGTTGTTCGAATATTGAAGAATCCTAGTGTAGCTGGCAATCGACTACTCAAGCTCTCACCTCAACAACTTTCCCTATGGCCTCATCCATGCTGGTTACCATGGCGAGGTACTGTTTCCGTGTCGGGTCGTCAATATGGTCATAGTACTGCAGATACTCCTCTGGTACCTGGTAGAGAAATCAGGCAAAAGCCGATGTATTAGCTACAATAGAACAGTGGAAAATGAAAGGTAGTGGTTAGGGAGCAATCATACCTATACAGCATGAATGGGTATATGCAGAAACATTGCCGAATCCATGTTATACATTGCATTGATACACATTGGCATAGTTCTTGATGCACTTGATGCTCTACACGTGCTCTCATTAGGATTCTATCTAGTATCTACTGACCTGTACCTATTCTATAAATAGCTACTATGAACCAGTTTTCAACAAAACGGGCATCCTTCTGTTAAGTTTGATCTCATTAACTGCTGTGTGGGACTCGAACCCACGACCTACCTGCAGTAGACTGTGCACGGCCTGGAACGGCATGTACAGAAACATGGGCTCATCCGTGTCGTGCTGCTCAATGATGCGTGTCGCTCGTTCAGTGAACGCCTCGGTTGAGTAAACACCATTGTGTGAGAAATCGGCAGTCTCCTGATCACGGAAGTCCAGCCACGATGTCAGGTTACCTGGCGGAAGAGGGAGAGGTGACATTTGTTGACAAAGGATGACAACTGATGCAGATTTCTTGGTAGAGATGATGCCAGGTTTAGTTACCCCTAAACGTGCTTGAAAAAAAGACAGGCGACATCTTTTGAAAACGGATAATGACATAGAAGTAGGTTGTCTTCTGGTCGTAGCCATGATGCCAGGTTACCAGAGGGAGAATTAACAAATGATGACAACTTGCTATCTTGCTAGTAAAACAAAGATGATTTCTAATCACCTGAAGGTTGATTCTGACAGAATGATGATTTACAGAATTGATGGCTTCCTCTTACTAATTAGTTATAGGGGTGATGATGATTGACATGTTCAATAGATATTTCTTGGACGTTTGTATAACGTACCCGGCTGTGTGTGTAGCACCGTGGCATTGTGGGTGTAGTAATCCTCACCACCTCCCAAGAAACCGAAGAACGTGTCAAATCCGCGGAATGTCGGGGTTGCGTCCCATCGGCAAAAACCTGGAATAGCACCAGAACATGACAGTATGCAGGTGTATTTGTAAGGAACAGGACAGAATAATATCAAAGAATTTTGAAACCCGAAGGCAAAATAAACATCTAATGTGTGCTTATGTCCTTATGGTTTACCATAAGTTCTGTTTTCCAACGTTAGGTTTAGAGCGTTAACCCTTTGCCGGTCGGAAAGCCATTTATGCCTTAATGCATGCCAAAAAATGAGCCTAAAGCATAGCTTCTTCTAACTCTCGTAACTATCAAAGCGTTTGTCACATGCATCATACAAGGCCACGTGGTGACTCAAAATCGCGGACTTCATTCATTAGTCTTCACAATATTTCGATATAACCACTTTTTGTAGCAAATAATACAATAAATTTAAAGAAGACATACTTTTAGGCGAAACACCCATTTTCTGAACCCTACTTTGCCCTCGAAATATAATCAGGCTCAGGATTAGTCACTCGTCCGCTCGTATTGACGAGTAAAACCTTGTGTTGGACGAGCACTCTAATTATATCTACTCGTCCTTTTTACGAGTAGCAAATTCTCGTTGTTTTTACATAGAAATAACTAAATATTCGGTCATTAATAGCGCCAAACCTACCTTGCTTCGTCACCATTTTGGCAATAACGAAACCGAGGCTTCAAGCTAGACTAAGTAACCCGACGCAAAAGTACTTAAAATCAATACCGGTTTGCAGCGTTAGTCGTATTAGCAATGCTTGGTTTCAATATTGATCCACAAAAGTCGTCTGCTCGATAGCGTCCGTAGTAACAATGCGATGTTAAAATTTATATTTTACAAATTGAAGCTGCATTTCTCTTGACGATATAATTGAGTGTAATTATATTAGGTGATGATTACAAGACGGTAATGGAAATTGACCTGTATTGATTATTATTATTTTGTAGAGAATAAAGTTAATATGAACTGAAAGTGTTATGTTGTTTTTGTATAAAACTATTCAATTCCAATGAACATAGTTTATTTGGGTGTCGAGTGGATTTTTAGTAGGACGAGTAGATTTTTGGGAGGATGAGTAGATTTTTTAGTGTTACTCGTCCTCCTGACGAGTAGCAATTTCCCACCTAATCCTGACCCTGTATAATAATATTTAGTTGTAAACTCCCATCGGTCTTAGTATCAAACAAACTGGCGTCCATTTTGCTATATGTTTATAAACATCTCATTAGTATGCGGTGTACCCTGACCTCACAAAAATAATTTATTCCTTCATTATATTTTGTGTGTTTACGCCCATTTCTGAGGCTGTAGCCTCTGCCAACAGCATTTAACAAGCATAGCAGCATTGCAAAACGCGCATGCTGGGGCAAGGCTACTGTTTCAGCCAAATCACAAGCGTTTCCGATGACGAAATTGACAGCTAACATGGAGGTAATCATGGAAGGAACAACACTGAAAATATTTCTCTGTAAAATGTAGATGTTAACGATAATGATGAAATGGAAGCATTTATTAAGTCCACCAGTGTTTGGCGGATACGATATAGAATACACCGGGAAAAGTTCCTGGAATGTGCAATTAGTCTACATGTCGCTATATCGGGAGATTTGGTAGCAAATGCAAGATCACTCTACAATGGACACGCCGACAAAGCAACAGGACTGTAATTTCTCATTTTGTGCATGAAACGTATGTCCAATGTTAATATTAACAATTTCACAGCATGTAGTATGCCATTATGCAGAGAATGGTAGGTTACATGTCACAAAACACCTTGCATTCATGTATAACATCGGATCACCTCGGGCTGTCAAATGACAATGTTTTGAATCGAGAGATAAAACATCGGATGGTTTCGATGGCAATTTCATTAAAATTGCAAAATATTATGAGCTCGAAGTGTGAAAATAAGAATCTGCATCGCATTTCATGTCTCCTGTGTAAGTATAATACTATTTGGACTCTTCAGTAAACCTACAGAATTCGCAGTATCTGCGACAATAAAATCTTAAAATCAATGACTTTGTGTGATGTGAATATACGTCAAACGTCCAAAATACGGCGACCGTCAAAGAGTTAAAGCAGGTAAACACCTAATGAGTTGTTGAACTTTAGGGAATTCGGTAGTTGATAATGCAAGATTTATAACAAGGCTCAGAAGTTTTCAATGATTTACAGATTGCCTTTTTATACGTTGCTCATTGTATCTTCCGCTTTTCAAAAACAAGCAGTGTTTTATCATAAGGCAGGCAATGCAAATAGCTTGGCCATGTCATGAATAGACATAAAACATACAGTATGAAGGGGTATTTGTAAGGAACATGACAATAATATCAAAGAACTTTGAATCTCGAAGGCAAATTAAAAATTGAATGTGTGCTTCGGTAAATTATGCAAGATTTATAACAGGGCTCAGAAGTTTTCAATGATTTACAGATTGCCCATTTAACAAAATGTATCTAGCCTTTGTCAAGGCCCAAAAATATCATTTAAAAAAATTATTAAAATTTGTGATCATTGCACTCAGAAACAGCACCAGTCTAAATGTCTCAGCTTGGCGGATTATATTCTTAAAGCAATGGATACATTGTAAAAATGGTTTAAAATAGTTTCTCTTCAGTTTCTCCCCTAAAATCTGAGTTTCTCTCCTTACCTAAAAAGGGGGTATGGATAAAAACAAGGAAAAAACTAGGAGAGAAACCTGCCAACCCTGTCAGTGAACGGTCAGTGTGTGATCACCCCAAATCAACGTCACATCAAAATATGGACCAATCAAATTCCAATGTACACACACATTCGTGTAATAAACTATCGCCTAAGTTGACAAATTTTCTAACCTAAACCAATTTCAGACCCATAAAATTTTCAGAATAAATTGCGATTCCCACTCACAGTTTGTGCGTGGTCAGGTCCCTATCTACTCAGCCACAGTAGCATACATTTGTAACGCATTAGTCCTGATCAAATAAATTCTGTTGCTAGGTTACTGTTAGATTTGATCAGTTAGAGGGAATTCTGTTTTGAGTGTTAGAGGTTAAAATATAATAACCATTTAAGAATGAATACCAAGGGAAAATGTGAAAATTAATTGATTCTATTTCATGAACTTTATTTTCAGAAAAGTTGTTAAATTATGGGAGTAAATAAACAGTTGTAGAGATCCAGATACTGCAAGTGATAACAGTTTGTACTTTGTAAAGTCGATTCTCAAGTCCATTTCATATGCGGACACAGTTGTGGATACTTACAACCTGATATTTCCTACTATTACAATGGCTACAGGTGGAATAAGTGAGGAAGTTGCCGATGTGGCTGAATGCTCTGTGTGCTGCGAGCGGTTTAATGATACAGACAGAATTCCCAAAAGTCTACCATGTTTGCATACATTTTGCATAGTCTGCTTGGAAAGATATGTCAAAGTGAAAATGGAGAGGACCATTTCATGTCCGACCTGCCGGAAAAGTTGCCCTGTGCCCCGAGATGGAGTGCCCAGCCTGCCAACAAACTTCATGCTGCTCAAACTGCTGCCTCACATACCAGACAGTAACAAAAGTCAAAAGCATATGAAGCCTCGATATTGCACAACTCACAAAGCTGAAAAATACACGTATTATTGTGAAGATTGTGATATCCCTCTGTGTGGAGATTGTTTGATTTCGCCATCTCATCGATGTGATAAAAGTCATAATATCAAGAAATTGGAAGAGGTTGCTGGTCGACTGGATTCAAGAATAGTAAACATTGAGGATTTACTAAATGATATAGATTTGAAGAGTTCTAGGAAGCTGAAAGAGCTGAAAGAAAATCTTGTGTCTTCTAGAGATCAGCTTCGGAAAGAGACAAAGAAAAAGCATGACAAGGCGGTAGCTGCCGCCGGCCGATGGCTCACGGACACAGACGCCACGATTGATACAGTCTTTAATGACCTTATGGCACAGATTGAAGCGGAAAAATCTAAGATCAACATTGAGAGGGTTCAAACTAAAATGATCAAAATTGCAAGTAAAAAGAATGAAGGATTATTAGAAGAAGTGAAGAATTTACTCTATACGCTTGAGGCAGACATGGAAAAATTAAAGACTTTGTCGCTGTCTACAAATAAGTGGTCAGCCAGCATTGGATCCCTAACGAAGGAGTTTACGGTGAATTTAGGCATGTTTAGTCCATCGCAATTAAACCTGCCAACAATGGAAATGCATTCTGTTGCGAATAAATCTATCAAGGTGAATTACGCATCTGAAGTTGAAGTTGATTATGACAGTTCAGTCGGACTTGCATTAGATCAGGCAGTCGTGGTGTATAAAACGAGAAAAACACTGAACATGATAAAACTCTGTGGCAGGAAACAGCACGTAGTATCCACTAAACCTATGATGCAGGGATTAAATATTAGCTGTAAAAAGTACATTTTGAATGATAATTGCATCTTACTCAGATATTTGAACAAAGGGCCGACATACATAATCAACAAAAACCTTGACGTAGTAAGAACAATAGAAGAAAATCATGGCAACATCATGGGAGCACATTCGATACACTGGACTGTGTTCCTCAAGGATGGAAAAGTTTTTATCCGTGACCTTGAGCAGGATCGTGTGTTGAAGACGCTGACCCCGCCATCTGGAGACCGGTGGGGAAGCGGTCTCTCGGCCAGCAAGCACCCGCAGTCAGACGCCATGGTCATTGTGGATAGAGACAACAGAACAATGGTGATCTATGACAATGATGGAAATCCTGTACACACCATAAAGCTTGAGTATTGGCCACGGTCTGTGTACGCTGTCTCATGCAGCGGCCGCTATATCTATGCATCGTCATTTGACCCGTGCGGTGTGTATATCTATACTTGGGGTGGAAAGCTGCTAAAAACCCTGGATGAGGCGTTCTTGAAGGTGAAAAGTGGTGATATGATATTGAATATCAGTGGTGATGATCGACAACTTACTCTAGCTATTGGACCATATGATAATGTAAAAGTATTCAAGACTTACCATTGTATGTGAAAAGTGTGAAGATGAAGAAGCTACAGGCATAAATCTTTGTTAGATGTCCTCCAACTATGTGACATTATAATGTGATGTAATTGTCTAAATGCATAAACACTTCTACAATATGTTAATGATTGTCATGTGGTTTGTTGTTAATATTCATAACTGAGTTTTGAGAGAAAGTGTGTTACAGTAGAACCAGGTTTTTAAGTGGCTATATGATAAAAAAATTGATATCTAATCATTTATGATTTTTACAATGTATTTCCAAAATAGCAAAGAATACATTGAAAAAATGGTTAAAATAGTTTCTCCAGTCTCTATTTAAACATCAGTCTATTAGAGTCAGTCTAAGATATGCACATGCATGTACAGTGAAAAGAGTTGTATTCTGTATGGGTGTTTTAACATGAAGAAAACTAAATATCTATGACTAAATATTAAATATCATAGCCTTTAGAAAGGTTACATTGTATCTTCCGCTTTTCAAAAACAAGCAGTGTTTTATCACAAAGCAGGCAATCCAAATAGCTTGGCTCTGTCATGAATAGACATAAAACATACCGAGATGCCACTTCCCGACCATGTGTGTCGCGTAGCCTTCACCTTTGAGCTTCTGTGGAAGTGTGTCAAGGTCAGTGGGCAGGTACATGGGTAGCTAAGGAAACAAGTATGAGGTGAGAATGTATTGATGATACCAAATTTGCTCATGTGCGTAACAAATCTGTACATGTACTTCTATATTCCATACATCAGAGGCATTGAAGAAATTTACCACCTTTACTATATCTGTTAATTCACTGCCATCATCACTTTAGTAGCTTGCCACATTTATTTGTTGCAGTCCCTAGTAACTTGCAGTCAATCCTTAGTAATCTGCAGTCAATCGTATAATTTAGCACGCCTCTGGACCAATCAAAATGCAGTATTCAGGGGTCGACTTAAGTCTGTATTTTCAGCTGGACAGTCGGGCCAGCTGACACTGAATGCAGCTGGCCGGACCCAAAATTCATTGCCCGAATATAAAAGCGTTTAATATTAAAAAGTAATTCAATTTCAAACTCAAATTTTATGACTTTATTCAACATTTAGACAAACCGGCAATATGACGATGAAGAATACCATTACATTCCTATGTACATTGTTTCAGTTCACTCTAAACTAAACAAATTTATTAGTGAAGAATAAGCTTGGTTTTCCAAACTAATCATATAACTGGCTGTAATGCTGATTTCATGGTCAAAAACAGTAAGTCTTGACAGTCCTATCTGTGACATTTTGGGCACCAATATTCATGTTTTTTCAACTGGCCAAAGGGGCCAGTTCAAGACAGAGTCAACTGGCTCTAGACCATTTTAACTGGCCACGGACCGGTGGGCCAGCAGCTCAATCGACCCTTGAATATTGGCGGTGATATTTGCACTGAATGATAGAATGACTCTTGGACACTACAGTCCATGTTTGCTGCGCACCTCTGGCATGGTGACGTATTTCTGTAGACTGGTCCTGTGTGCGTCGCGGCCGGTGAGCAGAGAGGCTCGGGTCGGCGTGCACAGCGGACTCACGTAGCTCTGATCGAGGATGACGCCGCGCGCTGCCAGCGAGGCTAGTGTCGGCGAGTGCACCGCCGGATTGTTGTAGCTCACGTCGTACGAACCTTTAACACGAGGAAGCTTAGGGTTGTAAAAACCTGTTTTGAGCTATGTCTATCGTTGGTGGAAATATGCTTGTTAAAAAGACGGGGGAGAAAGAGAGATAGAGAAGTTTGAAAAAAATAAACATAAAACAGGCCCTACTGTCCACATAGCATTTACATTGCACCAGGTGTTCATTTTAACCCATTGACGATGATAAATCCATATACCCTGAGTGATGCATTTTGCGTGGGTTGTTCACTGTGGGGGTCTTCAATTGTCATAGTTGAAATCATGATCCTTTTGAAGTTTTAGATTTTCATCATAACATTTTCATTTACAGTACATATTCATGATGACGGTCTAGTTTTTATTTTCACCATTATAAATAAAGATACATACAGCATCATGATTTTAACAATTTCGATGATGATCATTCATTTGACAACTTTTGGGATGATTTAAAATGTCATAATATAAGTAATTTTAATTATAGCAACGTTTTTATCGAGGATACACACAAAATACAATATGAAACCACCCATATTTCACAATAATGATTTTTACTCACAATATTACGGACCAAAACGTGTTCAACTGCCTTTGATTTCTGATTCGGCGCCATGAATTCCACAGGCACCACTCAAAACCGTCAAAAATGTAAGAAGTATTAGAAATACTGAATCTAACGTCCACTACTTATTGGGTAGTTTGCCAAGCGATTTTTATTTGTGACGTGACATGACTGTAGAGATGGTCCATGGAAGGCATAATATATGATAATTCTTCAAAAATGTTTTGTACTCTTACCAAAAACCGGTATTCCTGAAAATCTCTGCATAGCGCTGATATAGAATCGTTAAGAGCACTCTTGATAAAGGTTAATTGGGGTTCCTTAGCAGTGTCAATCGTGTTTTGCCGGCGATTGAGCCTAAGAATACCACTTGAAGTGACTTTTAAGGCTAAAAAATATATATCTGGATATGACGTTTTGAGTCTAGTTTCACATTTGTTTAAGGCTCAATGAATAGCTAGTTTCACGAGGATCATCCAACTATATATGACAAGCCATGATTTTGCGAACACAAATAAGAGTATTTACTGTCAAAATTGCAGCAGATAATGCGTGTTTAGTGGGTAAATATTCGTTCACACAAATATAATTAAAATATTAACACTATGCTGCTTATTTCTTAGAAACGAAATGTCAAGGTAAAGTTGTTGTTGTTGTTGTTGACACACCGAATTTGGGACTAGAACCACAAGTGTTTATATACGAATATGGCAGACAAACTCAAACTGTTTTTTTCTGAACTGGTGCATATATGCATTGACACTAAAAGGGGTGATATTCTGGGGTATATATGGCCCTTTCCTTTTATTTGTATTGTAAGTGTATTGTGTGAGTTTTTGTAGTCTGCTGTGCCGACTTTATATCATTTACATCAGATCCATTATGGCGTCCTCAGATTCTTTCTCAACTCAAGCATACAATATAGATGAAACAAATGTTGAAAATGGATAAAATTGCTACATAAAAATGGATAAAATTGCTACATAAATTCAATGGATAAGAATTTACGACTTCTATGTACGCACCTAATGGCTAGTAAATGTTCGGGGATAAAGGCGAAGACAAGGAATTAAGGCATGAATAGAACGTACACGAGTGGCAGAGCCTAATCCGTAGGTGATTAAGAAGCTGACATAAGTATGAACATGTCAAAGCGTCTGGGAAGATTGGCCTAAAGGATAAGGTTGCCTGTACATCCACAAATGACCAGTCTGGTGTGAACAGATCGTGAGTTCAATTCCACAGCCTTCCAAAACTTTACAGGGTGCATTGAAAATGTCAGAAAAATTCACGTACCAAGATCATCGGCCAGGAAGACAACAACATGTGGCTGTTTACTCCAGGTCGCCTGACATGACAGCAGCACTAGTAGGCAGCCTAGCAAGCACATAGACATAGACATGGTCCAACTCAACACTTGTAACCATTCAGTATGTTCAAAATCTGTCACATAGCATGCACCAGTCTGATAAGTTTGCACACTGCTAGTTTTTGCGAACTGAGTGTTTTTACACTTCGGTTATCGACACTTTCTCTGCCTCATGCTTCAGTCTTTGATTAGATTGTGCTATCTGGTCCCAGTATGTTTAACCTGTCTGTTATCAGCATTGTCAGTTTCATGGCTTTATCGTTCACACTGCCTTTACAGTCCCATTTTCATCATCAACCCGTGACTTAAAGCATCTGTGTATTACCGTGGACCAAGCAGCAGCACTTGGCAGCGGTGCCAAGAATTCAAAATCATGTTGTTATTATTGACCTCAACCCTGCTGAACATTTCAGCAATTGAGGCTTGTGATTGGTTGGATTTTGTGACCTAGTTTCACCAATAGAAGGGGCTTTGAATCACATCTATATATGGTTATCAGAAGCATGGCCTCTTATCACCGCTCAGGGTCGCTGATTACTGGCTACAGAACTCTTACATGGTGTCTACACTGGTATGATCTGGCCCTTTCCTTTATTTTTATTTTATTTTATTTTTGTTGTTGTTTTGTTTCATACTCTAACACTAAAGTGCTTGAACATTCCAATGAATTTTGATTATTAAAACATGAAGATTACAAACTGTGTACGTACTAGCAAAACAGGCCAAACAAACCAAAATCTATAAATCTACACTCAAAAGTAATTCTAAGATGAATGCTTTACGAATTTCATATTTATAGGGAATTCCTCTCATTTCAAACACTTTTAGCCAATGTAACCAGTGCTATAACAGGAGCACTAGCTAAATATTATTGACACCTGCCAAAATTTAGCAGGTGATATTGAAAGGGCACTGGCCAAAATCCGAAGTTGTTGAAAAGGGAGCCGCCCAAGGCACAGTTACACGGTATATGTTACAGGCGCAAATTATATAGGGTCGGGGTCTGGGGCATGCTACACCCCCCCAGAAATTTTTGAAATGGATGTCTCTAGAAGCTCTCTGGTGCATTCCTTTTCTGAGAAAGTAGTTTTTTTATTTTGATGAAATGGAGGTATTCATATAATGTTTTGTTTTTCAATGATTTTACACGTTATTACTGTTAAAGTGTCCATTCATTGTTTAAGAGAATCTGGTTATTTAATTTAACATAACATTCTACATGAATGACATGGATTAGATGAAATTCCCAAAATGATATTAGACACACTGATATTTGGATGAAGGCCTGGTCTAAATCACGTGTTGAAATTTCAAATATTTAGTCATGGAATGTGAATTATGGTAAAATTTCAAATATTTAGTAGTTCTTTAAAATTTATTACCAAATCAACAACAAATATATTGATATGTTAACATGCATGTATATATAAATCTGAAATATTTTTATCATGTTAATGTTTAAGCAAAAAAAGAAGACAAGTCACCGAAATTTATTTTGATGGTTTATTTTTCGAACAATACAGATATTTCTACATGTAACAGAATTCTCATAATTACATGACAGATTCTTTTTATTGCAAATTATCTTGCAAATGAGCTTTTTATTTAGTTTTAGATTTTTTTTCCCATCTCAATTCAAATTGAACTCTAAAGAAAATTGTTGAGCAACATTTCGCCCTCATTTAGCCGTGCAGCTTCCTTTTCTTCTCTGCCGGCTCCTCGCTTTCATCATTGTTGTTATTGTCATTGTTTTTCTCATTATCATCATCTTGCGGTTCTGTCGTCGGTTGGGGAGCAGGCGGCAGATGGTGGGGACTTTCCAACTCTTCTTGGCTTTCTCCAGGCAACATAAATCCTGTAAACAGAATATAGACTGACCATTAGTTATGATATAATCATATAATCATTATCGCTTTAAAAATATTTTGTGTGTTTATTTCATGAGAAATTTGCATTAATCGTACATTTTTGTCACACAAAGTAGTTGATTGAAAACAACCATGAAAGATAATATCATAGAAACTGGGTTAAAAGGGCATTATCCAAAATAAACTCAAACATTTATTTGTATGCTTTGAAGTTTGCAATAAAAAGACACTAAAATTACTAATAGATTATAAAATGTGCTAATTCTAAAGTGTTCAAAAAACCTAGTCCAATAGACCTTTTTGGAGGACACGTTTTTCTACGAACGACATGCGTTTGAAACTGGTGATTATCACTCAACAGTGTGTTAACTTTAAGTATTTTGCACAGTTGAAAAGCAGCATTTGCCGTGTAGAAATCTATGGAAAAAGGCCAGTTTTGTTTTGATCACTGCTGTCTCTTGGTAATTAGCCTCACTTTGGTTTCAATGCGGCAGATGCATGAAAAGGGTTCACAAAACACAGAAATAAGCAAAAAAATCTACTAACCCGTGTTTAACTTTTCGAGGAGTTGGATGTTGAGGAATGAGTCTCTCATGCCCTTATCAGTCAATCGCCTTGCTCTGTGGGGTTGAGGATTAGCAAGATCCGGTCTTCTGATCAGTATGAGCTTGAGGAGTCCACGGCGGATCACCGACCTCACTGGCATCACCGAATCCCCTCGCAATCGTTTCAGACCTCTGGAAAAAACAGCAATAAGTATGATAACTTAAAATTGTCATTTAGTTGATGGATTAAACCAACCAACTTCTAAACGTGCTGATTTGGTATCATAAACAGTTTAGTACCAATTGAATATACATGTCTACTTAATATACTTATCAATAAACAATATAATGACATATAGATCAGTCTAAGAATGTCAAATGATACAATGAAACTGTTTTCATTCTAAGCTTAATTTTTGTTTTGGTGGTCCAGTATACAAATGGTCATTTTTATGAGCAACCAATAGCTTAAAAGTGAGTTTTTAGGCAAAAATACATGCTGGGGAAATGTTGATAATGTTTATAAAGATATGTCTACAAAAATAATTATGTTGCAAAAAGCTTGAAATAAATTGAACCAATGTTGTAATGAACACATTATACATACCTTGCTTTCGCCCTGTACTTGCTGTCCATTTCTTGCACTAGCAGCCTCTTACTTGCTATGTATTCCAAAGCCATGTTGGATGAATTCGGAATCAATTTGTTCCTGCACAAATTTTCTTTCCAATGAATTCTTGATATTGTGATAATGTCCAAGAAATGTTATCTTGATATCCAGTGCAGAACGGCAATATTTTCAATTTCTGTACTCTCAGAGATGCTTTCTGGTGTGTTGCAAAATGCAATATGAATCTGCACTGGCTGGATGTGACTTATATAGAGCCCAAAACTGTTTTATAGACACTCCACAAATTTAACACAAGTGCCAATCCTTTCTTTAGATGTCACCATCAAAGCTGTATAAAATTAACTGATCTTGCTTTTAAGAAGGTCCATGACAACTGTGTTCCCTCAAGTAACACTGAATCTGTAACTTGAGGGAGCCAAGTATGCGCCCAGGACTCATTATTTTTCAATAGGATGCAAAGAATTAAAATTTGTGCATATGCAAGTTGTTATAATTGGGACATTACAGATGGTCTCATAATTGTTGTGTTTTTTTGTCAGATTCTGTATTTTTGTGGAGACTTATCTTGAATCATAGAAAAACGTAATTTTGAACAGGAATTGATCAAACTATCAAACTAATCTAATCCTATTGTAATGTCTACTCTAGCTACTACTCCTTGGTGAAATTCAGATTTGCTGTTCATTAGGTATCCATGATCGGATCTGGTGGTGTTGATCCTGACTCATTCGTCTATTTGTCTGGTTAGAGTCTCTGAAGTGTCCTGTTGGTTGGATATTGAATTTGGGGTTCTGGTTAGGATGGTGTATTGTCGAGTGTTTGGCTATTACACTATTTTCATTAGATCTTCGGAAATGTTCTTTGGCTCTGGTGTGTAATGTTCTGCTTGTTTCTCCGTGGTACGAACTAGTTTTATTATTTTTTAGGCAGTCTATGCAATGTATTCCGTATCCCGTACCTCCTTTTGTTATTTTTCTGCAAACTGAGCAATAGACTGGACATTCATTGTTCCCACAATCCTTTTCTTCTTGTGGTGACGATTTGCACAATATGGATCGGAAAAAAACAAGAGATCTGCCGCATTCAGTTTCTGTGGTTTTTGCCAATATTTCTGACGCCAGTTTCTACGATTTTTGCCTTTATCAATCCTCTGCTGTTTCTGTCAGTGTCTTGTGCTATTTGTCTCCATTTTTCTGCTAGTTTGCTGTTTGTGGTGATAGGAGAGAATATGGGGAAGGTGTATTTCTTATCTGAACTATTGCTGTTGTACCATTTGGTATTTTTCTGTTCTTTATCTATGTTTCTGTTCTCTATTCCAACTCTTCTCTCTGTACATTGGTTGTACCCCTTGTTTATGTCTTTCTTTTTGTCTCTCCCACCCTTTTATAGCAGATTTGATTATATTGAGCCTATATCTTTCGTTGTATCCACTTATCTTCATGCGCAGGCAAAAATCTGACGGTATTGTTGCATGTAGGAGCTGGTTTTTCCATGTTGTTCATTGTGAAGCTTAATAGAATATCCCTTATGCTTGTTATGCAACCGTGTACATTTTTTCATTCGCTTGCAACAATACATTGTAAACAATATGGCGAATGCTACAGATATTCTTCTTTCTTTTTTAGCTGCTCCATAACGTAGCAATAAGCTACAGTCGTCCTTGCTAATAAGGGAACTGACCCATTGCGCTTTAGAAATTCTTAACAATATACATATTATTAAAAAAAACGACAGTGAATAGATCATAATTTATAGAATCCTACCATTTTACAGTGCATGCAAAACTGAGTTTATTAGGTGAATATGGTGTTATGTGTTTATTGAATTGTTTGTGAAAGTTTTCACTAGTATGACCGTAAAATTTTTAAAAACCTGACTAAATTGACATGTTTTCTCCATGTTGCAGGTGATGACTCCAAGCTGCACATCGACCCCGATGAGGAAGATGATGAGGATGAGGAGTGGGAGACTGACAGTGAGGACAGTGATGATAGTGAGGACAGTCAGTCAGGCGGCCACAGAACTGGTCAGTGGTTGGACACAGTTTTAGTATATTCTTTACTTGCACTCTCTAAGAGTTTGCAGTGGAAATTATAAAGTAGTGTGATGCAAGTATGGGAGAAATGATCAATCGATCGATAACTAGTACTACATACCAATGACAGTGTGGGAGACCTCTCTAAAATAGGTACTAGACTCCAGGGCTGGCAAGTTGAAAAACTTACAGGCCCTAGTGAAATCTTAACAGCCCTGCCAACAGCACTCAATATTTAGGGTGGTCCGGGGGCATTCTACCCCAGAAATTTGTTGATGTATATTTAAAAAAGGAGCCATTTGGCGGACTTTGAGATTATATTTGATATTATGACAAAAGTATGTTAAAATACTGGGTCATAAAGGGTGCTAAGTCTTGGGCAGGTAAGTCTCAAACTTCTCAGTACTTGGCCAGGCAGTCATTTCCCACGCCCCAGGGACATTTTTTACGTCTCCGATTTTTTTTTGCACAGAAAAAGTCCCTCGGAATATCGCCCAGTGATGTCATGCATTTTTTGAAGTTTTAGACTAGTGACAACCCTTACTTTGACATTTCGGATTATTAAATTTTGTGGAAGTTAAGCAGGGTTTTTGATAATTTAATGCATCCCATATCTGCACAAGAAACACCCAATCAACCTTGTTTAAGATGTAAAATTGTGAGAAGACTGAGGCTGATTCTTGTTTTCAATGAAGAAATACCTACTTATTATTCCTGCTTCCTGTAAGGATATTAATACTCAGCCTCGAGCACACCGTGCATTGTCAAATAACCCCAGTTTTTGATGAGCAGCACTCTTAATCGCATCACGCATGGCAGTGAGATATGAGGCGTGTGATAAAGGCCAATTTTCCTATTGAAAATGCAGTAGTTAAAGTTTGGAGGTAAAATATTTTTTGACTAAAAGCAGCAGCACTTTAATATACCCATCACAAATTCAAGTGCGGAGCATTATAAAGCAGTCAGCAGCAGGATATTTCTCAAATCATTTGTTTGAAAAAATGAACCTGAATTTTTCGAGACTCAATGTTTGGAAAATATCTAGATAAACAAATATAGCCATTATTATCATAAAAATAAGCCATGTTGTAGGTGGAGGCCCCAGAAAGTTATTGTCGGGTGTCAAATGGCACTGTTGCTAGTGTTTACATTATGTGTTTTATCCGTACCCGCCATATGAATGGGTTGGTAAAACTGAGAACAAGCCTTGTTTACCGTATTACTGTTGTAGGTGTGACTGCGGCAGTTGACAAATGAATTTTTAGATGTAGCAGCAGAAGCGGCAGCAGCAGCAGCAGCAAGCATTAGCCTATTGAAAAAATGCTGAACTCGAGACTCGCATCTAGATTAATCACTGCCATGTTGTAGGTGTGAGTGCGGGTGTAGTGCGGGTACTTATCTGTGGCACTGCTCAAGACTCGCATCTCAATGAATCACTGCTGGGATGTTGTAGGTGTGCCCTAGGCTCAGAAGACTAACCCTAGATTGTGTTACTGTTGTAGGCGTGACTGCGGGTGTGGTCCGTGCGGTCCCGGTGGTCTCGGCGGGTGCGGTGATGACGGGGTCGGAGCCGCCGCGCGTCGTCCCGCCACGTGACCGCAAGTCCACGCTCTACGCCAGCGAGAAGGTGTTCGAGCACCTCGACAACCAGGCCATACAGGTAATTCATTGGATTTCTTATTGTACAATACTCTGTATTCATTTTGAGATAAATCCTTTATACTTGCTTTATTATAAGCCAAATATTTTCTCGTTCTTGATCAAGAAGGCTTCATCAGGGCCAATGTTCAGTGAGTATATAGTATTGCAGGCAGTAATCTTGTAGACGGACGCTATTCCTTCAATTACCTACATGACTAAACTGTTGTCTATTGAGCAAGTCATCTAGCTGGCAGTGTTTTCAAAGGTTCATTATCAATCTAGCTGGAGTTCACTCAATCTAGTTGGTTTTCCCTCTGCACCAGAACCGCCTCCATAATGTGATCGCCGTTTTCTGTTTGCAGGAGTCAAAGAAGGAGCACTCGACGTTCACGGACCTGGTGAGAAAGCTCAGCCGCAAGTGTCAGACCGAGCTGCAGAAAGTCAGGTGACAGAGGCTAACATATAGCTCTAGTTCTGTCAGTGTTGGAAGGACAAATACAGAATAGGAGGAATATATCTTAAAAACATTTGAGGGGAAGGGTTTACATGCATACATATTCAATATTTAACATTGCCAAGTGTTGACATTGTTTGGTGTGTTCAGGGCAGCCACAGGGGGTTCAGAAAGGCAATATAGTAGTGTCATAAGGATGCCAATGACTTCACGTCAACTGAGCATACATTATAATGTGCATATGTACATCCGTACTCAATTGTAACCAGCTTGCCGTGAGTTGACGAGGTATTTGGCGTGTTTCAGGGCGATCTTCCGCTGGATCACGGTGAAGGACCTGAACAAGCTGGACCTGGATGCGTCCGTCAGTCCAGAGTCCCCGCTCGGGCTGCTCCGCGGCATCAAGATGGGCAAGGAGAGCTACCACACCCTGTTCAAACGCCTGTGCAGGTCAGTCAGCCTCTCATTCACACACCCAGTCACTCAGTCACTCACTCATTCCCTGGAGAGCTACCACACACCTCTGTACGTCAGACAGCCAGCAACTCACATACTCTCACTTGCTCACTCACTCACCCACCAGCCCACTCACCAGTGTTTGAAACTCGCAGGAAAAAGTTCAGGTCCAGCAGGGCCCTTAACTTTAAATAGTTTGGGGCCCTGATCGTAAGTTGAGGGCCCTGCTGTGATATATGTTCAAAATGGTAGCAAAAGAAAGTGGTTGCTTTTATAGACACGTATTTGAACTGTATACACTATGTACATGATAAAGTATGGAATTTGCTATGACTCGCCAATATTCACCAAACATAGTTGAGAGACAGCAGGGCCCTCAAGTCCTAAATGTTAAGGGCACTGGTCAAAAGTTGGGGGCTCCGGGCCCTCGGGCCCCCTACTATTTCAAACATTGCTATAACACACCTACTTGCTCAACCACTCATACAGCCTCTCGGCCAGCCATTCACACACACCAACTCGCTCTCACACACACACACACGTCCGTCAATCGCTGTCACAATTTCTCTACAAACTCGGAACAGATTACAATGCTTCTCAAATATTGATTACGTCTTGTAATTCTCATGACTTAAACTTTAAGATATCTTGATCTACACGTTAAATAGGTACAGGTCGCAAATGTGGGTAATAAGCACGTGTGCGCAACAGCAGCAAATACTGTATTCAGCCAGTACTGTGTGCTCCCCAGGGAGTTGAGAAGGATATAGGTGTGACAAGGATGCCAATGACCTGGTGTAGATGTAAAGTCGCTAGAAAACGGCTAGAAGCTGTTCATTGCGACTATAAACAAGCACATTTACATTTATTTCTGTGTTGCTACAGCTACGCGGGTCTGCACTGTGAAGTGATCGAGGGCTACTCCAAGGGAGCCGGCTACCGGCCCGGGGCCAAGATCCAGGGGGCAAAGTTCCGCAATCAGTGGACAGCGGTCAACGTGGAGGGCTCGTGGAGGTAGGTGCATTGGCAGATGCCTTTTTCCACCAAAATATTTCATTTTCGTAGGGTTTTTGGCATGTTTACCATCGATCGCGCGTACGTAACCCATGAAATCCCTTAAGTGCCCCCCCCACTTTTCCAAAAACCTGGATCTGCCATTGAGGTGGACAGTGTAGGGGGTGTAAGTGTAATAATAGTCGGTTGGTTTATTTTTGTCCTGCTATTTTTCAACCTTTCTGATAAATTTGAAGTTTTGTACGACTATTGTATTGTAGTTGATTACCTAATCATTCAAATTTGACTAATGACATTTCAAATGTACATGATAGTTTGTTGATTTAGTACGTCCATGAAGATTGATTAATAACCAGCCTAATTTTGGCCCCTTTAGTTAACAACTGTTTAAAACGCTTGTTATTATTTGAAATCAAGTCATTTACATTTTATGTGTAGTAAATGGCTGAAAACTGAAGGGGCCAAAATTAGGGTGGTTTACTCTAGCTTACTGATTTTTCGGGCGACAAAAACAACACATTACTTCCACGAGCGATGTTTATGACTGGTTTTACTAGTTTTAGGGATCATTCACAAATGACATCATTGCATTTTCCGGCATTTCTGACTTTCTGACCCCAACCCCTTGTCATCGTGCATCACTACATATTCTATTCACAACATATTGATATTTTGCATTTAATACAATTCCATTGGAACATTATTAAAAAGAGTACTTTTTTACATCTGCACTCCCACAGTCCGCGATGACGTTATTTTCTCTGGAACGCCCCCCCTGTCACTCGTCATCTTTCTCCGCCCCCCCCCCCTCCCCTCTCCACGATGACTTCATTTGTGATGAACGATCCCTATTACTGTTCCCCAGGTTCATCAACTGTAACTGGGGCGCGCGTCATGTGAAGGGTCCCGGGGACACGACGCTCACCTACAAGTGCGACGAGTTCTACTTCCTCACAGACCCAGAGGACCACATCTACCAGCACTTCCCAGACAGGTAGGACCCCGCCACATGGGGGAACAGTGAGGCCCATCGCCATGCTATGGTTTGATTGTGTATCATATTTTACGCAAATTAACGAGCTCATAGTGTTAGGTATGTGTGTGATAGGTTATACTTTAATTTACCAATCACATCTACCATCACTTCCCCGGTGACTGAGCCCCCTGCATGGGTTATAGCGACAGTTACGAGCCCCTGCACTGATAGTAAAAGTAACACATCATATCGAACAGCTATAATATATGCAGTATATAGCTGTGATTCAAGGCCCATAATATTCGTGGAAGTTGCTTTTGACGCAAGTCTAGCCTGAGGAATTTATCCAGTTAAGAGCCTCTGTTGATTGACGTTCAACCTGAAAGCGGGTATTTGATAAGATAAGATAAAATATGATAACTTTATTTCAGATATATAACATACATTCATATAAAACATAATTGTATAAAAACATATGTACATAGACGGTATATTAGATACTGGAAAGAATACTGTTATTGGACAGATTGATTAAATAAAAATGTACAAACAACTTTCTAGTCCAACTATTACAACTCCACTCTCACTGTTATGCCAATCAAGCTACTGCCACTGTATTGACATAGCTGAAGATATATACAGTTATTCATAACTATTACAACATTCAGAGGCAAAAGTAAAATATGAAGAATTTAAAATGCTTATTGGTTTTGGTTACGATGTCCCCATGTTGCAGGCCGGAGTGGCAGCTGCTGAAGAAGCCGCTGACGATGGACGAGTTTGTGCGTCTGCCCGTCACAAAGTCGCCGTTCTACAACAAGAAGCTCCACTTCTCCTACAAGTACGGCTTTATACTCTGTAAAACACTCCACTTCTACATGCATGTCTTTATACTCTGTATTTTGAATTTCAAAAGCAATATAACAGCTCCAAAGTAATACAGTCAAAATGTCATTTATAGATGTGTTTTTTGTTTCCTCAAAGATACCCCGCAGTACTGTAGATTATATGTATCTAGCTTTATTATTCATCAACTAACCTAGAATACATGCATACATCACTTATAACTCACTCGGTGCCACACAACTATTTGGACTGTCTAACATCCATGGGTCAGTCTGGTCTGCTGACCTCATAACACCTATGTAATATGTTAAAGGTTAGGTTCTTAAGATACCAGCGAGACATCTAGGCCGCATTTTTGCGTAGATCACACGTGGTGTTCTCAGTTCTCTGCGGTTAAAGTTAGAGCTAGTTTCTTCAGTACTCACATTTTAGCTATGGTGCACTCCCTTTTTTTTGACAAGAGACTACTTGTACTTGCTTTTCCTAAACCCTAGATGCTAGATCACTGTAACACCACATGACAAATTGTAACGACTGATACCAGCGTGTTGTGGCAGGTACCCGGCGGTGTTGACGTGTAACGACGGCGTCGCTGAGATCCGCGTGCGCACGCCGCGGCTCCTCCCACTCGCTGCGCAGCTCAAAAACCGCGAGAAGAAGATCCCGGACGCGGTGCTCAGCGAACGCGTCCTTGTGCGAGTCATCAACAACAGCGACAACGACACTGACAACAACTCCGACAAGAAACGAGGAGAAACGTCGTCGTGCACGGCGGTCGTGAGCATCAACCTGCCAATGCCGGGCGTCTACTACCTCGACCTGTTCGTCGAGTCCGACTGGCAGCGGCACTCGATGGATCACTGCTGCGCGTTCGCGGTGCGCTGCGCGGGGACGTCGGAGCGCGACGCGCACGTCTCCTTCCCGCCGCTCGGCATGTTCGGCGCGACGCCGCGCGCCCGCGAGATGGGCGTCGTGGAAACGCGGGACCCGCTCGTCACGTTCCGTCAGACCGCGGATGTCTCGATGTCGCTCGCACGCGCAAACGTCCGCCTCACGCACACGCTGCAGCTGTGGAACTATCGCGACCGCGAGCTCGAGGATCACAGCAAGTTCGCGATGCTCAGTTACCGCGACGACGATACGGCGAAATGGACGGTCGCCGCGCCAACCAAAGGTCACTACGTGCTGTCGGTGCTGGCCGAGGACCAGGCGAGTAACGGAACGCCCGAGCTCGTGTTCCGCTATATTCTGGACTGTCGCGTGGCCGCCACGGACGCTCGCGGGTTCCCGCGCGCCTCCAAAAGGTGGCAGCACTGTCGCCTGCTCGAACCGCTGCAAGCAGACCTCCCACTGGAGTCACAGGTGGGTCGGGGTTTTTTGTGTTGTTAAGTAGTGCTCTACATTTGAATAGACTTGTTCATTGGGAAAGTAGAGATCGAAGTTTACTTGTCCGAATGCCGTATTTTTGTGCGCTATTTCAAACAAAATGTAATGTATGTTTTCTACCGTCAAAGGTTTTTTTTTAGATTAAATTCATAGTTTGAGTTTTGTTTGAAAATCTTGTATGGAAATAAGTGCAACTATCTTAGTAGTAACGTTTGAACGTTTGTACTACGTTTATATTACATATGATTGTTTTTGGTATATCAGGTGTGTTATTTCCTTAAAGAAGCATTCTAATTCAACTGAAATATTGCCATTTATATAGTGTCCATTGCAATTGTTAACTGCATGAAAAAAAATTACCCTCTTCTCATATTATTAAATAGTAGTCTTTAGTGGATGAAGAATTTTGGGTAAACACTTGGGAAATATGTGAAATGTGTGAATATCTGAGATTTTCGTGCTTTTATAGTTATTATATATATATGTTATATATATTATGAAATAGAACGCATTTTACAAAAAAGTGTTGGTTGTCTTCAGGTTCTGTTCCGCGTGGAGTCGCCGGCTGCGACCGAGATGGTGGTGGTGATCGGCAGCCAATGGCACGCGCTGCAGCGGAATAACACCGGCGTGTGGCAGGGGGTGGTGCCCACTGGCAGAACGGCCGGCAAAGCTCTCGTCTATGCCAAGTTCATGCAGGGCAAGGCCAAGTACATCCCCTGTCTCGAGTACAATATACTGTCGCTGAGGAAATACAACTTTGTGTGATCGTCGTGGATTCATAGTCATTAATTATCACAGAGATGCTTGTTTGTTTCGTCGTTTGTTATTGTCGCTGTATTCCCTTGAATCGTGGAGGTTCAGTTTGAGAAGTTTTTGAGTAGTAAAGTGTATGTTTGTGGTGAATAATGCGTTTGATCAGAAGTGAGTGTGTGTTTGGAAATAGTAGCTGTTAGTGGATGATGAATTTTGGTTAAACACTTGGGAAAGATGTGAAATGTGTGAATGTATGAGGTTTTCTTGCTTCTATAGTTATTATATGTATATTTTCCATACCCAATATTGTGTCTAGCAACAATATTATTCAAACTTCTGATGTGTTTATTTTGTTAAAAACAATTGAAAAACACAAATTTTGTGCATTATGAGTGTTGATTGAACCCTGAAGGATGTGTTCAAGGTCAAATTTAAGTTCATAATTAGATTCAGCACACCTAACTTCCTATATAATGACAATACAACCTATGTTCACATTTGCTATATTTAAGGAGATACCCGGTATTCCCATTTTTATGAAAAATTTATCTTTTGACCCCTCTTCGACCCCATGAGGGTGATAGAAAAAATTGCCAACATGTATACATTTTTTTGCCCAAGGGTATAAAGATTCAAATGATTATGTTAGCAACTTTTTTCATTCAATGTACACAAAGTTATTTTTTGTGACACGAGGCCTTCGACTATATTGGGTGACTTTGTTGATCAGTTGTGAGGATGCATACATGTAGGATATCGTAGTCTAAGTTTGTCATATGAAGAGTATGCCTATTATGGGGTTATGATCTTGCCGAGAAATGGATGAATGTGTGATTTTTTTTAATTTTTTTTTTTTTTTTTTTGCTTTTAAAGTTACTGTATAATTTTGAAGTTACCATTTTAAAATTAAATATGTAGACTATGCTGTTTGTTGAAGCTTGCTGTTTATTCTATAAATCCCATTATACAGTAGTCCTGTTGAAGACTTCTCTCTTGAAAATGTTTAGGTTTGTTTTTACATTAATGTATAAATGCAAAAGATTTGTTCCATATTTAAGAAAAACAAATGTATTTTTTAAATATGGTTAATTCATGATTACTGTTATGATATCTTTCATCTTTGTTAAAACATAGTGTATTTACTGACATATTTCTTCTTTGAATGTTCAAATTGAATGCTTTAATTTCCATGGGAAAGCATAGCTTTGTTTGTTGGACACCATATTTCAAACATTATGTGTTATTTATTGCAACAAAAAAATGTTTATAATGCATTTTGTACATTGAACGTTGAGTTTCCATGGGTGGCTGCCACTGGTTTCACTAAACTCTTGTCAACAGAGAGTGTATTTGTCATTGTTTTCTACAAGCTTGTACTTGATAATAATTTATTTTCTTTTGCAGTAATGTGACGGATTACATTAGTTGGTTATAGTATTTTTAAATTGCCTACATTCCATTTTTTTAAAGTGTATGACTGTATGTGATAAATTCATTTAGTCCCAGCTTTGTTGATGCATAGAGATACTTGATTTGTGCTATTTATTGTAATAAAAAGCTTTATATATACCTTCTTGTTCTTCCTATGGAAATATTCTAAATCAATTTTCTTATTCCTAATATAATACATATTGTTGAATTGTCTTTGCTAACCACTGTTTTTTTATAAACACAATATAAACTTCTTTTGTATGATTAGTTGGTTTAGCTTTCCCATCTCCAAAGAGACCTCAATTGCAATTTTTTTGTCAAATGTCAGCTGCAGGAGAACCCGTGACTATCTGTTTTGCAGCCAACAAAACTCTATTTCCCTTTTTTGAAGAAAATTGCTCAATGTTTTTGTTTTGTATTTTTGTTTTAGAGATCACTTCCTTGATGGGCACTAAAATGGTGTAAAAAATGATTACACACATTTCATAAGTAAATATATGTAGTTCACAAATAAAAAGTCACCTGGTGGATTTACAGTATGAAGTATTTGAGGTGAAATATACTACCAAGGTTCGGTACTCAATACATATTTCATATGATTTAGTAATTTAAGAATGGCCGTGAGTTTTTTATCTGTTTGTTATTTCAAAGGACAATTCTGTATGAATTCATAGTTTGACCTAGTCTTACAAAGATCTTTGCCATATTTGACAGTAGGCTATTTTCCATAAAAAACCATGGAAAAAAAATCTAAGTTTACAATGCAAGGATATATTTACAATCATGATTGATCCCCAAACAGGACCGTTTTCTCATTGATATGAACATGCACTTTAAATAGTTAAAAATTAATTCTTATTTGTTCCATATACATATTTTGGGACATTTAAAAATCATATGAAAAGGCTGCAAATTGTTCAAGTGCATAAGAACAGTCCATTCAACATATATGTTTAACATGGGACAAAATATAGCTCTGTATAATTTTAAACTGACTCTTGAGACCAAACTTTTTAGACCAAAAAGATTCAATTTTCTTCAGTTTGGGACTTTTAGTTGGATATAGGAAGGCTTGATAAATATTTTTTTGTGTTTTACCTGTAAGACATGATTTCCACCATTGGCTGTATTTTCTGTCAGTAAGACAGCCTGGAGAAAGTTTCATCTGCTGCCGTTCTCATTAAGGATATTTAACAATTTGTGGGGAATCGCATTATGCATTTTTTGTGTGCGTTTCTCCAAGTATTTCCATTTTGTTTCAAACATGTTTTATGTCTCAATGTTAACCTCATACTTTCAACGTTTGCATTAATGACAGGGCAATGATGAGACTGGACTTTTTGAGTGTTTACAGAACACCCATGTGCCATATATTTCAATTATGTTTTGACTGTTCACATTTTTCTTTAGATGGGGCCTGCACCTCAAATGAAGCTTAAACATTCTATGATTATGTTACAGCGTGCGGACAAGCACACAGCGAAGGCTAGATTAATTCAAAGGCACTATGCAAGTGGAAGAGATTCTGGTTGCACCGGTAGACCATGGCTTCATTCACATCGACTGATACCGCCAGGGTGGATGGGGACTTTCAAAGTGGTGCCGTTCCTCAGGGGGAAAACAAACATGCCCACTTAATCGCTAGTCAAAACCATTATCTTTAGAAGCTACCCTGGAAGGGTCATTTTATTTTTGAAGTCTTACTTTAGACCTAGAAACGTTAATCAAACCGCATACACCACCTACTTGGCTAGATATATAATACATTTTTTTGCCCTAGTATTTTCAAATGTCTTTGTTCAAAAATTTTTCAGAAAAAATGTACACAAACTTTTTTTTTTTTAAGGCCTTTGACTACACAAGTAACTTTTTCATTATTTGAGCATATACATGTAGGATATCGAATCTAAGTTTGCCATGGGGGGTTTCTTCAATGGATGAATGTGAAATATAATGATTATATTCCATATATAAATATAAGAGTAGTTCATAAATATATTTACCATTTTAAAATTAAATATGTAGACTATGCTGTTTGTTGAAGCTTGCTGTTTATTCTATAAATCCCATTATACAGTAGTCCTGTTGAAGACTTCTCTCTTGAAAAATGTTTAGGTTTGTTTTACATTAATGTATAAATGCAAAAGATTTGTTCCATATTTAAGAAGACAAATGTATTTTAAATATTTCATGGTTAATAGTATAATGATTACTGTTTCATATCTTTCCTAAAACATAGTGTATTTACTGACATATTTCTTCTTTGAATGTTCAAATTGAATGCTTTAATTTCCATGGGAAAGCATAGCTTTATTGTTGGACACCATATTTCAAACATTATGTGTTATTTATTACAGCAGAAAATGTTTATAATGCATTTTGTACATCACGTTTGTGTGGCTGCCACTGGTTTCACTAAACTCTTGTCAGAGAGTGTATTTGTCATTGTTTTCCACAAGCTTGTACTTGATAATAATTTATTTCTTTTGCAGTAATGTGACGGATTACATTAGTTGGTTATAGTATGTTTTTAAATTGCCTACATTCCATTTTTGTAAGTGTATGACTGTATGTGATAAATTCATTTAGTCCCAGCTTTGTTGATGCATAGAGATACTTGATTTTTGCTATTTATTGTAATAAAAGCTTTATATATACCTGCTTGTTCTTCCTATGAAATATTCTAAATCAATTTCTTATTCCTAATATAATACATTATGTTGAATTGTCTTTGCTTACCACTGTTTTTTTTATAAACACAATATAAACTTCTTTTTTGTATGATTTATTTTAAGAGCTTTTCATCTCCATAGAGACCTCAATTGTAATTATTATTTAGTCCAAGTGTCAGCTTTAGCGGAGACCGTGACTATCTGTTTTTGACGAACAAAAACCTATTTCCCACGATTTGAAGAAAATTGCTCAATGTTTTTTGTTTTGTATTTTTGTTTTTAAATGTACTCACTTCCTTTATTTAGTAATAAAAATAATTAAAAAATGATTATACATTTCATAAGTAAATATAAGAGTAGTTCACAAATAAAAGACATAACACATACAGTAGTAGTATTCAAAGAGTATAGAAATATACTATTATTTTTTTCATTATCCAATACATATTTCATATGATTTATATTAATTTTAAGAATGGCCTTATTTTTATTGTTTGTTATTTCAAATTTACAATTCTGTATGAATTCATAGTTTATCTACGGGCTTACAAAGATCTTTGCCATATTTGACATTATTTCTATTTTCCATAAAAACCAATTGCAACCAAATAAAATCCAGTTTACAATTAACCTTATATATTTACAATCAGATTGATCCCCAAACAGTACCGTTTTCTCATTGATATGAACATGCACTTTAAATAGTTAAAAATTAATTCTTATCTTGTTCCATATACATATTTTGGGACATTTAAAAATCATATGAATAATATCTTCATCGTTCAAGTTACATAATGTACACAGTCCATTCAACATATATGTTTTAGATGGGTTTCACAAAATATAGCTCTATGTATAATTTTAAACTGAATATTGAAAACTTTTTTATTGCATTAAAAAAGATTCCAATTTTCTACACAGTTTGGTACTTTTAGTTGGATATAGGAAGGC
The DNA here is from genome assembly GCA_019095985.1 of Streblospio benedicti. NCBI lineage: Eukaryota > Metazoa > Annelida > Polychaeta > Spionida > Spionidae > Streblospio > Streblospio benedicti. The sequence continues at coordinate 4,648,080 of CM032661.1, read as the reverse complement.
TTGATAAATATTTTTATGTTTTAATTGTAAGAAATTGATTTCCTTACCATTCAATTGTATTTTCCTGGTATTTATACATAACTGTTTGTTATTAATAAGAACATTAGGAGTATCTAAAATGGCGCTTCCATTAAGGATATTTAACCAGTTTGTGGGAATAGCTTTTCTTATTTTTGTGTATGTTGCTGAAGTATTTCTATTTTGTTTCAAACTTGTCTTTATGTCTCAATGTTATGACCTCAAACTTTCTGATCCTTCCAAGAATGAACCCTAGATGAGACTGGACTTTTTTAGTGTTTACACTACCCATGGTTATATATTTTATTGACATGTTTTTTACTGTTCACATTTTCTTGAAGATGGGGTGTGCAACTTAGTATGTTAAACGTGCGAGGGTAAACACGTCTATGATTATGTTAAACGTGCGAGCAGTGCTTGGGAATTAGGCTAGCAGCTATAATTCAGAAGGGCTATAGAAATTGAAGAGATATACTTGGCATACTGCAAAAATTCCACTTGTACCATGGCTTTGTACAAACAATCTAGGATACCGCCAGGGTGGATGTAGGCTTTTAAAGTGGTGCAGTTTTTTTAGAGGGCTTTCATGAGCCCACTTCAGAATCGCTTGTCGAAACCAAGGTGTGCATCTTTAAAAACACCCTTTTTGTGCCCACCATTGTGTAGAAACTACTTTAGATATAGATTTCTTGTTTACAGGGTATATATACACCACCTACTTGGCTAGATATATAAAACAGCTATGAGAATTACCCTAGCTCTTTCAGTTGTCTTTCTGTCAAAAATGTCACTTCGGTTTGCAGAAAAAAAATTACCTATTCTTTTTTTTTTTTCAATAAAGCTGTCGCACACAAATATGTAATTTTCATTATTTGAGCATATGCTGTATTCATTTGCGAATCTAAAGAGCCATCCGGGGTTTCTTCATATTTGACAATTTTATAGTACAAAATGTACATCATCCCTAAATACAACACAGTCCTACTGTGACAGAGTGGGAGGCTCTAATCCTAGGTGTTACAGTGGAACTACACTGGCTGTGAGTCACTGACCTACACTAATAGGGATTTTTGTCACATCTTAAAGCCCCCCCAGGTTACATTCCTGGTTCTCATGTGTCGAATAATCTATGGAACAGTATTTATCAGTTACCATATTATTCAAAGAGCTCTAGATACATTTTGTGGGAAATAAAACAAAACATGAGGTATGTGGGATTTCTTGATCCCTTTTATCCCGGCCGCTCCCCAAACAACACATCTGTATTTCATGTGCAGTGGTATATGTGTACTGGCGGGCCCACCACCGTAAAAGTGAATGCAAATGCTGTTACCAATTGAGAGAAAATGTGCCTCATATGTAACTCCACTTAGCAAAGGAGGATTTTGTTGAGTGAAAACATAAAAGCACTAATAAACATTGTAAAATAGAAATGCGTCAAGCGCATTCAGTGACATTTATCTATATTGCATAAAGGGCAACTTGTTTACAAGTTTTCAGCTTATGTTGAGCCTTTGCAGCTGCAGTTATGAATATTTCATCAGGAGACCAAAGGGAAGAGTTTCCAATAACATGTTTATGGCGACAATCGAGTAAACTGCTTTGGATACCTAAACCAAAAAGTGAAGAACGAATAGTCCTATGAGTGCCATAGAGGTTAGCTGTCCTGAGCAGACGTCATGTGGAGTAGTGTGATGGTTTAAACATGGGTTTAAATACTAGGGATTACCACTACTTTGCCAATTGGGCTATGTGTACATTAGGACCTTCAATCAAGACCACCCCTCTAAATACACCGCCTCTATTATAAGATGGTTTATAATAGTCCCAAGTCTTAAAAAAAAAAAAGACCATTGCAAACATCCCTAAAGAGACCACCCCTATATTAAACCACTTGACGCCAGTCCTTGGACAGTCTTAATAGGGATGTTCTACTGAAGTGTGTGAGAATATCTGTGCCATGGAGAGCATTATGTTCCCATTACCATAGACACTAATTTTTCATCCAATAGCTTTTGCATATTAGATGCCAAGTGCATTTTCAGTGATCAATGACTTACTTGAGAAGATATTCTATACCACACGCAAGCTCAGAAATCCATAGCTTTATCTGTTGCTTGACTTCTTGCTCATTGCAAATATTCGATATTGTGGTATAAGAACTACCCTATCTCAATTTACCTTCAGTCTTAAAGGTTGTTCCAAAACACTCTTTCTCCATATCATACTTGATACTTGGAAGGTGCTAAGTTGTCAGTACAATGAAGTGTGCCAATATTATTTATTACTAAAAATATTTATTTGTATGTACTAACTAACAGAGCCAACGCTACAAAGTATCACCCATGCCCACAATTTGCACAAGGGTGGTTGCTGGAGAAAAAGAGTGCTGTACTCATTTCATACACTTTATACAATATATCCATGGATAGGAGGTGGTGCAAGTGTCGTCAGGACAAGGGTGCTTGAAAATAAAATGCTGTAAAAACATATTTACACACTCAACAAATATGTCTTTTTTCTATGCCCATGGAGGGCATTGTGTTTCCATTTACATGGACACTAACATTTCCTTCCTTAGATTTTCATTTTACATGCCAAGTCAATGGATTTCACCAATGATTTAGTTGGGATTGACGTATACGCTTATAAAACTGGAGTGATTCAATGTGATTCTCTTCATGCCTTTTTGACCACACGGGTTTGTATTTATTATTTATAAATCCTGAAGGCCTAAAATTGTCAGGTGTTGATAATGCGTATTATGCGTAGCTTCCTATCGCCAGCTAGACATGGTAGTGACTAGTTTGCTGATTTGTTCTGTACAAATAGAAAAAATATATGAGGGGCGGGGCCATGGATGAACAGCTCTATTGCACCTTCACCAACATATTTGCTGGCTCTGTTTTGCAATCCTGGCTACGGCTCTGTCAATGCATTAGTAATGACAGTAATTATGGTAATGGAAGGATGTCTTTATGTGCAAAAATAAGAACAAATATAGATAGATGAACTCTATTGATAAAACATGTAGGTATTTATTATTTACAATCCTGAAGGCCTAAAATAGATCAAAAGTGTCAGGTGTTGATCATGCATATTATGCGTAGCTTCCTGTCGCCAGCTAGACTAGCAACGTCAGTTTGATAGCAACCGCAATACTAAGTATAAGTTAACACAAACATTCACATTTGCACGTCGAGCATCCATAGGCTCTACAACCATGCAATAGTTGAATGTGCTAGGTTTGATGATCACATCATGGATATACTAACATGTAGATCTATGTTGATTTATGTGATAGTGACTAGTTTGCTGATTGGTTTAGTGCAAAGTGGTGAGTCTTTTTTTTCTCGTAACATACAAAAATCATCAATCAAATCTTATCAATGTCATTTTCGTTAGAATGATTACCAGATTTAAAAAATACTAATATCAGGTATCTGGCATAAAGAAATTGTTCAGAAAATAACAACAACAAAAAAATATGTAAAAATAATAATGACCACAACACTGCGCCTGATTTCGCTTTGATTATGACGGACCCTAATCAATAAACATTGGGCAATAAGACAGCTAGCTAAGTAAATGAAGATTCATTGGAATGTTTAGCCAGTATTGTCGGCTTAGACGGATTCTAACACAAAGGAGATTTGCTCTTTCAGGCTGTACTTTCTCTCAGATGAGCAAAGCCACTGATAATCTGTACACCAATTGTACTATGGTGAGTTGGTTTCAAACATATGACATGAATGTCTGTTGGACGTCTTGCTGTGCAGACTTGAATTGCAACATCATCAACTGGGCACCTGGGTAGGTAACATAGACCAAAAGGCCGCGGCGGGTCCATTCTAGCTTCTAGACGCAGCTTTAAACATTCAACTTCCTACAACTAGGCCCTAGATAATTTATAAGAAATGGTGCAACCACCATAATCGATCAATTTGAATGTAAGAAAAAATGCAATTGATGATTATGAGCTGTTAATTGAGCGGCAGCATTCTTTGTTTCTAGCCAGTCAGTCCACACAAAACTAGAAATACATTCGATGTGTGTACATACATGTACATATACTTGCTAATTTTTAGAACAGTTTAATGATTTTGTCAATGATATACGCTTTTCAGATATTGTGTCTTAAGAGTGTGTGAAACCCATGACCTTCATATCATCCCAGCTTTTGGCAGTAACCAAGGTTATGCAGTCTACTGGCAAGGTAACGTAACGGCACTGGCAGATCCAGATTTTCAGAAATGCAGGGGAAACTACTGAGGAATTTCATGAGATCCAAGTCCAAGCCCCCCACCCCCACCCCCACCCCCACCCCTCACATAGTGGATGGGGGCTTGCCTCCCTGCCCCTCCCTTGGATCTGCCAGTGATGAGATTAGTTAACTGCCACGAATCATTCCTATATACTAAACCGTGTAGGTGGTATATAGATAAGAGGTAAGGATGTACGGGACGCATGGTTAACGATAGTTGTCTCTTTAAAATGAAAGGTACACAGCCAAACAAACCTTCAAGCGGAGATGATCTATGTCTAAAGAATATGTTTGATGGGAAGAATTTTCCAATACCGTCCCCAGTTACTGTATGTACATGTCCTACGTACATTTATGTAGATTTGTAGAAATGTGTGCGTGTGTGCGTGCGTGTGGGTATTTCTCATGGTTCTGGCTCTAACTAATTTTCTCTCCTCTCTTTTAGATGGTTCCATCACACAAGCATTTGCATTTGTTTAAAGAATTATCACTGTTGAGGAGGCTTCGCAGAAGAATAAATCTACATTTGATGCACATGTCTTACTATATTTGTGTTTTTTGTTTGAGGGCACTGAGACTACATGTGGGGAAGGGGAAAGTGCAGAAAGAAGCATACCTTTGAGCGGCGAAACAGTTGCTGACTTGAGGCCTGTGCAGTCTCTAGCAGCCGTGTGCACCAGTAACCTTGTCTCTATTGGCGTACGTATTCAGATCTTCCCTAAATTAATGCTATTAATAACTACTTATACATAAACTAGAGTGAATGAACTGCTTATATAAAAACTAGAGTGCATGTTATCTGAAACTTGTAGGGGGTTGCTTTTTTGTTGGTGTTTTTTTTGTTTTTGTTTTTTTTAGTTGAAATAGTTAAAGTGACCATCGCAACTCTAAACCTTACTTTTGACCTCAATTTTAAATCATTATATGCACTTGAATGCTTTCAACTTGTGGCAAGTTTTTTTTCCAGTCTGCTGCCAATCCAATTATCTGTCTAGATGGTGGTGTGACATGATCTGTGGAGGGTTCTGTGGCTGATGTGGATAGCGGTGAAGTGGTTGAAGGCCTTATGTTCTTAGTGAGGTCCGACTTTAGGTGTATCAACTCAACGAAAGAATCTAACTGTGATTGATGCGTCAGACTTGAGCAGATGAGCAGATGAGTATTTAACCTAAGCCATAGTGAATAACATTGGTAGTTCATGTATTAGATTTGCAACTAGTGCCGTGTATATTGAAGTTACTTTATTTCTTATCTGTCTTTTTGATCTATCACATGATGATTCCATTTTTTCCCTTTTCTTCCAGACGCAGTTCATTAGCAGGAAGATAATCACACAACTGTGAATAGGTCCTGCTATAGAGGGTATAGAACATACGGGGCTACAGAAAGCCCAACAACAGCTCATGGCCTTCATTGGATATGGTGAGGACATTGCTAAATCTACAATTGAATCTAATCATCACTGATATTCACAATGATGTACAATTTACATGTACCATATTTTTTTCTAAACATTCCTAACTAGAACCCTCACAACTGTAACAGCACATATATATATACAACTGGAATATCCAGGTTTTTTTTTAAAGAGAGGTGGGGGTGGGGGGTTGAGTTGGGGGTGGGTGGGGGATGATAAAGATAATAGAAGGCCAGAAGGATCACATGGGTTTTCCAAGCCCTCTGGGCTACTAGTTTTCATATTAAGGACATAAAATAAAATAAAATGTTCTCATTCATATTTTATACACCTAATGAGTTGCAGTCTTTGCTTGTTTGCTTTTTCAGATGCAGCACGACTATATTCATAAAAAGTCTTGACATTGGTTGGTCCTCTTGTTTGAAGAACATCATGCTCTTTAATAGTGCGCAGAAAAAGTTCCTTCACAATCCCACTGGCGGATCCAGGTTTTTGGAAAAGGTTGTGCGGACTTAAAGGATCTCATGAGTTACTTATGAGGAATCGATAGCAGACACGCCAAAAACACCATGAAAATGATATATTTCGGTGAAAAAGAAAACTGTATATCATACACATTGAGATGATGAAACACACATGGATACAAAAACTTTTAGGAATGTAAAATGTCTAGCCATTTGAGTGTATCCAAAAAAAAGTTGGGTCATATGGAATTTACAAAATAATTTTCATTGTCAACCATACCATTTCTTAAATACAAAGAATCAAAATTAATAATGCATAAGTTGTGATGTTCATTATATGAATTGTGGTTCCATGAAAAAGATGCCATAGGAAAACTAGACACTTATTTCACATTTAAAAATAGTTATCAAAAATAAAAATATCTTGAATTGTCTAACTTTCAACTTCGAAAAATCATTTGTAAATTTCATATTAGTTCATGTAGATTAAGAATAGAAACAGAAAGCCATAAAATTAAACCTATAGACAGATATTAGAGAATATGCAAGTTTTGTACACATAATGAGATTAAAAATTAAATTCATTTAACAAAATGTTCTGTTTATAATAGTTTGTTCTGAATTTTATACATTCGTTAAACGTTGTTGTAATAATTTTGATAATCTAGAGGACACATCAAAATTTACTTGATTATTAACTTCTCAGGATTTAGAAATAATTGAAAAATTAAAATGTGAGATTTGTAACTGCAGGATACCTATTATATATAATATTACTGTAAGAGAAAATATATCTTTATCACTGTTGACGTAACCCAGGGCCAGGATCAATTAAAAAAAAAGATTGTTGTTAGATTAGATTATTATCATCTCTGGTCATTGTAATAATTGTATCATGTGTTCTGTGTGTCGAATATTCGTTGACTGTATGTTATTGTTATTTCTAATCATTAAAAAATTGTTCTATGTAATTTTGCTGTCAGTAAGGGTCCGTGATTGGCGAATAAACTTATACTTATTAAACTTATTTTTATTATTCTATAGCTTTACACATTTATCTTGTCTCTGGTACGTACCATTGAGGGATATAACTGAAGTAATTTAGAACATAATGCAAGCAACAACAACAAAAATATTTCTTTCACATTATTTTACCAGACGTGGGATCAGACATATATCATTCATACATATTTGTGTGTGTGATAATGTTACTCTGTTATTGTTTCAGTGGGTATCTATTGATATATTCATAAATGGATAAGGGAAATTTTTGATCACACATACACACTCCAAATTATTTATGTACAATCAGGACAACTTGATGATTGTTTTTTTTCTACACTTCAAACCAATAATAATTTTCTATGATTATGCATGTGCCACTGGGGATATGAAATCAGTACCTAGCAATATAGTGGTACCGACGTAAATATCAAACACAAAAATATGATGAAACTCTGAACGAGTACCCCAAGACATAATGTCATAAGCAACATATAATGTTTTTGATAATGCTCAGTCATATTAAAAGGTTACTAAAGGCCTAAGATTATGTGAATTAAAGCAAAGAGAATTTTATTACCCAATAACATAAGTATTTATGACAGGGTGGGGTAGGAGGCATATAGGGTGGCCATGAACTTTTGTCACAATGTTTGCAGGTGGGATGGGGGTGGGGGTGGGGGTGTTATCAATTTGTATCGCATGAAATTGAGAAGGGGCGACCAATTTTTTTCACAGAAATTTGAGGGGAAGGGGGCTATTATTTTTTTCACAGCATTTTTAGAAAATCCTCATACCCCTCCCTCTGCTAAATACTGAATGGTCTCTAATGATTCACCAATACTTGCATGAAAAAAGTGTGACCCAAAAATATACAGAATTTTGACCCAAAATTATAATGAATGGGAAATTATGACACAGTTAAATATGTCAACATTTCTTAATACCATTTTTTATTGTGGAAAAAATCTATATAGAAAACAGATACACATAACAAAGCTGAAATCCCAAACGATTGAGTTTCTATTGTCTTGTGTTAGCGTGTCGCTATAATTGTTCAAGACTTGATTGTTCTATGTTTAGTTAATGTTCTGCTTTTAAACTGGAAAACTCAGATTGCATGAAGATTAGACTGGATATCTAACGCACTTGTGTTTAATTCATGCATATTATGAAGGACTAGATGTTTCATTTTTTCTACATAATGATATACTTAGACAAACTCGTTTTTATGAAAATATTCTCATATAGATGTTATATTTTAGTGCAATTATTAAACGTTAACAAAATATTCCAACAGGTAATAGAATTAACCATTGTAAGAACAATACACTTGCAACCATCATAACCTCTAGCAAGAAGTATAATGAAAGTGAAAACAGAATGTAACTTTAGTTTGCGAGAGTAGGAAGTACTTACTAAGTTTTGATATCTTAAGTATTATATTTGCTTTGTTTCAGCTTATTGCCCAGCACGGTGCAGAAGCTGATAGGCATCTATTTAGGTGCCTATTTTCTCATGTAGACTTCAGTGGGGATGGTAAAAGTAGCGGCAAAGACTTTCACCAGGTATGATCTATTCACTGATGTGGCTACGGTTTTCATTTTCAAATAGTTGATTTTATTTATACTGTTAATGGAAATCTCGACTTGGATGCAATTTTAAATGGTAGATATTTTGCAATCAAGTATTGCAGGCACTTTTCACGATATGCATTTGAATTTTAAATGCTAGAAACCACAGTCTTCAAATTTAAGTTTGTGATCTGATTCTGTTACTTTAGGAAGTCTAGATTGTTTCTGATGATTTGTTCTTGTTTTACAGACCCAATACCTGAATCAAGAGTGTACTACGCTTTTGACGAAACCAAACTTTGTCTCCACCTTGTGCTACGCTATCGACAATCCTCTACACCATCAGAAGGTAAACAAAATTTCAATGTACTAGCTATCTTTTCGAGTGATTATGGTAACCTGTCAAGATATTTTAATTCAGACTTATCGTCACAAATTTACTGTTGGTCCAGATTACTATCATGTGAGCCCAAAGTCTAAATTGTTCATTCGTAATGTAAACATACATACATAAAAAATCAGTGAGTCCAGTCATATTCAGTAAGCTGTAAACAAGGGTTATTTGACAACTTGTTAAATTCCAGTAAAAGATTGATTCCTAATTAAACTGCAAATATTGAAGACATTTTCCAGTCCTGATAGTCTGTAAACAAGGCGTGGTGTATTTCAGAGCCTGCGGCCATCGCCGCACCTGTTCTCCCAGCTGAGCAAAGTCCTCAAGCTCAGCCGGGTGCAGGAGGTGGCGTTTGGACTAGCCTTGCTCCACTCGGCAAGCGCAGATACCCGCTCCTTCGCGGCGCAGTACGTCAAGACTAAACTCCCAGCGCTTCTCCAGTCCTATATTGAACCAGGTTTGTGATTTGGCTTTTTTTTATGGTGGAAGGATTGTAAGTTTACTATGCTTTATCATATGTGCCTTTTTCACACCCGGACAAAAAAGGTGAACTATGTCGATCTGCTAACTTAGAGACAAATTGTTCAACATCAATGGTGTGTAATGGTTGTGTGATGATTATGAGTCATTTGTTGAAACAAACATTTTTGTGTACATTGTCATATTTCCATTGAGTTGGTTATTACCAGGAATACATGAGTCATTTATTCCTGTTATTGCTTGATACTTTTAATCGATCATGCTTGTCTTATGTAATCATTTATTGTGATTGAGCAATAGTATACAACATAGATCTGTTCACAACATGATAAGATTAAATTGCAATGCTTTTGACCCGCTTTTTTTTTATTGCCAAACAGTCTAGCCATTGTTAGCTTTAGTCATGGTTTGGCAGTCACAATTCAGGGCTCTAGCAAAGAATATATATTTACTAGTAAGAATGCTTTGAGATCCATGCATATCAACATGTGCTGTGATCCTGAAAAACCTATTTTAAGTTTCATATCAGGGGTCGAAGTTTAAATTTGAAAGCACTTGCCCCTGAGAATTCACTTGCCCTTGAACATTTTTTACTTTCCCTTGACCTTTATAGAGAGATCAAATTTTGCTTGCATTGCAGGTGAGGAGTACACAGGTAAGTATTATATTTTCAGTTCTCTTTTTTGCAATTGAAATTAAAATAGAACAAATTTTTGGTTGATTTAATTTTTTGTTAAGTAACTGTAGAACATTTTAGGAATACAAAGTTGAGCAAAAATGACAAATGCGTCTTGCAGTTTGTTAAATTGTGACACTGAAACATGCTGCTGACTGAACTAAAGTTTAAACTGCTTATAATTTGCTGCAGTGGAAGCCTGAAAAATACTGGGAAAATAATTGATTTGCGTGTTAGTAGAGGTGCTTACCCGTCGGGAAAGATACAGAATCAAAACCATTACCCGGGGGATGATTATACTTTCCCGGGGCCATCAGGAAGCTTTAACTTCGAGCCCTGCATATTTTCAAGAAGAGGGAGTATATTAAGTTTCATATTTCCAAGAAGAGGGAGGGGTTTGCTAGGACCTTGACAACCTATCAACCATGGAAGCGGGCAGTGGATGATGAAGTGTTGTTCGTGTTTCAGAAGGTGGGAACGCGTCTGAGGGTGTGCTGACGGACGTTGCCATCGAGGTGCTGCACCTGATCCTTGCACATCTCGTCGGCTCCAAGCAGAACAGCGGGGTCGCCCCCGAGCAGAGGCAGGCGTTCCTCACCAAACTCGTGCAGGCTGGTCAGTGCTAACATTGTCATGATAATTAGACATCTAGACATTTAACAAATAAGATTACATTTTCACCATCAGCGTTCACTATGTTTCATTGCGTTGGTAAACGGACGCAATGTGATTTTTGCTAATAGAGCAGTTTTTGCGTTGTTGAATAAGTGACAGCTATTGGTGTGTGAAGGGTGGGACAAGATTTTAACTATAGTGGTGTGGTAATGTTTGCCACGTGTGCCGTAAATTCTTAACATATTTGCCCTGTTACATAAAAACATACAGTCCCCCAGACACAAACCTCTTCTACCTTGTGCAAATTATAACAAATGCGGTTAGAGCATTTTTCCACTCGTTTTGAACGGTATAATTTTGTCCATTGTTGAGCAGGATGAAAATTAGTATACTATCGATGGTTACTCGTCCTTGCCATACACTTAATTGCTAATAGAAATATTTAGGGTGCGATCATATTTGGCCACTAGGTGATCAGTCTCGATCAAGTAGACCCTGTGATGGAGTAGACGAGGAAACAATTTAGTCTCTATCAATGTTTGTCTAAATAATTTCCAGAATGGCCTGTAAAACACGTGAAAAGTCACGTGATTTGGTTTGTCTAAAAATTACCCAGAGTTCATTATAGATAAGAAAAATTGTGTATGCTGCTGCATATTGTCCGTTCCTCCCCCAGATTTATAACAAATGCGGTTAGAGCATTTGTCCGCTCGTTTTGACCAGTACAATTTTGTCCATTGTTGCGCGGGATGAAAATTAGTATACTATCGATGGTTACTCGTCCTTGCAATGCTGCTGCACATTGTATGTTCTCAAAGTTCTCTCTCTCGCGTCTTTTTAGCAAGCATATTTCTACCAAGACAAAGTCAAATGGAAGCTTCGGTTTGTAAAACCTGTCTTCAGCTATATATCTATCGTTGGTAGAAATATGCTTGCTAAAAAGACGCGAGAGAGAGAGAAGTTTGAGAATGTATCTGCAAGCACCGGGAAACATACATATGATTGTGTGTCCTCCCCAGAGTTCCCCCCGGACCGCACGCCGGTGGTGCTCGCGCCACTGCTCTACCCAGAGGCCAAGGACCTGTCCCTGGACAACCTCAACACCAACCCCGCTCACTCCGTGCCCAAGAGCATCATGGAGAAATCTCTGGCAGACATCATTCAAGAGATCGGATATGTTTTCACTGCCAGGTTCGTAGACATTGTCATTTTACATTGATGTTGATTGGCATGACATAAGGAGGTATGTAAAGATCTTTTGATCGTGATGGGTTGATTTGTACAAAAATTTACACAAATCTGATATTTTGAATTAAAAATATTTCAACCCTCGACCAAAGAGATTTTTTGCCGTTTTTTCCCACTGTTTGAACTTGTATTCTCGTGTTTGTGTTTGCAGCGCTGATGAGTGCCGTAACACACTGCTGCGGTTCGGAGCCCGCGAGCTCAACAATGCTGCCATCGCACAAGTCCTCGGACGCATGGCCAACACCACAGAGGTATGCTCACTCAATCCAGGCTTACTCTATTTTGGATGTTCATGTTTCAATCTGGACAAAGGTTTTGGTGACTTGACCGAAAGCTAGAGGTCAGGCAGGTCAGCTTTTGCCAAAACAGTAACAGTGCAGAAGGTTTTGTTTGATTTTTCTATACCAGAGGTCTGGACAGCTTGATCCCAATATGTGACTTATTATAAAAAAGTAACAATTGCTTTGGCTAGAAATATTGACAACATGCATACCATATGGAGATTTTGTGTGTGTGTGTTTCATAATTTAACTCTAAGCTCAGTTCAGCTGGTGAGAAAATTTTGCAACATTTCACATGTCCTTGAATTTTTTAGCCCCTCATAGGTTAAGAGGTTGTTTGTGTGGCGAAAAATTTGATTAGTGTCATTTTCCAGCTATAGTTTTGTTGTTCATAGATACAGTCATAATGAGTTATTTTCCAGGGTCTCACTGTCTACATAATGCTATATACCTCATGATGTTCGATCTGAGAGTCCATTATATAGGAGAGCAGCGTTCAACTGACCACACCATGTGTTGTTTGCAGGGCCTGACTGACCACATCCCGGTGCAGACGAGCGGTCAGTGGGGAGCCGACGGCAAGGACAAGGCTGGCACCGAGCCAAGCTCCTGGAACGTCGAGCTCTTCGTCAACGTCGTCAAAGATGTGGTCAGTAGTGATTTCTTAGCATTATGATTCATCATAGTAGAAGGAAAAACCTACTCAGATGCTTCTCTTGTCTAGAAGCGAAGTTTCTGTTGACGTTCCACCTGCATCAGGCTTCCGAGCACGGCACTTTTTTATGAAAATCAATTTTACTTGTCGATTATTGAAGTAATCACTCCATTTGCAATAACTTCTTACTGTTTTAGCACAATCCAAACGTCTATGGACCTTTAGGTGAAGAAAATGTCAATTTAAGGTGTTTTTTTTGTGCACGAATGTGTTTTTTAAATCACATTTCAATAGTCTTAGATTTTGATATGACCTTGGATGGTGGTACTTGATCTAACTTAAATTTGTATCTTAACGTCTATAGTAACGTTGCAATTGGGGTAGGTGGGAGGGGGATGGCATGAAGTTGTCGAAAGATGACAAGGAGGTGGGAGTGGGTCAGAAAGTGGCAAAATGTATTTGACATCAATTGTGAATTGTGAGCGCTCCCTTACATCTCTATTCCCGCTGTCCAGGCGCCCCATGTGAAGTGGCGTGAGGTTGTGCTGGAGTACGACCACGCTGGCTTCGTGGTGAAGACCAAGGCGGGGCTGCGGGTGGTGGTGGCCGCCATACAGACGGCCCTGCTGCCCCCCGGCGCCACCAAGGACTCCGTCACCAAGCAGGAGACCATCTTCCCCATCGAGTACATCCTCAGGCCCTGGAAGCACACCGAGGGACAGGTAATGCACGCTACTGGCTGTTGGTCCTTCTTTTTTTTTTTTTTTTTTTTTTTTTTTTTGTTGAAGACGGGGAAAAAAAACTAGTTAATTTTCAAATCAGATTGGTACGTTGAAGTGTGAAGCTCAAGATAAATTTCAGGCTTGCTAGATCTAGATAATATGGAGTGGATATTGAGCTGTTAAAATTAGTTTTCCTTTACTAGTATTGAGTATATGCATTTTTAAAAATCTATGTATTTCAAACTCATCCCCGTAGATAATCTGAACTTCACTAGTCTGTTTAAGATCTGTCTTAAACACGAAATTCATTGATCAAAAAACCAATCGTTGCCTCACTCGTGTTGCAGCTGTCGTTCATCACGCACACGCTGCACAACCCGGACGTGCTGTGCCTCAACCAGTTCCCGTACCGCTGCGCAGCCATCGACGCCCTCAAGTCGGCCGCGCCCGACGGAGACGAGAACCGCGACATCGCCACCTGGCGCTCACTCGACCTGGTCAGTAACACATGGTCCCAAACCTTCATAAAGCTTGATTCAAATAATATATAGATACCTATTGGAACCTGTCATTTTGTCTTTGGCAAGACTTTCGCTCTTGTCTCAAGAGCTTCGTTGGGACGAATGAAATAATCCTATCACTGGGACCCATTGAGAGGATCATTTCATTCGTATTGAGACAAGAATCTTGCCAAAGACAAAATGACATCTTTTCATTATTTGAATCAATATTTATATAATGGAACCTAATAGAAGTTTACATTCTTCATAAAGCTACCAAAACTTGTAAATCACAGTAGAACCTCCAATTAGGACTACCTATATTTAGACCGCCTCTATAAGAAGACCACTTTGCATAAAAAATACAACATAGAAAAAAAAGTTCATGAACCGAAACTGTTCCTGTGTAAGTGTTCACCCTCCTGTTGTTGTTTTTGGCCACCAGGTGGAGTGCCTGTTGCGGCTGGCCGAGTGTGGTCACTACAAGGAGGTTGCTGACCTGTTCAAATTCCCGCACCAGCACTGTCCCGACATCCTCGTCATGGCGCTCCTACAGATCGTCAGTAACATCAGCATCCTACCGTATACGACTATCCAAGTGCCCACCTTCGTGTAACAGCCCTCCCCATCTTTTTCTTAAATGTCCTTAAAAATCATGTACCCTGCATGTAGCTGCACTCTTGTGTAACAGCCCATCCTCCAGTTTGAAAAAATTTCAATTTAACGGCCCTGGGCACTTGGATAGTTGTATACGGTACTTATTGTCTCTTGATTTGTACATAGATTCAATGGATTTCTTTTCTATATGGATTGATTGACTTAAGTATGAGATAAATCCATTTAAATTTACTGTCTCAATATTTTCAGACATTTTTTCTATATCCATCTTCAGAGACTGTCTCAGAATGTCGGCATGGAAAAATGTCCGAAAATATTTTTGAAGTTGAAATATTCAATTCATAGTCAATATTTCCATTTTTCTCTTTGCAATTTCTAAGGAAATAAATGGATATGATAAGTATGTTCACCAGGTTCCGTCCAAACTGTTGTTTCTGTCTACATGGACGCGCGATGCTGATTATTTGCAGCCTTCGTGGAACTCGCTGAAGCATGACCTGCTGTCCTCCCTCATGCCCATCTTCCTCGACAACCACGCCAACTCCGGCATCGTGCTGCACTACGCATGGCACTGCCAGGTAAACCATCACTCACACAAAACACCACGCACTCGGATTGGCTCACACACATGGTCAGAATTAGGTGCAAAAGTGTTACTCAACCCTCAAATATCTACTCATTCTGCAAAAAACACTTAGATTGACTCATTGAGCTTTATAAAATAAAAATGTATGGAGTAGGCCTTACTTATTAAAACACACTATAAATTGGTCTCATCAGGAATGAATTGTCATTTATTCCTGGTCTCCTGTATATTTTTCTCGTCCCCCACAAAGCTACATTGTATTTTGAAAACCGTTTCAAACCAATAGGTTCATAGAAAAAAGAGAAGATAAGTACATCTTGTTCTTAATAGAAACCTTTACTGCTTGATGAAAAGGCCTGTTGTCCTGTTTTTTAATGACTTTTGATCCTGGCCCACTTTCAAGGCTGCAGGTTGCATTTGATCTCGGTGCGTGTTGCTGTTTTCAGGGCCAGTCGTCGACGATCCGCACACTGATCATGCACGCGATGGCCGAGTGGTACATGCGGGCGAGCACCACGACCAGGGACGCCTCTCACGCATACTCGACGTGGCGCAGGACCTCAAGGTGAACACCCATACACTGTCGTATCTCTAATATCGAGTTTATACAGTAAACTGCATGTGGTCTCCTGTTGAATCTTTACAGTCTTTCTTCTTACCATGCAATATATGATCACAGATTGAAAAGGAGGCTGTTGCCTTGAAACTAGTTTCAGATACAGAATAAAACATTTTAAAAACTTTAGGATTTTCATATATTGCATTGTAAGAAGAAAGACTGTACATATTTAACATGACTGTAGTATCTGTAGCTATTTATATAGAATAAAACTTTCACATGTCGTTTTCATTCCAACTAACCCTTTCTTATTGCTTGTAGAATTATTTTCTATACACCATTTGCTAGGACCAGCAGCTCGCCATAGGCCCCCAGAAAATATTGCATGCTCCTAGAAACTAAACTGTGGTCGCCAAATGCAACTTTGCTAAAACAGCTTTTATTATAGTACTGCTTGGGAGATGTGTCATCAATATTGCTCTGCTGCTGCTGTTGCCAGCTGCTCACTTCTCTGTAGACTAATGCCAGCAGCAATAATGATATTATTTTCTAGATCTACGGCAGCACCTGCAATGCCACCGTAAGTCCAGTTACCCGCCTACAGTTTCAGCCGGTACATAGTACATGTTGTTACCGTTTTAGTTAATGTTTGTTTTGAAAGGTCATTGTATTACATAGGAATGATAAGCTTCTGTAGTACTAAGTACAGTTGAACCATGACCATTAATGGTGGAGAAAAGGTATTTATTGCTACTAGTAAACCACTTATATCGGCCACAAAGCATTTTTTTCTCAATTGCTGCTTTTAATCTATCTTTCCCTCCCTGAATTTGAAATGGCTTATCCAACCTTATTATTTGTATCATACATAGAACAATAAAAAGTAATTATCATTACCCAGATATTCAGAGTTAAGAGCCAAATGCCCCTTCACTCAAATCCTGATTTCATGCCCTGTTCAGCATCTCAATTTCACATTCTCCACTTGGTCAATCTTCTGACGTTACAGGCGCATAGCAGAGTTTCGTTTTTAAGAATTGTGTTTGATTTTCCGTGTTTTAGGCACTGTCGATGCTGCTGAATGCGACGCCCTTCGCGTTTGTCATCGACCTCGTCTGTCTGGCGTCTCGCCGCGAGTATCTCAAGCTCGAGAAATGGCTGCACGACAAGATTCGTGAACACGGGGTACGACGCTCAATACACATAGCATAGCTGATTTCCCATTATCAGTACTGTTTTTGTTCATATTGTTTCAATGTGCTAAATGATTTAGGTCAAGGGTTTTGGTAAAAAAACAACAACTTTGAGATTTGGTCCAATATCTAAAATAAATGTCTGAAAAAGAAGACATTGTCATCTTTATACTGTCTTATCCAAGACCAGGGAACATTGAATACGATGGCAAGGTCTTCTATTAACGAAACATACGGTCCAAAATTTCAAAATGTTAAAAGTTTCAAGGCACTGATTAACATCTTGTGAAATTTATCCAAGAAAAGAATGAATTGTTGACTCAAATGTATCTCTTATATGATTATCATCTATTCGAATTACCCATTGGCAGCCCTGTAAAAAGCCCTTTAGCTAAATTACATGTACCACCCAGTTGACCTATCATCACCAAATTTCATACTTAGCTTCATTGTACCACTCTCCAGACCCAATCAGATTTTGGTGTACTTTGCCCTACTTTTGATGAAGTTACGACGTGTTTTAAAAAACAAATGATCACGAAATTGTGTTTTTGTGTCTCCCTGGAACAGTTTATGACCTAGCATCACCAAACTTGACATTTTGTATGACTATATCACCCCCCAGGAGCCGTTCATCTCAGCGTGTGTGCTGTTCCTGAAGCGCCGCTGCCCGTCCCTGCTGCTGGGCCCCGGCTCCAAGGATGAGGCTGCGGCTGCAGCGGCCGCGCTCCAGGCAAAGTCCCAGCAGCTCCAGCCCGAGACGCTCCACACCCTGCTCGGCTGTCTCTCCAACGTCTGCCAGTCAGGGTGAGTGGGGGACCGATAGTCGCAGTCGTTTTTTTTGGTACAGTAGAACCTCCATTTAAGACTACTTTTCACTGTCCCTAACTTTCATCAAGTTACCAAAATTACCCTCTGTTTTGAGACCACCTCTCTATTTAAACCACCTAACGGTGGTCCTATTATAGAGGTTCTAATGTACTATGTTTATTATGATTAGGACTCTGTAGAGGCGCTGTAGAGTTGAAAAACTTAAATAAAACTCAAAACATTTTGAAGAAATTTTGTTACATTTCTGACACTAAAGCATAGAAACAAAGCATAGTACTAAAACTGATACCATACGCTATGTGTAGACTTTATGATATTACTAATATAGTCTCCGTCATCCATGCAGTATACAGATGTACGGATTGACGAAGCTCCAGACATCAAAGCGACTAAGTTTTGCAATCAGGTAGCCCGGGTCAAAATTAGTTAAGGCACAGATAACACTGTCAAGGTGGGGAGAGGGTAGTTGCAGAAAGTATTTGACACTGACGTAAGTGTGACATCTGAAGAACGAATTAAACTTTATTTTTTAGATGAGCAAGTTGTATAATTAAAAAGATAACAAATTTATATTGAATGCTCTCGCCAAAAACTGCGTGCAAAACTGGTAGCCCAGCCAATTTTCAGGTAGCCCTGTGTTACCACTTATATCAAAACCCTGCTATATAGTTTGATAAACGATTAGGATTTATGATATTTAATGAGTTGTATTCGTCGTACTCTCCCTCACTCTTTGCTGTGTCTTTCTTGCAGAAGCGTGTCTAAGGAGCTGCAGGAAGCCATCGTGACCATGCTGCTCAAGGCTCGGAACACCCTCACCCAGCAGAATGCCCCGTCAGGCCCCCCGGGGCTGCTCCAGGGCCCCCGGGGCCACCAGGACCCGCGGGCAAGCAGCCCCCGGGCCCGCCAGGGCCACCCATGCCACCCACGCAGATGCAGCCCCCACAAAACGCAGGGCCCATGTCTAATGCCAATGTAGGGGTGAGTTGAGGTTCCATCAAAGTCTCTTACTGTAGAAGCATTCTGTTGTTGGTATTTGCGGTCTTTATTATGCAGTGATTGTGGTGTATTTCTTGTATGTTGTTTCAATCTATTCTTCCGTTTCGTCTATGTCACTAAGGGTGCTGGATCATGAAGTAAAATGTAATTTTTCCCCTGTGTGAAATTTCCTTACCAGCTGATGTTTCATATGTGAACAGGACACATCTGCAAAGCCGAAAAATTAAGATTATTAGATAAAATTTATAATGCGAGCTATTGGTATTCTTCAAAGTTTCATAAATCCTAATGAAATTTACTGAAATTCAATTTCAATTACATATCAAACTCTAGAGTAATTTTTAAACAGTACAAAACATATTTTAAATCCAGCAATATAGGTTATGTAAAAAGGAAATATTTATTAATGAATGAATCATAGAACACTGCAAAGTGCTAAGTATGTTGAAAGCATTGATTTTGTTATGAGTGAAATAACTTTAAAAAAAAATCCTTTTTTGCTGTGCTAGATAAGTTGAAAACATTGCTCATTTCGTAACTTGTAATTCATCGGAACTTGTAAATCGTGATTCGTAGGTGGTTGGCTATATCCAATAGCCTATAAGTATTTTTGCTTTCAATGGCAATTATAATTTTTCTTAACATTGGATATTATTTACCCATAAGAATAGGTTTTTACTTCAAGCAATTTCACATTCATTAAAATTTATTTATATATTTAAAGACTTTATACGTTGGTAAAAATGCTATTTATTAACAAACTACCTTATTGTGAACTTAATATGATGAAATTTATTTAAAATATTTTAAAATGACAAAAATTTAATTAAAAAAACATGATTATGGAGGTCTAGGTATTTTCAAATAATCAAAAAACAATAAAACTATAAAAACCACCAGTGTGTGATTTGGAGTTTGAGCAATTTTATCAATGTGAGTCTGCGTCCTGGTGTATAATTTTGAGTGATGTGTATTTACCTTCTTTCCAAGAAGATGACGAAAAATGAGCTGCTGAAGCAGCAACAGTTTCAGAAAGCTCAATTTCAACAGCGTTTTATGTTGGAGGTATTTTATCGTCTGTTTCAAATTGCACTATTACGTTCTTGCTTGCACCATTTGTTTTCGTGGTAATGGGTCCGTTAATCTTGTTTGTCATATTCACAGATTTTTCAGTCACAGGATCTTACCAAATTAATAATGTTATAATTAGAGTTAAGAAACATGTTTGTTAACTTTATTTGACGAGTTTTTTGTATTGAGTTATTCAGAATAAAAGTTATAGCTTTGTTCACATCAATGTTTTTTGCCTTACAGGGCTTGACACTAACTTTTTTTTCATATGCCCAGCAGGGCACGTGATGGGTCAAATCCATGTTGGCTGATCTAATTTTTATATGCCCTGAAATTTTTTAGCAAAACCTCAGACGGTAAAATAAAAAAAAGTAAAAACAAAAAATAATTTAACAATCAGATCAACATGAAAACTTCATTTAAACAATGTAAGTTTCACCATAAGGAATACCACCATTGTGGATATGACATTCGGGTTTGGCTAAAATATAATAATTTGTATTTTTATGGTGTGCCCACCAGGGCACAGGAGTCTCTTAGATTTGATGTGCCCTGACTTAGATTTTATGTGCCCAGGACACCAGGGCACTAGCTAGTGTCAAGCCCTGCCTTATCTTCATATTTAAGTATCACATTTAGCAGGAAAAGCGTATATGCTGATAGAACAACACTGGTGCTTCAGGGCATAGAATAAAAGGGCCATATGTAATATTTATTTTTAGCATAGTCACTCATTTTAGTATCACTTTTTCGTTGTTTCATATTTAATCTTCAACAATATTTTCTCACAGATAATTATTATAATGGTCTTTTTTCTAGCACCTTGAACTTAAGCAATTATATACCGTAAATTAAAGTTCTATTTTTAAAAACATTTTATTTTCATTTAAAAAACATTAAAAAAAACAGCTTACCATGAGGTGCAAACATTTACTGCAAACATACTAGTGATACTAGTCACCATAAAATTGCACAATGCTCAAAATATTTTTTGCAATTTATTGCATGTAAGTAGGAGAAAGGAAAAGTTTATCATTAATCTTCTAAATCAATTGAAAAAAAATAAAAAATAAATACAGCACACTTATATTCAAACATTCATCGACATCAAGATTCAAATCAGAATATTATCTGCTTATCAAATTTAACGAGACAGTGACATCTCTGAACTCAAGCCGATTTTAAGCACATTTAAAAACCTAAATTCTAATCATAGAATTGTGTTGTTGTTTTTCCAGCAGATGCAGCAACAGCAGCAGCGTATGAGTGCAGCAGGCATGATGCCCCCCGCGGCAAGCTCGGCCGCTACAGGGCCGCCCATGCCGCCCCAGGGGCTCCCAGCCTCCATGGCTCAGGGCCTCAACTCCTCCGCAGCCCCGGGCAGCCCCGCGAAAGGCTTCCAGCCGCCACCTCACCCATCACAGCAACAGCAGCAGGGGCAGGGGCAGGGGCAGCAGCAATCCGGTGGCTTCAACAGCATGCAGAGTCTCACATCGCAGCTCCAAGGTATGTTGAAGTGGTCCCTGCCGCCTCAGAGATGTATATATGACTGATTTGTTGTACGTTTAGTGCGTGATGTTGTTAGTGTTGACTTGTGAATGCGACTGCGAATGTGAAATAGACTCTTTATTGTAATGTGTGTTGTGTTTTGTAATGCGTTTTGTTGTATACATTAAATAGAAATTTAAAAAGCGATTATCTTCGTAACAGCAGGTATGCATGTGAGGAACCCGTTGCAGAGTCACCTACAAAGTAAGTCATCTTCACATATAATGTTATCTTTCTAGAGATTGTTTGTTTTTGTTTTTATTATACTTCATTCAATGTTTTGCTACGGTTTTATATTACTTCATTTCACATGTTGTGAGCATAGAAAATAAATACATATCTAAGTTTATCACTGCGAATTCCTGCAGGATTGCCCACTCCAATTCAACCTCCAAAAGGTGAGATTTTATTTGACGCAATTGCACTTTCATTTATTTCAATGTTGAATGTTGGTCTAAATGATGATTTTTTTTTACCTCTGTGTGTTTGCTGTTGATCAATTGTTGTAGCTCAAAATCAAAATATGGATTTAATTTTTAATCTTTTGCACTTTTAGGTGTTTTTCATATTCTTTGTGAATATGAAGAATAATGCTGTCAATAATTGCATATATTCATATGGCTACTGAACATGTTCTTAGTACATTGTACTGGCATTTGAATGTGTCAAAATTATATTATGATATCGTCTCCGGTCTTGCATTTAACTTCTTGAATCTAAGACCTTGTAATATCATGATATGAAAGCATGTTTTAATAACGTTGGTGTTCTAGTTCTTCAGCATTTTATAAATATTTAGTTGTTTCAAAAACTAACTTACAAATCTTGTCATTGAAATTATAAGGCCACAACTTTCTAGATTATCCATGAAGATATAAATTTTTTATGGTTTATTTTTGCGGTAAAAAGAAAACCAATCTTTTGCAGCAGTTTTAAAATAACTGCAGTGTCTTTTAGTTGAGGTTTGATTTATTACAATGCGAGATCGATGAATCAGTTATGGCCTGTTATGTTTGACATAGTGGGACTTGGTATATAGTGGTGGAAGATGTGTTACATTTTGGTTTAAGAGTTCTGGTTGTCATTTTCTTGACCACAAGGAATTATGATATGTAAATAATAAGAAAAAACAAAGTGTTGCAAAACACTGCAATGACCACATGTCATGCAACAATATTTATTGATTTCTCTAGATTTAAAGACTAGCAGGTGCTCTACAATACCATAGGCTTTTCTTGGAATTAACAATGCTAATTTCTAAGAATTTTGCATGATTTTTCACTTATGAAATATACTTCACAAAATTCCAGGAATTACTGATACTGTTTGCTGCAATCTTGATTGTTCTAACTGCCTAGTCATGCTTCTGTGCAAAAAAGAATATGGATAATATGCTCAATTTAGTTGAAATGTAGCTATGTTAGGTCAGCAATTTGTCAAGTGTTAGTAGATCTTTAGTGAGAATAATTTTCTTCAATGGCTATGTGCATATTAATTATCAAACTTCAAGTGAATTATCAATGAGAATCCAACAGAAGATTTCATCCTACTTCAAGTACAGCAATGCCTATATAGACAGCCGAACGGAAATCCGTGAATGAACATTAATTCCGATAATGTGATTTTAAACACTTATCATTCAAACAGCATTGAAATTTTTACATAATGGAATGTATTTGACACCAACATCAACGTAGATGTTCAATTTTTTCTTCACTGTATCAATGTTAAATGAGTAAAACCACATTATCCAAATAACGTTCATTCAAGGTTTTCGGTTCATTTGTCTACTTGTCTTATTTTTTAAAGTGAAAAAAGAAAATCTTTGCTGAAATATTTGTTAAAACAGAGCAAAACCATGCACCTTCAAGTTTACATTCTGTGTGTATGCATGTGTTTCAGGACTTGGGTTGGATCAGAATCCGTTGGGTGGAGGCCCTGGAGGACCCCCTGGCAGCGGTGGGGGCCTCGGTAGCATGGCCAGTGGCATGCCGGGTGGGCTGGGAGGCCTCACCAACAGCATGGGGGGAAACCCCACCGGCCCCGGTCCCTCAGCAACCTGAGTATACAAGCCACAGCACTGTCAAAGGGCTCGACTGCTGGGCCCGGAGGCAGTATGCAAGGTCAGCTTCGTAACAGCAAAAAATCAGGTCAGCTTGTAGTCAGTCACTTTATTGTATTGTTTTGTTACAAGGAAACGTTCAGATTCGTATCTGGCCGTGTGAATCTGAATGTCTGTTCTTGAGAGATGGATTCATGAATTTTTTGGTGGTTTTAATGTTTGATTTTAATGAAATTGAGATTTTTTTTTTATGTTTCATGGACTATCTTGAATAAGAAAAAAAGTCATTTGCCCAATCTGTAATCAGTATCTCTCAAGAATGATTTTTTTTGTTTTGTTAAATTGTTTTAAATTGAAATATTATATAGCAATAAGTATATGCAAATAGATTAGGCATTGGCTAAAATGCGATATAAGCCTTTTGTTAAGTGAACGTCTGTTTAAACGATCAACACAATGTAGAACTTTAATAGCCAGGCTTATAATGATAATTTCATCAATTATTTTATGTATGCTGCATCTAAAGACGTATCATATCTAAAGCCGTACCCAAAAAGTTGGCCATACCATACAAAAATTTAACCATTTAATAATCAACCATTCATCTGAAGACCTACTCTGACTCCGTAACAACAATATTTCATTACCATTGTTTATTAATGTCATAACTGCTGGTGAAATGATGGTCAAAAAAAAAAAAATTTGAATTTGAAAAGAAAAAAAAAAAACAAACTATATTTCAACCTACAAGCCCACAAGCATTTAGAAGGTTCTTGAATGAGTTCATTGTGTTGGTAATTAGGTAAATTTATTGTTTTCATCTTTCACAACACAAAGAATTTCTAACTGTTCGACAGTTTTGTCTGCTTCTGCAGATATTTTCAAAAACACTACTGCGCATGTCATGACCTGACATTCACAGTAGTGTTTTTGAAAATGTCTGCAGAAGCAGACGAAACTGTCAAACAGTTAAAAATTCTTTGTGTTGTGAAAAATGAAAACAATAAATTTAGAAGGTCGTAGCGCGTTGCTCACGAGTGCGTGTGTCCCCCCCGACAGGCCCAGGTGGCGGTGGCAGTGGCCTCAGCAATCCCGCCGAGGTTTCCTCGCTGCTGTCCAACCAGCAGTTCCAGAACCAGCAGTTCAGCAAGGAGATTGAGGACGAGGCCAACAGCTACTTCCAGCGCATCTACAACCAGCCGCCCCACCCCAGCAACATCTCCATCGACGAGGTGCTCGACATGCTCAAGAGGTTCAAGGTGAGCAGGCGCGAGCAAACACAGTGAATGTCCTCAACAACGGAACTCGCAAATCCTGCCATTGTAGGGGATTTCCATGGTTAACTCCGATCATTTACTTGCACTATTGATCTAGGTAATGCAGGAGAAAAGTTATTCTGTTATTCAGTTTTTCCTCTGTTGTTGAGTACATTCGCTGTACCGATTCATGCTTTACACATGGTCATTGATGACCGCTATTGGAGGATAAAGCCTAAAATACGGTCAAATTATAAAATATCTAATGCTGACTGCTGGTTAGATTAACGGAACATTGATTGCTTCACTAAATGTCCTGATTATTGTAGTAAATTTAAAATGAGTCGATGAATTTTTCACATTTTCTATGAATTAATATTGAATTGCGTGCTGCTTGTCAGGACTCTCCCAACAAGAAGGAGCGTGACGTGTTTGCCTGCATGCTGCGGAACCTGTTTGAGGAGTACCGCTTCTTCCCGCAGTATCCCGACCGTGAGCTGCAGACAACAGCCATCCTGTTCGGCGGCATCATCGAGCAGGGGCTCGTCACGTGAGTCCACAAATGGCCATCTTAACATTAGCCCTGTAGTCTATTAAACAAGTTCATTACTTTGTAACATATATAATTGTATATTAAGAGGTATTTTTAATATGCAATTATTGTATTTAAGATGAATTCATCATATATAAGCCCCATAATCATCTTGAGTTTCCTTTATGCTTTTTTTATTTCAAAATGTATTACTGTAGTCTATTGTAGATTTTCATTGTATGTATTGTATTTGTGTTTCCATCAGGCCATGATAAAAATAGTGAAAATATTTGTTGAAATGAATTTAAAAGATTATACCAAATTCTCTCAGTATGTTCAGTCAGAAATAATTTTAAAAAGGTGGATTGATGTATTCTTGATCTCAATTGATTTTCCAACCTTCAACTCATTTACGCGTTGTTTTTGTTATAAGGTATATGGACCTGGGCATTGCCCTGAGATATGTCCTGGAAGCTCTCAAAAAGCCTCACAACACCAAGATGTACTACTTTGGCATTGCAGCTCTCGACAGATTCAAAACGAGGTATGTATACCTATAAAGGACTTGGTAACATGATCATATTGGCTTCTGTGTTAGAGTGAAACCCCACGCTTCAAAAAGAACTGAAAGCTTTAGTCTAGGTAGTTTGTTATATACAACCTCTTTTTCTTTTCTTTTATTAACTTTAGAAAATATTCAGTGTAGAAAACACTAGTTTTGCTAGACTCCATGGCGAGGTTGGTGTTTCAGGTTGAAGGACTACCCCCAGTACTGCCAACACCTGGCATCCATCGGTCACTTCCCCCAGTTCCCGAATCACCTGTCTGAGTATGTGGAGTACGGAGCGCGCTCACAGGTCAGTATGAAGACAGTCATCACGCCCACGAACACAAGAAATATCATACTTGAATGGGTTCATCGTGTTGGAATCCTTATATTTTTAAAAAGGTCATCTTCCCACAACACAATAAATTCTTACATTGATTGACAGTTTCGACAACTGATGTTGCCATTTTCAAAATCTGTCTGCACATGTCAAGGTCACTCGTGCACGAGTGCAGAGATTTTGAAAATGGCAACAGCAGTTGTCGAAACCGTCAATCAATGTAAGAATTTATTGTGTTGTGTGAAGATGAACTTTGTAAATATATAGGTGAAATATTATACTTGTCTGTAGGATGGATGTCCTGAAAAATATACCTGAAAAATATACCTGTCCTTACTAAGATTTACACATCCAAAAAATCAACAAATATCATGTAAATTCAATTGAAACTGATGTCTGGGGTGACTGAGAATACTCGTCTGTACGTAACTCAAACATTTTAGCACCTGTCCTGACGTAATAGATACCATTGAGGACAGTTACTTATCGGTGGCCTTGTTCATACTTGTCAGTAGGATAAAATATACCTACCATGAATAAAATTGTGTCCAAATCTATTTACTTGTTAATGCAATTGGGAATTTTTAGTATATTTGGAGTGGTCTCAATTTTTCACCGATTCACATAACACAGATACTCTTTTGAGATGATAGGACATGTACTTTTAACAGTGGTCCTGATTTATATTTACAGGGTTCCCACGCCTCCGTGATTTCGGGAAAAGTAAGGGAATTTGAAAAATAGTTCACGGGTCCGTGAATAGTACATGAATATGCCAAATCGTCCATAAAACTGGGAAATGCCAGTAAATTTTGTAGTGGAATGACTAATTTCTCAATGTCAAGGTCGTATACAAGCAGTCTACATTTTGGCTGGCACACGCCGGCAGTATGCCGGTAACTTATTTAGCGCAAGAAAAACGTGTGTGCACACGGATAATTTTGCGTTGCAATAAATAAATGAAGAGTCTGGTGCTAACCACTGTACTATTCCGGCCTCGTGAACAAACCAGCAGGTGCTTGTTTATTGCAGTTAGTTTCCTGTGTTATTGTTCTTATTTACGATATCAAATCGAGAAATATGTAGAAAGTAATTGTGAACTTTATTTACAATTGACTGTAAATCATTTCCTACCATATACTCCAAGGATTGAATAAAAATGTAGGAGTTGCTATCGTATAAAAGGTTAATTACACCAGTGATTATGATTTCCTTTCAAGATCATAAGACCACAATGGATAGAACTGTGAATTCAAGTATTTTGCTAATTTCTCCCCACTGACTGCTACTAGGTTGTTATCATACAGACAACAGCCATCCTGTTCGGCGGCATCATCGAGCAGGGGCTCGTCACGTGAGTCCACAACATGAGCCCTATAATCATTATTAAACAAGTTCATTAGCTATGTATTTGATAACATATATATGATGAATTCGTCTGATCAATAGCTGAATAATTGCATATTAAATTACCTCCTATATTAAGAGGTATTTTATATGCAATTATTCAGCTATTGATAAGATGAATTCATCATATATAAGCCCTAGTATAATCATCTTGAGTTCTAAATTGAAAGCAAATCATCGTCTTATGCTTTTTTATTTCACAAAATGTATTACTGTAGTCTATTGTAGACTTTGTTAATTGTATGTATTGTATTTGTGTTTCCTGATCAGGCCATGATAAAAATAGTGAAAATATTTGTTGAAATGAATTTCAAAGATTATACCAAATTCTTTCAGTTAGTTCAGTTAGAAAATAATTTTAAAAAGGTGGATTGATGTATTCTTGATCTCAAGTGCATTTTCCAACCTTCAACTCATTTACGGGTTGTTTTTGTCATAAGGTATATGGACCTGGGCATTGCCCTGAGATATGTCCTGGAAGCTCTCAAAAAGCCTCACAACACCAAGATGTACTACTTTGGCATTGCAGCTCTCGACAGATTCAAAACGAGCTATGTATACCTATAAAGGACTTGGTAACATGATCAAATTGACTTCTATGTTAGAGTGTCCATTCACGCTTTCTAAAAAGAACTGAAAGCTTTAGTCTAGGTAGTTTGTTATATAAAACCTCTTTTTTTTTTTTTTTTATTAACTTTTTAGAAAATATTCAGTGTAGAAAACACTAGTTTTGCTAGACTCCATGGCGAGGTTGGTGTTTCAGGTTGAAGGACTACCCCCAGTACTGCCAGCACCTGGCATCCATTGGGACACTTCCCCAGTTCCCGAATCACCTGTCTGAGTACGTGGAGTACGGAGCGCGCTCACAGGTCAGTATGAAGATGGTCAGCAGGGCCATGAACACGAGAAATATCATACTTGAATGTGTTTATCTTGTTGGAATCCATATATATTTACAAAGTTCATCTTCCCACAACAATTGGCGCAGTTGTTACATTGATTGACAAGGTGACAACTGCTGAGTGACCTTGACAAAATCAGAGTTTTGAAAATGGCAACAGCAGTTGTCGAAGCTGTCAATCAATGTAAGAAGTTATCGTGTTGTGTGAAGATGAACTTTGTAAATGTATAGGGAAATGTTATACTTGTCTGTAGGATGGATGTCCTGAAAAATATACCTGTCCTTACTAAGATTTACACATCCAAAAAATCAACAAATATGTAAATGCCATTGAAACTGATGTCTGGGACGACTGAGAATACTCGTCTATAGGACACGTAACTCAAACATTTCACCTGTCCTGACATAATAGATACCATTGAGGACTGGTGCTTATCGGTGGCCCTGTTCATACTTGTCAGTAGGATAAGATATACCGATCATGAATAACATTATGTGTCAAATCTATTCACTTGTTAATGCAATTGAGAATTTTTAGTATATATTCGGAGTGGTCTTAATTTTTCACTGATTCAAATAACACAGATACTCTTTTGAGACGATAGAACATGTACTTTTATCCGTGGTCCTGATTTATATTTACAGGGTTCCCACGCTTCCGTGATTTCGGGAAAAGTAAGGGAATTTGAAAAATAGTTCACGGGTCCGTGAATAGTACGTGAATATGCCGAATCGTCCATAAAACTGGGAAATGCCAGTAAATTTTGTAGTGGAGTGAATTTCTCAATGTCAAGGTTGTATACAAGCAGTCTACATTTTGGCTGGGCGCCGGCAGTATGCCCGCAACTTATTTAGCGCAAGAAAAACGTGTGCACACGGATAATTTTGCGTTGTAAATAAATAAATGAAGAGTCGGGTGCTAACCACTGTACTATTTCGCCTCGTGAACAAACCAGCAGGTGCTTGTCTATTGCCGTTAGTTTCTTTTTATCGCATTTATTTACTTTTTATTTAATCAAGAAATATGTAGAAAGTAATTGTGAACTTTATTTACAATTGACTGTAAATCATTTCCTACCATATACTCCAAGGATTGAATAAAGATGTAGGAGTTGCTATCGTATAATAAGGTTAATTACACCAGTGATTATGATATCCTTTCAAGATCATAAGATCACAATGGATAGAACTGGAATTAAAGTATTTTTGCTAACTGCGGGGAATTGCTACTAGATATTTTCATTCTTTTCTCACTATGAACGTCCTACCATGATATGATAAAGACCATTTATTTGAAAAATTGCAAGAGCGGGACGCTTTACTTTTTTAGCTTGTCCCTGGCGACCAGCCAAAAATTTTTTGGAAAAGCCACTGTTTATGTTGCAGCTCACAAAGCTTAGAGTCTAGACTCCCCTGAAAATGATTTTATTAGAGGCAGTGGGCAGCAAATAACATGCACTGGTGATTTATCTAGCTGTGACTATGGCCCCGTGAGTCAGCAATTTTTTGTAGGACATAATTTAGATGGTGTCAATAACACCAATGTTTTGAAAATAGGCGAGTCTTGTATTCATCATTGCACATGTGGGTCTAGATAAGTTGGGAAGCTTTCATAGATAAGCTTTAATAATGTTGGACACCTATGATATTTTTAACCATATTACCATATGTGTGTGTTATGCACATGTGCAAGAGAACAGATAGTTCAATCAAAAGTGTTTCTTTTTTGATGCAAAGCATTATTTTAAAAGTTTATTGAACTGATTTGTTGGAGTCCTTGACCACTGGACCACTGGAAGGAATATATCATATGACACTGTTGATTTTTTTATATACATATTTCCGATTTCAATAACACAAATGACATGTAGGAAAATAGTTTATATTATGTAATGCATCATCAATATCTTAGATGGTTGGTTTTATTTTTTTACATTGATTATCAAACACTTATGTGGGACTCCAAAATCTTGAGTGGGACTCCAATTTTTCAAGGCATAGAGTCCCGAGTGATGTTTTACCAATTAGACAACTTCCTAGCGAACACTAGGTTGTTATCATATATTGTGGATAATCTACAAAGATACTTATTTCTGTCCATACCAATAAATATGTATATGATTGGTAGTTTGATGAAAATAAAGATTACCTGACAGCCGGGCCTGTCAGCATGATCATAAATTGTCATAGTAATATTGTGCATAGACCATGGACATTGTTGTGTGTGTAGAAACAGTACATTTATTATATGATTATCTAAACTTTATATCATGAGGAACCTGCACCTTTGTAAATTGCACCAAACTAACTCAACATTAACAAAATAATAAATAGTGAATAAGTTGAGTCAGAGGTCAGGGAAAAGCCAGGGAAATTTGGGGTCCGTTAAAAGTGGGAACCCTGTATTTACATAATTACGTCTTATCAAATCAAATAAAACCCTGTTTAAACGAAAATAATCCACCTACTGAAATTCCAATCCAATCTACTTATTTCTATTTCATAATTAGACAAGTTGGCTAGAAAAATGGACAGAGCCGCCGCCGCCATGGCAGGCTAGAGTAGTGTTTGTGTTGGGGCTGCCACCCTGTGATATCCCCCCCGTGTTTCTGATGCAGGAGCCTCCCGGCCGGCCCCAGGGTCCAGTGCTACCCCCGCCGCAGCCACAGCCTCAGCCCCAGCCTTCGCAGCCCCCAGCGCCCCAGCCTACCCCCCAGGGGCCGCCCGCGGGTGTGGGGAGCACGGGGCTGGGAGGCCTGGTGCACCCCGTGCTGCACCAGCCCATCGTGCCGACGCCGCCCTCCTCCACGAGCGCCTCCACGGCAGCGCCGGCGCCCGCAGCGCCCGCCACCACCACCGCCAGCCACGGAGCCATCGCCCGGCCCACGCAGGCCGTCATCAGCGCAAAGGTAGGGAGGAGCACACACACTCGTGTAACAGTCAACTGCAATAATTTGGACTTTTGTTAAAATCTGGACCATCAATCTGGACCATTGATGTTCCTGTGTGAATACCTTGTCAGGGTCAGTATTAGCCACTCGTCCGATCGTATTGACTAGTAAAAACTTGTGGAGGACGAGTAGAATGTTTTAGCAACTTGTCCTTTTGACGAGTAGCAATTCTGGTCAATTTGGCATACAAATATATAGAGCTTTGTGCAAGGAGGACGAGTGCATTTGTTTGCAGGGCGATTAGATATTTGAGAGTCATTTCTACCTAATCCTGACCCTGGTACACACTCGTGAGGCAGTCCACTGTAATAATTTAACCATTCTTAAAATCTGAACCATTGATGGTTCCAATGTGAATGCATCTGTGTATGAAGTTTACTAGCGAAATTGAGAATTTTTAAACTTCAAGCACTGGTAGATTTTTTTATTTTTTTTATTTGCACTTGTTTGAAACAAATGATAGATTTTGGAGCATTTGCAATAAAGAAATTGAACTGTTATGTATGTAAATGAGAAAAAATCAAAGAAAGTGCATTTCAGGAAGAATGTGATAAATCGTAGCAGTTTTCATTTCAAATGTGTTGAGTCCACATTGAACTATGTAACATGTGTTCACCAATTTTGAGCATTACGTGTTATTTTTGGTTAAAAAGAACAATGACTGGTAAAAATACTCTAACTGAATTATTTCTGGATATTTGTTTGTATATTCATTGCTTCAAAGAATGCAAATACTTAGAATTCATAAAACTAAACCAAAACAGACTTGGGGGTGCTGAATAATGTAGGATTTGAGCACTCGATTGTCGGGTCAATCATAGAATTTTGCACGGTGATGTGTGATTGACACGAACGCAATCGAGTGCTCAAATACCATTCTGTCATGACTAAAATGACTAAAATCCACACTAAATGAGTGTATGATTCGTTTTTATTTTAAAATAAATCATATCATAACGTTCTCATTGCCATTTTGACCATCTGATTCAGCGGCTGTTATTCAGTTAAAACCTTTGAATATTTAGCATAGTTTCGAAATTATCCACTATAAAAACATTTGTGAATGATAAAGGACGAATATGAGATTGATTTGACACCAAGAAATAATAAATCCAGCAACTATAAATTTGTCAAATATTAGGTAGAAGTTGGAAGATGTGTAAATGTTTACTGTGCTAATTTCCGCGCATGCGCGTTACAGCCCTTAGCAGAGTGCATATCGTATAATTGACTCGCCTGTTCGACCAATCAGCGTGGGTTATTGGCGGAGATTTTCGCCCGGAATGATAGAATTACTAATTAGGACCTGCTCAAAGAAACTTAGGACTTGATTGATAAACTGTGCTTGTAGCCATCGATCGCCACGGCGACGAACATTGACACACTGCTAGCGGGACAGGAAACCGCCAACGAGGAGATCGCCGTGCCCCCTGAGCCAGTCCAGGATAAGGTGTTCTTCATCTTCAACAACCTCTCCCTCGCCAACATGGACCAAAAGGTGAGAGCATTTTTTTTTTTTTAGTGAATTAGCAGACTTGTGAAAAACCATCATGGTTTTTAGAGGTATGAAAATCAATCCGGCTGTGGTTTATTAATTCCCAGTTTCTAGTGCACTTTTCTTGAAGTTCCCGATTTGACAGACATCGAAATTCAGTTTTGCCATTCGCAGTAGAATTATTCCATACCAAACAGTCCATTGACTTTGGCTGGATCATGCTGGTAATTAATTCTAAAGTTCCCAACACGAATTTTACCAAACAGTCCATTGACTAATTTTCAGTAAACTAACACGATTTTTAAATATTCTATGTCATTTTCATATAAAGTATGTCATTCATGTAATACTTTTAATAGAATTTTGAGTGAGGATTATGAATCTGTAATCGGATTTTAATTAGCATTGAAATTGACGAAGATATGGGCAGAATACCAGTCTTTGTGAAAAAAATGCAGAGGACCTGTGTAGTTTGTGCATGATACAAACGTTTTAACTTCACTATTATGAAGAATGCATGCCTCAAATAGCGTTCCTGGTAGTATTTTTAATGAGGATTACGAATATGTAATCGGATTTTAGTTAGCATAAAAATTGACGAAGTTATGAGCAAAAGCCGGTACTTGGTTAAATTTGACAGCCAGTGAAGAAAAAAGTTGACAACTTCACTATATTGAAGAATGCACGCTTCAAATAGATGTATTTACTTAATTTTCCAACGTCTACCAGTGTAACAGCCATCAATGTTGTGTAGAATACACACTTTGAATGATATAGCATTAAATGCGATTTTAAATGGGCTTATAATATATACCGGAAGTACCCATGGACTTTTGTGTCTCAAATGTTTATAAAATATGACGAGTGCGCAACTTTTCTGCGCAATTGGGAACTGAAGAATGGTGCGCATGGAAAACGTGTTTTCGCGCTGTTATTTTTGCATTGCGATAAATACATGTATAGTTGGGTGCCGATCACTGCATTTACAAAAATGGCGTCTGTTTTACATCTTTAACAAATTTTCCCTTTAATTATTTCATATTACAAGATAAACAGCGATTATCAGCAGTCATAAAATGCATTTGTACCACGGACGTGTGATTTATAATACTTGATGGCAGTTATGACCCAACTGTGTCAGTGTCAAAGTCTTCTGCTCCTCACAAAAAGATATTGAATCAGAACTTAGTGTACAGACTACAGAGTAGTACAGTGCCAGTGACAGATTTGGGGGTGGGGTGGGGTTTAGGGTTGTTACAAGGTGTACATGTAAGTATAGACGTTAATGGGTGTTACAGTGGCAGAATAATTAATCCTTGTAAAATGAGATGAGTGTTAAGATGACCATCATACAGACATTTGCTAGACATATGGGGTAAGTATAAAACCATTAAATACGTAGTAATCTTAATACCCACTATGCAAATCGTATTAAATTAATATTTTCTTATATTTTTATTGTCATTTTAAGTATGTACTACACTGTAAAACATTAAGATTTTATGAAGATTTTTCTCATTTTTTATTAAGATTTTTGCCGGAAAATTAACATTTTTCAAGGGTCGGATTAAGATTTTCCGCAGTGACAGGTTCACATCTCTGTATTAGATTCTCACATTTACCCACTCCTCATATTAGGTCACAACCAACAAATGTGACTGAACTACATAATGGGCTCATGTAGCATCATTACCACTTACATGCACTTTTCTATTTTGAAGAACTTCATTGAGGACATTGTGTTTCAAAATCTTATATTTAGTAAATACCTAAGTGTAATGATATTGCTGTCCCATTATGGAACTTTAATTCACATACAAATCAACATTAATTAGTGTGAGGTTTACATATTGACAAAATAACAATTAATGTTCATTTAGACTAGCTGTTTAATAAACGAAAATGCAGCTTTTTGAAGATAGCAGATTTTAAAGCTTGTTTTGTGCTTCAAATCTTTAAGCGAATAGTTTAAAAAACTTTGTAAGTAAGTTTATCCAGAATTGGGGCCCTGGTTAAGTCTAGGGCTTTACATAAATAAGAAAAGAAATTACAACAATGCTGTTGTCATAATACATGTTATCCACAAAACTATGTGTATATTTGCAATCATTTGTGAAATGCCTTTTAAGGGTTTATCCAAAAGGATGCTTTACATTAGTAGAAACTATCATAATAACATACAGTTATACCACAATGATACCTTCAGTGCTGCATGATCAGTGTATAATATATGTATATGTAAACTAAATATTAGCCAGAAGTATGTCTGAGCAGAAACAAAACTTTGTTTAATGGTTGGATATAATCTTATGAGTTAACATGCATGGAGGCTCGACAAACCGAAAAATTTGAGCGGTTTTTTGTGCTCTATCCCTGTTTTATATTGATCCCATCCGGGTTGCTCCCCTTTGTCTATGATTTAGGCCATTTTCATTTTAATGAGGATCAGGTCAAAACCCCAGACAGAATGTCAGCTCAGTCAGACTAAATACTCAGTCACGTTTTACACGCCCCATCGGGCTTTAAAAGAATACTGTCGTGGTCTTAATGCATGATTTGGAGGAAGTTCAGCTACTTTTAAACTTATCCTTTTAGAGGCTTTTGAGTTTTCTCTATCTCAATAGATATATTGATATTGTGATGCTTTTTGGAGGCACTTCTATTCTGTGGGTTGCGAAAGAGAATACAAGTCTCATAAGTTAATCAAACAGCAGTATCATTTGTAGAGCACAATAAATTCATTAAAAAAATCTTTTTAGTGTTCATTTGCTACACAAATTGTGCGTAACAATGAAATGAACCAATTGCTCTAGTAGTGCCCATAATAGAACAGAACGCTTGATTTAGGAAAAAGAAAAATTCTGAACAAGGTTTTTTCCCTGTACGACTGAACAGCGTTGTTTTTGGTTCATATTTCTTTTTTCACAACACTATATTTTTACCTTCTTTGACAGTTTCGCCAAATCCTGTTGGCATCATCAAAATGCTCTTCCCGCACGAGCATTTTGATGATGCCAACAGCAGTTGGCGAAACTGTCAATGAAGGTAAAAATATAGTGTTGTGAAAAAAGAAATATGAACCAAAAACATTTTATACCAACACAATGAACACATTCAAGAATGAACAGCGTTGTGGTTTTGCAGGGCAAAGAGATGAAGGAGTGTCTGAAGGAGGACTACATCGCGTGGATGGCCCAGTACATGGTGATGAAGCGCGCCTCCATCGAGCACAACTTCCACACGCTATACGCCAAGTTCATCGACTACCTCAAGTACAAAGACGCGCTGCAGTTCACCATCAAGGAGACCTACAGGTCAGACACAACGTCCGCAAAAATGACCTATCTCAAAATATCACAGAATGTACAGTAACACGTTTCTCTCATCCTGGGTTCCTTCATTCATGATACAAGCAAGAATTTTAAGATATCATTAGGAACCAGTAAACTCGCATTTTTGGCGAGGCTTTCGTTCTTGTCTCTTGTCGCAAGAACTTCTTCCGGCTGAATGACATGTCATTCGGACGGAAGAAGTTCTTGTTTCAACAAGAACGAAAACCTCGCCAAAAATGTGAGTTTACTGGTTCCTAATGGTATCTTAATATTCTTGCTTATATCTCAAAATATGTAAAATTTACCTGTTCCATTCAATATATACTGACTACAAAAATGCAATCGGCTCTCAAATTTGTAGTGATTGAGAAAAGTAATTCAATGTTGACTTGTGTTGACAACACCGATAACAGTCAGCGACTCCAGAATTGGGTACTTGTACATTTCCTTGCAATAGCAATAGAATGACAAGAATAGAGACCATGTTTTTTGAGCCAACTGAATTTTGCAACTTATTCTTCTTCACTCTCTTTTGTTTTGCATAAAAGTGCTGACCAATGACAACTACGGTCCTGTATTTTTTTATATAATGACTTCGAGCAAACAAGCACACGAATACAGAATTCCAATACATGTTAAAGTGAATTTTACTCTCACTGTTCTTGCAAGCAAGCTCCTACCACTGAATTGATATAGCTGAAGACACATCTTCCATTTGACTATATCAAGTGGCCCTGACGGGTCAGGGCCACTTGATATAGTCAATGGAAGCTGTGTCTTCAGCTATATCAATTCAGTGGTAGGAGCTTGCTTGCAAGAACAGTGAGTAAAATTGAATTCACAAGCAAACTTGGGAAAAATATATAAACCGTTGTTCACATGTTAAAGTGGCTTTGTCCTTATCAGGAACATCCGCGTGCTGCTGCGGTCAGACAAGGGCGTACAGAACTTCTCGGACCGCTCGCTGCTCAAGAACCTGGGCCACTGGCTGGGCATGCTGACCCTAGCCAAGAACAAGCCCATCCTGCACAACGACATCGACCTCAAGTCCCTGCTGTACGAGGCCTACCACAAGGGCTCCCAGGAGCTCCTCTATGTCGTGCCCTTTGTGGCCAAGGTCAGTTTTATATCCTTGAATGTGTTCATCGTGTTGGAATCCATGTATATTTACAAAGTTCATCTTCACACAACACAATAAATTCTTACATTGATTGACAGTTTCGAAAACTGCTGTTGCCATTTTCAGAATCTCTGTCAATCAATGTAAGAATTTATTGTGTTGTGGAAAGATGAACTCCATTTTATATACGTGTTATGCTTCGCTGGTGGTTTAATGATTCTCTTTTGGTATTTTAAGTTTATGAGGTGCATTGAGTTGTTTAATTGAAGTGTTTTGGTTAAATAATGAACATAACAGTTGATCAATAGAGTAGTAATATCAGGAACCCATAACATCTGCACTTTCGGGTAATATTTGAGTTTTTTAAACATAATTTAAGAATTGATTTGCTGACGTTATCAATGAAATCAGATCGTACAGGCCCAGTTGATGTCTCATACAATTTCATTGGATTTCTTCTGATATATGTACAGAGTAATTTTAGATCCAGTATTTAAACTTACTACTTCGAAATTTATAGTCTTGACCCCTGAAGACCATTCTCAATAATGACGACACCTGCCAAAAATTACTCTGCATATTTTGACATTGTATTAGATCATGGAGTAATGCGGCTGATATTGTATTTGCTGTTGAAGATCATGCATGCATTATGACTCTACACTCTTGAAAAAGGCAAACCGATGTGTTGCTGAAATTTTGAGATATATTTGTAAATTATGATAGCTGTTGCTTTGAAGAATGTACTGTATTATTATATGAATTAACACAGCTAATGAATTTGTTCAACGATGTTGTAGATCATGGAGTCGTGCGGGGGGTCTCGGATCTTCCAGCCGCCCAACCCCTGGACCATGGGGCTGCTCAACGTGCTGGCCGAGCTGCACCAAGAGCCAGACCTCAAGCTCAACCTCAAGTTCGAGATCGAGGTGCTGTGCAAGAACCTCAGCGTCGACGTGCAGGTGAGACTCCGCTGTCCTGCACAAATGTACATTTGTTAAGTTAATCAGTTGAGCGGCAGCAGTTCTTCTCATGATTGGTAGTCTTCTGGTCACTGCTGTACGAATAGTAATCAAAAATTAAAAATGATAAAAATGTTTTTATTAACGTTTTCGGTGCTTAAGCATCCTCCTCAGATGATATAAAATACAGTATTCTGGATCATTCATAAATCATATATAAATAGCTGGGTTTGTCATTCTGGGGAGTTCTTTAGTTTTAGAGATTTTTTTTTATAGCTTTAGTAAGTTTTTGTTACAGTTTTTAAGCAAGCAGTCATTTGTACACATTTATGGATTATAATGGTGGATTATATATTTTATAGAAAATAATATAAACGTTTTTACACCATTGATTTCATTGATAATTCATTTTGTATCAAGTGGGAGAAGCTGGAGGACACAGGGGATGAGAAACACTCGGTAAAATTGTTTGTTATGGTTGATTGAACAAGTTATATTGATGAAATTATCTGTTATAATTATTATGTTTTTAAGTTCAATTAAATTCTATGACATATGACTTCAGCTCCAATTTATATGAATTGCTAATGTTCAATTTGTTGCTGTAACATTCAAATTAGAAGTTAAAAAACAGCTTGTTTGTTATATCATGGCCATTAAACAGTAAATGAAATTCATTTTTCAATCACCAGCGAAATCATGACCAATTTAATGGTGTCACACTTGACCCAATTTACCAAATATTCATCTGCTTGAGTTTGACATAACTATCCAAGGGTTTAAAAAATCCAAATAGTCGGATTGGCAGCAGACTGAGGAAAGAAAACCTTGCGAAAGATTGAAAGTTACAGATTGAGAGCAAAGTTTTGGCTCGAAAGTAGCGTTTAAAGCGGTTGCTAATTGTGGCTGTGTGCTGTAGGAGCTGTCCCCGGGCCGGTACCTGGCCGACACGGAGCGTCTCGAGACAATCGAGCACCAGCTCTCAGCGCCCATCAAACCTGCCGAGTCGGCTGGCACCCCCCAGCCTGACGAACCGCTGCAGGTACGCAACCTTTTTTTTTTGGTTTTTCTTTTAGAAAAAAATGTAGCAACTTTCCATTTAAGTCTCATCAGCTTTGAACTTGAACTAACTATTTCTGTGCTTTTAACCGATGTTGCTTTTCGATATTTGCTTATTATTGGTATTTGTAGATTTTTGTGGCAATTTTCAGTGAATTGTTTAAACCAACACAAGTTTTTTTTTTTAATTAATTACCATAGTCAAAAGTGTTGTGGCGAAATTTTTGCTTGGCCAAACGTGAAGTGTTGAAAAAGATCAACATCGAGCGAAAGATCAACATCGAGCAGCAACTGAGTGCGCTGCTGAAGCAGCAGAAAAACGACCAACCGCTTTCGCTACTGAAGCAGCATCAAAACGACAAGCAACAGCAAAACGACCCGCCGATACCGACCAAACCAGACCCTATGGAGAGCCTAAGTGGCCCTGCCAAGTCACAGCAGAAAGAAGAGGAGGAAAAGAAAGAAGAAGAGGAAAAGAAAAAAGAAGAACAGCAGCAACAAGAGCAAAAGAAAAAACAAGAACAGCTGCAAAAAGAACAACAGCTAAAAGAACAACAGCTAAAAGAACAACAGCTTAAAGAACAACAGCTTAAAGAACAGCAAAAACAAGAACAGCTGCAAAAAGAACAGCAGGAAAAAGAACAGCAGAAAAAAGAACAGCAGAAAAAAGAACAGCAGGAAAAAGAACTGCAGCAAAAACAAGAACAGCAGCAAAAAGAACTGCAGCAGCAACAAGAAGAGCAGCAAAAACAACAGCAGCAACAGCAAAAACTACAACAGCAGCTGCAAAAACGACAACAGCGAATGCTGCAGGTACCCCAACGGACAGGAGTTTACTGTTATGTTCTGTTCTCGTTGGTTTTGTTGCAGAGTTGGAAATTTTCATTTCAGATGCAGCTACATGTTTAGTTTAGTTTAGTTTAGTTAATCATACCTGTCCGCTGAACCAGCATTCTGAAAAATATTGTTGCTCCGTTCCAAGATTTATCTGTCCCATTCAATAACTTCCATATGTAAATGCAATTAATTTATTTTGAAGTAATTGAGATTACTCACTCATAGAACAAGTACATAACTGTGGACAACACCGATACTTTTCTCCAACCATAGGATGTTTGCAGACATGTTTAGAATTGTTCTATTCCCAGATCATCAAGCGAACGAAGCCCATAGCGATGATGCTTGCACTCCTCTATTGAGGAAAATGACTACTAGCTTTAAACCCTGCTAACCTTATCACATAATAGCAAAGGGTGAAATAAACAAACCGTGAACCATTTGTAGAAAAAACATATGGTTAGAGCTCTGTAGAGCCGAAAAGCTTCAATAAAAAAAATTTTGAACAATTTTTGTGAATGGGTACAATATAGCATAGGAAGAACACCATAAAATACAAAAAAATTAGACCATATGCTATGTATAGGCTCCATGAGATTAGTAACATCTGTAAAATTCAGATCAACATGCCGACGCCCACGACAGCGATGCTCAACTCAGCTGCCACGGCGACCACGTCATCGTCGGGGGCGACGTCATCGTCCATGTCAGCGTCCGTGGCGCCGGCGGGGGGTCTGCCCGGAGCCCCCATCCCACAGTTCTCCTACCAGGACATCAACATCACGTCGTTCGCGGGTCTCGCCCCTCACATCACCATCAACGACCAGGTAACCGCAGGGCGGCGCGCAGAATCAGTGGTGAAAGTTTCTTTTTGTTTCTTTTTGTTTTTTGTTCAGAATCAGTGTTGAAAGTTTCTTTTTGTTTCTAATTTATTGCTGCTATGTCCAAACATAAACTATCGAAAGAAAATTATTTTATTTAAATTTTTACAAAAAATACACAAAAATACACAAAAATTACCAATAAATATACCTATTTTGAGATGAGAGAATGGCCCTTGATTTTTATGAGAAATGAGAATGGGGGTCAATTTCCTTTGAGAATTGTGAGAAATTGAAAAATTTAGAAATTGTGAAATGAGAATGGTTAGAAATTAGTGAGGATGGCCCTGATTTTTGCTGAGACTTGAGAATGGGGTATGGTATATTCTTCCCTCATATGTCTATGTTGTTTGCTGTGTTTCAGCTGGGGCTGTTCCAGGCGCACCCCACGCCAAGCACCTGGTGCGGCCGGCCATCGAGCCCCGCCCAGGACTTCCCTCCCCGCCGTCGCTGCCGAAGCGCCATGAAGATCGCGCCACCACCTGCGAGCACATCGCACGCAAGGTAGGTCAAGCGCAGTCACATAGCTCCTATCAGGGCCATGAATAGGAGAAACCTCATACTTGTACTATATCTGAAAGATATTCCGAAAAATTTTACCGAATTTCATTAAGATATTTAGGTAGAAATATTGTCTAAGTAACTAAAAGTAATGATGTCCGTGTTTTTATTATTACAATGTTAATTGATTTACGTAGGTTTTTGTGTAGAAATACACAAAAATTTGCCACATGAATGATCATACTGATTTTGTTAGTCATGAAAAGGAGGCTGTTGCCTTGAAACTGGTTTCAAATACAGAATGAAACATTTTAAAAACTTTAGAATTTTCATATATTGCATGGTAAGAAGAAAGACTGTACATATTTAACACGAGACCACATGCAGTTTACCGTGTAAACTCACTTGATAGCTATCATTTTAAGGTTTCAAACAGGATATTCAAGCAAATATTTACATTTTAAGCTTTCAACAGCCTCTGCTGTCTTGGTCGCGAGGCTGTTGAAAGTTTAAAATGTAAATATTTGCTTGAATATCCTGTTTGAAACCTTAAAATGGTAACTTCGTCTATCAGTGATATTACAGGCAAATAAGGTGGATTTGTGGGAAATTGACGTTAATTTTTCCAATCTGCAAGTGATGGGTTTTTGCTGTGGTTGGTGTAGGACTTTGCGCTGGACCCTGAGGAGGCGCGGATGCGGTCAGCGGCTCACCACATGGTGCGCTTCATGACGGCCGGCATGGCACTCATCACCTGCAAGGACCCGCTCCACGTCGCCATACAGACGCACATGAAGTCAGCGTTCTACTCCAGCATGAGGGTAAGTATCTGTCTGTATGGTGAATATGAATAGGCATTGCCTGAGTCTGACAGTCACAGGTGCTTTTTGTCGTCATTCACTGATTTGGAAAAGTAAATTCTACTGTTTAGCCTGGCATATTCACATATCATTTGCATATCATTTGCGTAAATGTAGGTTCAAACGAAATTAAACAACAGGAGTTAGTGCTAGACTCACTGACCGCCTAACACTGGGCCCAAAGGTGGTCC
The DNA here is from genome assembly GCA_019095985.1 of Streblospio benedicti. NCBI lineage: Eukaryota > Metazoa > Annelida > Polychaeta > Spionida > Spionidae > Streblospio > Streblospio benedicti. The sequence goes on along the minus strand of CM032661.1, from coordinate 4,605,131 downwards.
TAATAGAGAGGTTCTTCTGTATAAATTCGTACGAAACCGGCTGACTGTCCCTCTTTGCTGTGCCTCAGAACTTGACGCTACTATTTAGCCATGAATATATCAGCATATCATTTGCGTAACCTTGCGCAGAACTACTGCTCAAACAAGACTACATAACGTGAGTTATCCCTGACCCCGCTGACCTTTGCCCCCTGTCAGAACGCGACGCCGCAGCAGAAGGAGCTGATGGAGGCTGCGTGCGCGGCGCTCGCCACCGACAACGTGGAGCTGTGCTGCGCCTTCATCCAGAAGACCGCCGTCGAGAAGGCGCTGCCCGAGATGGACAAGCGCCTGCTGGAAGACTTCCAGATGCGCAAGGTGGCGCGCTCCGAGAACCGGCGCTTCTGCGACGCACACGTCCTCACTTACCAGGTACGAGCGTGAGAATACAAGGGGTTTCTTGTTTGTTTTATTAGATGGTGCTTTTTATACACTGTAAAATTGAGTGTATCTGGTATGCAGCATAAGGTCTCATTTTGTAATATATTTTCTTTCTCACTGCTTTATTTATCATTTTTTTTCATAAAAAAGAGACTGCAGATCTCGAAACTAAGTAAATATTTTGTTACTTTGATTCGTTTATTTGATAAATAAAGCAGTGAGAAAGAAAATATATTACAAAATGCTTTTTATACATAATGTGTGACGGGGTTCTACTGATACGCGGAAGTTGTTTAAATGCAAAGAAATGGAAGGTTTTTTTGTTTGTTGATTTATGGGATGTTGGTTTTCATGAATAATGTGTGGCTGGGAGGCGCACAGTCTGGTTCTCACGGATCAGGCACACACCAAGGAAGGCTGCTTTTCAGGCTGAGTACTCCATGATGCTCAACTTTTGTAGCTTGGAATCATAAAACAAGCTTTACCAAGATGTATGATAATGTCTGATTTAACCTGAAAGCACTGAGAAGGCAGTCTCCAGTCTGACGACGTTTCTTATCAACTGAAAATATATCCACCCTACAAAATCAAACAATCATTTAGTAGTAAACTTGAAACCCATTACGAGCACTCGTAAACAAACCACTTGAGCTGTGACTTCCCCCCAATCAGGCTGAGCGAATGCCGGAGCAGATCCGCCTCAAGGTGGGCGGCGTCACGCCCCAGCAGATCGCCGTGTACGAGGAGTTTGCCCGCAACGTGCCGGGCTTCCTGCCCACGGTGCAGGAGTCGGTGATGGGCGGCATGATGGGAGGACCCGGCAGACCCGGCGGCGGACCCCAGATAGGACCCAGCGGCGGCAGCGGCGGGCAGAGTGAGTAACAGACGCAACTTGTGTGTCTTGCAGGGTCAGGATTAGCCACTCGTCCGCTCGTATTGACTAGTAAAAACTTGTGAAGGACGAGTAGAATGTTTTAGCAACTCGTCCTGTTGTTGAGTAGCAATTCTGGTCAATTTCGCATATAGGTATAGAGTTTGTGCAAGGAGGACGAGTACATTTGTTTGCAGGGCGAGTAGTCATTTGAGGGTTACTGGTCGTGCTGACGAGTAGCACTTTTTCACCTAATCCTGACCATGCTCTTGATGAAAGATCATTTATTCTGGATTTGATAGCTATCATTTTAAGGCTTCAAACAGGATATTCAAGCAAATATTTACATTTTAAAGCTTAAAATGTAAATATTTGCTTGAATATCCTGTTTGAAACCTTAAAAAGATAACTTTGTATATCAGTGATATTACAGGGAAATAAGGTGGATTTGTGGGAAATTGACGTTAATTGTTTCAATCTGCAAGTGATGGGTTTTTGATGGTTACATAATACTCATCTTCTAGTCGTCATAACAGCTTTAAAATGTGTAATTATGTGTTCAGAAGAAGCTGACTATTACCTTGGTTCCGATTATTGTGCATCTGAGTACAAACAATTAATCCGACGGTCAGAATGATTTAGTCTTGTACCAGAAGCTTAGTGGAATATAATGCGAAAATGAGCATCCCACGATTGTGCAATGTACAATGAAGCGATTCTTGTGTTCCAGTGGGCGGTTTTCCGTCAGACGACATGAGCGAGGTTTACGCCAAGTTGGCCCACGAGATCGAAGTGTTCATCCGCAGCATGGGCAACCAACCCAACCCGCCCATCGGAGGGACACAGGTAAAGCACCGGCTGCCAGCATGCAGGGTTTTAACTCTTCTCCAACCTAATAATGTATCTTATCAGGGTTCGAAATGCCAACTGTTTAACTGGCATTTTGCCTGTTGCCAGACATTTTTGTCAGTGTATGATGTCATTTGTACCAAAAATTAGATGATTCTTTGTGTTTTAAACAGAATAAAAAATGTCACCGTTCAATTTTTTTCCCCCCACTGGTCAAAATTTTTTTTGGGGGTTTTTTTTTTTTTTCCCAAATTTTAAGTTGGGGTTTTATGGAAGGGAAAAAAAAAAGGGGTTTTTTCCCCCCCTTTTGGGGGGAAAAAATTTTAAAAAAAAAATTTTTTTGGGGGGGGGTTTTCCCCCCGGGGGGGAAAAAGGGGACCCCCGGGAAAAAATTTGTTCCTTTTTTTAAAAAAAAAAGGGGGGGCCCCCCCCCCCCCCCCTTTTTAAAATTTTAAAAAATTTAAAGGCCCCAAAAATTTTTGGGTTTTTTTTTTAAAAATTTTTTTTAAATTTTTTTAAAAAATTTTTTTTTTTTGGGGGTTTTTTTTTGGGGGAAAAATTCCAAAGGGAAAAAAAAATAAAAAAAAAAAAAATTTTAAAAAAGGAAAAAATTACCCCCCCTTTTAAAAAAAATTTTTTTGGGTTTTTTTTACCTTGTTTTCCCCCCCCCCCCCCGGGGCCCCCCAAAGGGGGAAAAACCCCCAAAAAATTTTTTATTTTTTTAAGGGGGGCCCCCCCCCAAAAAAATTTTAAAATTAAAAAAAAAAAAAAAATTTGTTTTTTTTTAATTTTAAATTTTTTAATTTTTTTGGGGGGAAAAAAAAAAAAAAAAGGGTTTTTTGGAAAAAAATTTTAAAAGAAAATTTTTTAAATTACCAAAAAAATTTTTTTTTTTTTAAAAACCCCAAAATTTTAAAAAAAAAACCCAAATAAAAAAAAAATTTTTTAAAAAAAAAAAATTTTTTTTTTTTTTTTAAAAAAATAAAAAAAAATTTTTTTTTTTTTTTTTTGGGGCCCTTTTTTTAAAAAAAAAAAAGGGGGGGTTTTTTTTTTTTTTTTCCCCTTTTTTTTTTTGGGGGGGGGGGGAAAAAAATTTTTAAAAGGGGGGGTTTTTTTCCCCTAAAAATTTTAAAAAAAAAAAAAAGGGGAAAAAGGGAAAAGGGAACCCTTCCCGGGTTTTTTTTTTGGGGGGGGGGGTTTTTTTTTTTTTAAAAAATTTAAAATTTAAAAAAAAAAAAGGGGGGGGAAAAAAAAAAAATTTTTTTTAGGGGTTTTAAAAAAATTTTTGGGGTTTTTTTTTCCCCCTTTTTTGGGGGGAAAAAGGGGAAAAAAAGGGGGGGGGAAAAAATTTAAAAACCCCAAAAAAAAAAAAAAATTCCCCCCCCCCGGGGGGGGGGGGGGGTTTTTCAAGGGGGGGGTTTTTGGGGGGGCCCCCCTCATCCAGGATTTGGGGGGGGGGAAAAAAAGGGGGTTTTCCCCCCCCCCCCCTTTTTGGGGGGGGCCCCCCCCCCCCCAAAGGGCCCCGGGGGGCCGGGGCCAAAAAAAAGGGGGGGGCCTAAATTTTAAATTTTTTTTATGAAAAAAGTAATTTGAGGATGAATCCAGTGGTTAAACCAAATTGAAACTTTCCCATTTTAAATTTCCCAAATTTAATTTTAAAAAAAAGACTAAATAATAAACCCGGGGAAAAACCAACCGTGAAAAAACAACCCCCCCCCCCCCCCCGAAAACCCCCCGGTTTTTTTTAATTTTTCCATTGGGAAATTTTTCCCCCTTTTTTTTTTCCCCCCTTTTAAAAAACCCCCAAAATTTTTGGGAAAAAAAAAAAAAAATTTAAAAATTTTTTAAAAAAATTTTTTTTTCCCCAAAAAATTTTTCCCGGAACCCGGGAAACCCCCCCCCATTTGGGGGGAAAAAAAAGGGAAAAAATTTTTTTTTTTTTTTTTTCCCCCAAAAACCCCCCCCTTCCCTTTTTGGGCCCCCTTTTTTTGGGGAAAAAGGGGGGGGGGGGGGCCCCCCAATTTTCCCCCAAAGAAAAAAGGGGGCCCCCCCCCCCCAAAAAATTTGGGAAAAAAACCCGGGGGGGGAAAAAAAGGTTTTTTTCCCCAACCCCCCTTTCCCCGGGGGTTTTTTTTTTTTTTTGGGGGGCCAAAAAATTTGGCCCAAAAGGGTCCCCCTTGTTTTTTAAAAAAAAAAGGGCCTGGGGGGGGCTTTTTTTGGGAAAATTTTTTTTTTTTGGCCCCATTTTTTTTTTGGTTTGGGGAATTCAAATATTTTGGGGGGAAAATTTTTTCCCCGGGAAAAACCCCTTTTTTTAAAAAAAAAAAAGGGGGGGGGGGTTTTTTTTCTTTTAAAATTTTTTTTAAAAAAAAAAATTTTTTTAAAAAAAAAAAATTTTTTTTGGGGGTTTTTCCCCCTTTTTTCCCCCCCTTTTTTTTTCCCCGGGGTTTCAAAAACCCCCCTTTAAATTTTCCCCCCTTTTAAAAATTTTTTAATTTTTTTAAAAAAAACCCCCCCCCCCCCGGTGGGGCCCCAAACAGCCTTTTCCCCAAAATTTCCCCCCCCCTTTTTCCCCGCAAAACTTTAAAAAAGGGGAAAAAAACAAAAGTTTTCCCCTTTTTTTTGGGGGGGGCCCAAATTTTTGGGGGGGGGCCCCAAAAAAAAATTTTTTTTTCCCCTTTTTAAAAAAATCCCAAAATTCCCGTTTTTTAAAAAAAAAAAAATGGGAAAATTTAAAAAAAAATTTTTTTCCCCCTTTTTTTTAAATTTTTTTTGGGGGTTTGGGAAAAATTTTGGGGGGGAGCCCCCCAAAAAAACCCGGGGGGAAAAAAATTTTTAAAACCCCCCCTTTTTCGGGAAAAAAAGGGGGGGAAAGGCCCCTTTGACCCCCCGGGGTTAAACACCCCCCCTTTGGGGGGCCCACCCAAAAGGGGGGGAAAAAGGGGGGTTTTAAAAAAAAGGGGGGGTTTTGGGGGTTTTTTTTTCCGGGGGGGGGGGAAAAATTTTTTTTTTTTTTAAAAAAATTTTTTTTTAATTTTTTTAAAAAAATTGGTTTTTTTTTAAAATTTTTTTTTTTTTTTAAAAAAAATTTAAATTTTTTTTTTTTTTTTAACTTCCTTTTTAAAAAAAGGTTTAAAAGGTTTTTTTTTTTTAAAAAAAAAAAATTTTTTTCTTTTAAAAATAAAAAATTTAAAAACCCTTTTCCCCCTTTTTTTCCCCTGGGGGCGGGCTTGCTGTTCTCAAGGAAACTCGCTGCCTGCTTTCGTGTTTTAATGCGGTGAAAATGAATGCATGAGTGCAGTTTTTGACTTTAGTGAATAAGAGATTGAATATGTGGAATGTGTAAACGTTTACCACAGTTGTTTGGTGATTTCTTTTTCGTGATTTACGATTTTTGAGATACGATTAGAGTTATAGTAAACTTTTATTAGTAAGGTCTAATGCAAATGTGTCCAGTATGCTATACAATACTGTGCACTGGATGAGGATTGATTCGTAACTATCCAAATATACAAACTTTAAGTACAGGAATATTGTGTCGCAAACGGCCACTTTCCGATGCGTTTGTATGCGCATGTGACAATGTTTTCACCTCGCTGGTGTGTTGGCACATCATATGTGGAGCATGGGTTTACTTGAGAATTGATGAGACTAATATGTAAACCAATGGAAGGTGCTGGTAATATATTACAGTGTTCCATTGCTAGCTTTTGGGCATCGTTGGGAGGATGTAAACTAGTATGTGGAAGGTTCAAAAAAATTATGACCGGTTAATTGGTGCTACAAATCAGACTAACCGGTTAACCACTTATTATCACTCACCAAAGTATTTCATAGTATTTCAATGATATATTGATTAGACACCCTGTATCTATTTTTGTGGAAAAAAATTGCGGTTCTTGCATTCTTTTTTATCATTCACTGGCAAGGTTGAAAATGTTGTTGTATGATCATGCAAAATTTATGAAATCTGTATAATGTATAGCTTGTTAAGGAAATAGTCATCCAAATTAATAATCGGTTGGTCATCTAAGAACCAGTTATGAACAAAAAATCGACTGTAGCCGGTTAACTGGTAAACCATCCACATACTAAATAAAACATCCAAAAGTACTTGTGAAAAAAATTATAAATGAGTGAACAGTGCACTTCCTGTCCTCAGCATTTTTATTATATTCTTTGTTAAAACTATTTAGCTACGCTTTGATTGTTTTTACCGCGTGGGACAAGATTTTAAAATACAAGATGTTCATCAAAATCCCTCCCCTACTCATATGATATATATATTTTTACATGTATTTTTACATCTATTTACATAAATATGTTCCATAGGCTTTCCTTAATAACTAAGCGAAATAGAATGAAAACCTCCACTTACTCAGCAAGATATGGGTATTTAATTACAAACACTTCTGTTCTCGCTCATGCATTGTCTTAAAGCGCATTTTCGGCGCGCATTCTTGAAAAAGCAAGGTATCTGATAGTTTTGTTTTTAATAGAGTGGTGCAAATGTGAGTATTTCCTCCATTTTGTTTATATTTGTCGAAAATTCACATGTAGATCCTAATCACGATTGCAAATTTCTAAAATTGGAAACTACCCTGTGAAATTCACGACCAAAGTGTTGATTGCAGGATTTTCTCATTATTTGGAATAGTATTGCCAATGTCTGGATTTGCCTTCATTATACTAATCCTTATTTTCTCCTCTTTCAAGTGATATATAATGTATAAAGGGTTAATCTAGTTTGATCCGGCGAACATAGGCCTAAGAATGATGCATGGTCATGGGAGGTTCTTCTTGGTTTTGAGACATGCGCCAATGAAAACTGCCAAATTAACATAAAATATGGAGTGGTAAGAAAATGACAACAAATAGTTTTTTATTCAGAATTTTCTTCTCTTTCCAATGGTCTGTATCATATTAGTTTTAATTCTTCCACCTATTTGTGAAATGAAAAAACAAGTGATATGGTCGGAAAATCCTGAGCATCGTATCGCCGTCGTAGTAGCAGTTGACAAAAAAACCAACATAGAAATTGGATCATATCTCTGTTATCAGTTGTCGTATTAATGTATAATTTTGATGGCAATAATCTGCATTAATATGTGATTCCATTCATAGAAATAAGTCTAGGTGATTATTTTAAATAAATAGTTTATTTTGAGCATCAATCACATGCCTCGTCATATTCGACAGTCCGTAATCGGCGGGAATACCCATGACCATGTTTGCGCAATAATACAAAAAAAAACACTGAGTTGTTTGTGTTGGGATGGTAAGAATAAAAAACAATACATTTTTGTATAACATACTTTATTTTTACATTAATTGATAAAATAGACAAAACACAGCAATAATTTGAAAAACCCATCTTATATTTTCTGAATTCGCAGCAGTAGCTTTTCATTACTTGTTTTTGCTATGAGAAACGTCGTCGTTTTGTCCACATTTTGATTTCACGTTTAACATGGGCAAATGGGAAATGCATGTCTAATTTTCTCCCCCAAAAACAGACAAAGAAATCTTAATAACTTTGCCAATTCTTGTCGGATTTTGTTGATCTTTTTTTTTAAAGTTATTCCTGTAAAACCTAGAATTTTTTCAAATTAGAAAAAAAAAAAAAAATAGATTTTTTTAAAATTTTATTGCAGTGTAGCTAAACTATTATGGTGGGACGGACAGTTTTTCTTTTAACCCTCTCGAAGCCGGAAGTAAATCCACTATATACCCCCTGCGTGACGTGTTATTCACTGGGGGTCTTCAGTTGTCATAGTTGAAATATGATCCTTTGTAGCTCTTACGTTTTCATTAGAACATTTTCACATTTACAGTACACATTCAGGAGACGGTCTAGTTCCTTATTTTCACAATTATAAATAAAGATACATACAGCATCAGGTTCAATTTTGAATGCGGTAAAATCGGTAGTTATTTTAATTCCAGCGACGTTTTGTCCAGGATACGCACGATAAACAACATAAACCATCCATATTTCATAAAAATATATTTTTACTTACAATATTACGAACCAAAAACGTATTAAAACAGTGATGTCTTTATAATCGTGAGCTTTGACAGGTATCAGTCGATCTGCCGACAAAAAGATCATCCGTTTTGATAGAAATACTAGATCTCTGACGTCCACACTCATTGGGTAGTTTGCCAAACGGTTTATTTGTGATTCGGTATCAAAGATACAATAAGATGGGGCATGGATGACGAATAATATGATAATTCTTCTTCAAAATTTAAGTTCGTCATAAAATGGCTGATCTTATGAAAAGCCGGTATTTCCCGGAAATCAGCCTTGCGCGGCGCTGTTGTAGAATCGTTAAGATCGCTCTTGATAAAGGCTGATTGGGATTCCTTAGCAGTGTCAACTTAGTTTTGAGGCGATTGAACCTAAGAATACCGCTTTCAAGGCTCAAAATAGATATCAGTATATGTTGTAAAGTCGTTGAAGAGTCTAGTTTCACATTTGTTTAAGGTCTCTATGAATAGCTGGTTTCACGAGGATTCCAGCAATGTATGACAAGCCATGGTTTTGCAAACACAAATAACAGTATTTCAGGGCTCAAAATTGCACCAGATGATGCGTGTTTGGTGGGTAAATATTCGTTCACACTAATAGAATTAAAATATTAGCACTATGCTGGTTATTTCCTTCTAGAAATACTAGAAATACAAGGAAATGACACAAGGACTAGAACCACAGTGTTTACATATACAGACAAACTCAAATTGGAATGCCAAGCTCCCTTATTATTCTGGTAAGTACCCCCCAAACCTAAGGTCTAAGAAAGGAAAACCCTGAATAATAATTCATAATTTTAGATTTTTTATTAAAAACATCAAATTTTTCATGTTAACTTTTGGGAAAAATAAATAAAGATGCAATACCACTACAAGTGAAAAGTTTAAAAAGATCAGAAAACGTTACACGTTTCCCTTTTTTTTTAATTTTTCAGGTTTTTTTTTTTTTTTAACCCCCGGGTAAAATTTAAAAAAGGGTTGTTTCTGAATTGTTTTTAAATATTTTGAAAAAAAAGAGTATTTTTTGCAGAAATGACTTCCCCCCGCGGCCCCCCTCACTGGCTACTCGTT
>CM032661.1:4370491-4595784 GCA_019095985.1 Streblospio benedicti | reverse complement strand
GGAGAAATTGCCAGACAAAAAAATCCCTGTAGGGAAAAATCAGGGAATTTGATTTTGTATTAGATTGATTTTGTATTGGTCCGTATCAAATCTGAAAAAATTTTTTTTTTAGAGTTGATAGGGACCAAGAGGTCGAAACAATGTTAATAAAACCTATTTTGTAAAATTGAAAACTTTTTGCACTTTTTCGATAAACGCAGCTGGAAGAAGAAAAGGGTAGAGCATTAATTAACAAAAATTATATTCAAATAAGAGTAAAACTTAAGCTCGGGTTTTGACCCATGTAGTGAAGCGTTGCTGCTAATGGCTGCTGTCTGCAGGTGGACATGTTACAGGAGATCTCGCACCCGCCACGCATCATGACAAACTTCGCGTCCATGATCACGCCCACGTCATTCAAGAACGACCTCGACTCCTACATCAAGACGCGCTCTCCCGTCACATTCCTGTCAGAGCTCCGCAGCAACTTACAGGTGGGTCTGGTTTACACCACGTTCGTGTTGATAATTGAGTAGATAGATTTAGATAGATACAGGGAATGTGACTCGTTCAGAAGAACACTCGCCTTCTGTGGCGAGTGACTCAATTTACACTTGCCATGTTCAATCCAAACTAGCCATCCTTAGTTATTAAAGTGTTGGAATCAAGTAATCGTACTCGCCGACTGTGGCGAGTGACTTTGAATTTACACCAGCCAACAGAAATTTACACTACCTAGGGGCGAGTGGCGAGTGCCTAATCAACACCCTGTAGATGCTTGTTTTCAAATTTGATTTTAAATCTTTTAATTTTTTAATTTTGATTTTAGAATTTTTTAATTTTACAATATTTCGCCTTGTACAGGCTTCTTCACGTCATTATCAAGTCAGTAAAAATTTCTATTATTTTTCGTTTTGATAATTTGATTAGTTTAGCCTTTATTCTAGGCTTGAAGTTGAATAATAGCAGCGTTTGTTACTTGCTTTATGCATTGAACACTTGAAATTGTAAACTGCCTATCTGCCATGTGGTATCATTTTGCCAGTCTGGTGTAAAAGACTCGAGTAATGGCAAAAGTTTGCTATTCTAGATTTGACTGAAAACTTGCTGAGATTTAAAAAGTTCAAGCACCAAGCAATTTCCAAACGCTATATAAAATAAATTTCTATATATGCAAGAATAGATTCTATTGCACTTATGGGTTGGATGGGATCAAAATACAATAAATATGTAAAAATTGTGAAAGTTCATTTTTCATTTAATGCAAATGGGTTGTAATCAGCTGACTGATATTCACAACATCATATAAATGTTGGCGATGCATATCATATCACCCGTGAAATCTATAATCCAGATAGTGCAGTCTTTGTGCAAGGTATGAAATAGAGCCAACCCGGTGGCCCGGTACTGGTTGATTTTGGCCCGGGCCGGCTTGTTTTTTTTTAAGTTCACAGCCCAGTGGGTAGGCTACGTTTGGGAGTTCAAATTATTAACATAATTAAGGGCCGTATATTTTTTGTTGCGGGCCGGCTACTTTTTAAAGTTGCCAGCCCTGTAGTCCGTTAGTTTCGTACCCTGCTGTTGTTAATATGTAGTCTTTCTTCTTACATGCAACACACGAACAATCCTCAAGTTTTTAAAATGTTTTATTTTCTATTTGGTTTCAAATAGAGAACAAATTTTTTTTAAACTTAAGAATTTTTTGTTTATTGCATGGTAAGAAGAAAGACTACATTTAACATGAGACCTCATGCAGTTTACCGTATAAACTCGATATTAGATAGTACCCTGCGTTGTGTTGGCAGGTGTCTAACGAGCCGGGGATGCGCTACAACATCCCGCTCATCAACGCGCTGGTGCTGTACGTCGGCACGCAGGCCATCTCCTACATCCACAGCAAGGGCCACACGCCGTCCATGTCCACCATCGCGCACTCCGCGCACATGGACATCTTCCAGAACCTCGCGGTCGACCTTGACACCGAGGGTGAGTACAAGACTAGGCCTTGTTACGTTGTGACTAAAAATCCTATGAATTTGGTACACAGCGCTTGGTCTCATTTCGTTAAATTTGGAATTTTTATTTAAACGTTTCAAACCATGTAGGTTCCTTGTCAAAAAGTAAAATAGTTTTCTAATTTAGTTTTTGACAAGGAACCTGCATGGTTTGAAAACGTTTAAATAAAAATTCTAAATCAAACAATTGTGAATACCACACAGCATAAAAGAACATGCAAAAACAAAATGTTTCGTAGTTTTTAGTCTGAATGGATGAACTATTGGTATTGGTAAACAAGTGCAATGTAGTACTTGTTTACAAGTATCAAAAATTGCAGCAATCGTATTGTGTGCAAAGTTTCTAAATAGCTTGAGAATGTCACTGTTATTTGTAACTGAGTTTTCTTCCAAAAGTAAGCGTAAAGCTTGCTACTAACAATACACAGATTCATTATATACATATACGAATTTAAAAAGAAAATAGAAAATAATTTTGTCAAGTAGATAAAAATGTGTTAAATGAACGAATTCTGTATCCACTTGCAGGTCGCTACCTGTTCCTGAACTCGATCACCAACCAGCTGCGCTACCCCAACAGCCACACCCACTACTTCTCCTGCACGCTGCTGTATCTGTTTGTGGAGGCCAACACGGAGGCCATCCAGGAGCAGATCACGCGCGTTCTGCTCGAGCGACTCATCGTCAACAGGCCCCACCCCTGGGGCCTGCTCATCACGTTCATCGAGCTGCTCAAAAACCCGCAGTTCAAGTTCTGGAACCACGACTTTGTGCACTGCGCGCCTCAAATTGAGAAGTAAGTGTTTTCTGAAATTATAGTGACGATTGGTAGTAATTATTGATGTTGGGTTTGGGGATTCAATGGAGGTTTGCAACTGGTTTAATAGTGCTACTTGAAGCGGGTTGAGAATAATGTGAGATGTACAGAACTACATGTAGATATAACAGGTCATTTTATCTATGTATAATTATGCCAAGGGGGGGGGGGGGGTGGGGGGTCCCCTTGGGGTTCGCTTGCGGCGTGTACAGACCACTCCATTGAGTTTGCATTTATCCACAAATCTGCTCACAATCTTTTTTGTTGTCTGCATATTTCTCCCACGAAACCCGCCGCCTTTACATGTTCCACAGTAAGAAATAGCATATCACGTTCAAACAATTCAATAATTACGAACGGCATTGTCATCTGGATGCCGATAGTTTTTGGTGGATAACTACAAAAGTATTAAACCTAGAAATGATTTCTTTTCTTTATTTCAAAGCAGGATGAAGAAGTGGTCTGTATACGCTATTCAAGTTTCATGTTATGTTTTTCTTAAGTGTTTAGTTGGCAATATTTTGTTTTATTTCTGTTCATCGTTATATCATAAGGGTGCCATCAGCATTTATTTGGTGGCCTGTTAGTAGAGAATAATTAGTGATTTGAATGGAAATTTTTTGTCTTGAGTGATACATTAAGTTGCTTAAACTTTCACATACAAATATATTTTATTTTTCCCACATATTTTGTTTCAAAAATGAATTTGAAAATTCAAGATAAACAAGTCCAAACCTCAATGCTCAGTAGTTACAACCACAAAAAATGTAAAAAATTTCACCTGATCTTTGAACCTGAAAACTTGCTGCTTGATTTTGTCTGCATGTAAACAATGTAAATAAGCAGTACTTTGTATAAGCTTTCTTGTGTCCTCCGAGGAACATAATATGACAGTCAAGATAAAATCTGTGGTTATATGTGATACTCTATTTATTGTATTTTGACTGCATGTTTTCCAAATCCTGAATGAATCTTATCCTATTGATTCAAATATATAGATACATTGGAAGCTGTCATTTTGTCTTTGGCTGACTTTTTTTTTCTTGTCTCAAGAGCTGAGAAGCTCTTGAGACAAGAGCGAAAAAGTCTCGCCAAAGACAAAAAAAAAATGACAGGTTCCAATAGGTATCTATATTTGAATCAATATTTATATAATGGAACCCAATAGAAATTTACATTCTGTGAAATCTCATGCTGTGTTTCTCTGCTCCGTGTCAGGTTGTTTGAGTGCGTGGGTCGCTCGTTCCTCACCCCGCGGACGCCTGCGGTGGGTGGAGCGCCGGGACCCGTGGGGGTCATCGCGGCGCCCGGCGGAGGAATCCGCGGCGCCGGCGCCGGAGAGAACGACAGTGCCGCGCCACAGCCAGCCGGAACCGCAGCCGCACAGTAGGCAGCAGACGCCGGCACTCAGTATTCACTGGAAACTACGACGCTCTCAGCGAAAGAGACAATAGTGTGGTGCGAACTGAGCGGTCGTGGGTCCATCTTGGCAGGATATACTGGACTGAGTGGGAGGCACGCAGCAGCGTGCGGTTTTATATCCTGGCACGGTCGACTCACGACCAGGAAAGTATTTTATAGTGGTTAGTTTGTTAAATGTCAGTAAATTCAAGATTGTTAAATGTCAGTAAAAATCAAGATTGTTAACAAAAGAGAATTGTTATGCGAGACGCATTAATCATTGATGTACAGCGCTTTTAGGATTATTTTAAAGTATCGCTGGCAGCGTAATTGTGAAAAGGTTATTTTTAAGTATTTGCGAATTTCAATTAGAGTTGTTATTATTGTCTGTGTTCTGTAGATTTATCGAAAAGTTGGTCTGTAGAATTTTTCTCCTGTGATGCACGCAATGCGCTGGGAAATCTCGTGATATTGAAGCGCCGTCGGCGAATCTCGTGCCTCGGCTGCACACTGGTTCTTTGCAAACTGTCCAAGCAAGTACCAAGTACGTTGCTGTTAGGATTGGATCTCTTGCAAAGTGTTGTGCTTTTTTCTTAATTTTTGCTGTTACAAGCAAGCTGCGTTTCCACGCGTCCGTTTTTCACACGCTATACTGTGGTTGTTTCTGCTACTGGTTGGTGGAAATACAAAAACGCGTCACGTGGAGTCGCAGCGAAACAGAAGAGTGACTGAAAAGCCAGATTTACGGGTTATGACAAGTTTTATATGTTTTACTAGAGACGAGAATGTTGAATACTTGATGTTAGATGTGACGCCGCCACAGAATAACTTATTTTACCAGAGGCCTATTGATGTTGTTGTGTACATAGTGTATATTTTACCGTAGTAGTGTCTGCAGTTTTGCGTGTATTAGTGCTATCAGGAGTAGCTGTCTATATTTGCTTAATATATATATTGGAAAAACCTCACCGTTGCAGTGAGGAACACAGCATTTGCGAATGCCACCATCACATTTCCAAGGGTTACACAAAAAATCATATCAGAAATGTCAACGTGTGCAAGTGTCGGTGTATTCCGAACTGCACTGACAGGATCGTCATAGATGTTTGTGAGAGTGAGATGGGCGCATCGTGTTGCGGGACACGGTACGTTGTGGAATGTTGCCCGTTTTAGGTGCGAGAACGAGCTCAGTGATTGTTGTAGATGGTGTTACTGCTATGCTTGTGTTTTGGTGTAGATTGTATATTCTTGATCATGTCTATAATAAAGTTTTACCTATAAACATTCTTTGATATTTTTTTTATGAGTGATTCTATTTGTTTCCAAACAGACATGTATATTATTGATTGAGAATCTTATTTAAAGAAACAAGTGTAATAAATACTGTAAAACTAGAAATGTTTGCGCACAATTTAATTAATGAATTTTGTGGGTAGGTGCAAAAACGCAAACTTAAATAGCCTATGTAAAGTAGGTCCAGGATAGACCAAAATCGCTAAATTAGATAGTCACATAATAATCTACAGATGATAATCAAATTTAATAGCCACGAAATATTAGTTTTACACTGTTTTGTTTACAAAGCTTATAAGCTGTAAATGAGAATCTTTTTACTTGAAATACTGTAAAACTAGAAATGTTTGTGCACGATTTAATTTGTCAATTTCGAGGGTAGGTGCAAAAACGCAAACTTAAAAATAGTCAGCAAACATAAATAACCTATATAAAGTAGGTGCAGGATGGACCAAAATCGCAAAATTAAATAGTGACAAAATAATTAATATATGAAAATCGCAAAATTTAATAGCCACTAAATATTCTAGTTTTACAGTATGCACTATTGTACCGACTGTCATGATAACACAATGCAAACACTGAAAGTCCTATTGTGCATGTTCATGTTTATATCTGGACAGTCTGCACTTCTGTCACTAGTCACTGAATTTTATTGGCGGTTAACGATTAGTAAAACATTCAGCAATATTGTAAGAGGCGGGCAGAGGATATTCATAAATTTCCATGAAAAAAATTAGTGCTAATTTTAAACTTTCATAAATCATTTCATACAAAATCAAATGTATTTCATGTGCTATTTGAAATATGTTTTTAAATGATGAAGTTTAATAAAATTTGAAGACTAAAATATTGTTGGGATTTGCACAAACAATCATGACTGTCCTCATTATCATTCTTATTCAAATGAAATATAACATCATGTTTGTGTGTTCAAATTAAACAACACTTGAGGTAGGGTTTATCACTATCAGTAAAAAAAAATATAAAGAAAATAAATAAACCAGTGATAACAAATGCACATGTCTGAGGTGAATTTTGAAAAGACAATATAGTGTGACAAGTTCGCCAATGACCTGGTATTAATGCAGAATTTATACTAGAAACGAGATATTTGTATTTTATTTTCTTATCATCAGAGATGACCATTACCACCAGGCTTGAATGATTGCATTGTGTCCTATAATAGTGTGTACTTGTGCTGCCACCTATTGCTTGTCTAGTGCTTGACAAAGTGCAAATTGAAGTTTTAACTTTTTCGAAACATAAGGATCGGTGAATCAAATAATAATTTAAAAAAATAATGAAGTGGTCAATTCCCGAGAGCGTAATGTGTAGTATAAAACATGTGATAAATCAATTTATTTTAAAGTCTTGACCCATAAATTCTTTTTGAGTTTTCTCTCCTATCTAATATTATATTAGCAGATTTTATCTTTTTTTGAATATCAATCATTATGTGAATGAGTTCTATAAAGGTATAAATAAATAAGGGGAAAATTGGTTTTAAATCAAAATCAAACCTAATGTTAATATGATGAAAATATGCATAGAATGAATTCTTTTAAGATATCATTTAAATTGGTATTTAAAGTTCTAAATGGTGATTATTTCTTACTTCATTTGAGATAAAAATATTTATATGGTATGTTTATTTTATGAAAGATGGTATCTGAAAGTGAAATTTTGACATACATTTTAAATTTTCCTTAAAATCCAATCAACTTGTTAATCAAAAACTAATACATGTGCTAATTTTAAACTTACATAAATTATTTCAATGAAAATCAAATGTATTTCATTTGCTATTTGAAATATGTTTTTAAATGATGAAGTATAAAAAAAAACGAGAGTGATTTGGTTTTTCATGCACTTGACATTTTATTTTCAACTTTAATCTAGAAGTACAATGTTGTCAAGAAAGCTTTAGATAACACCGCTAGAGACACATCTTTCAAGAGGAGCATTTCTTAATACCACTATAAATGAAAATATAATCAAAGCTAATAATGCCAATTCTATCAAGACAGCATATATTTATACAGTTCGTCGTAACACCGCTATTCTAGATTTTCAACTTTCTGTGTATCGAACTAGTGCCTATGAAGATACTTTATACATGATATTAACGAATATTAATTCCCCGTTACATTAAACACACACGGCTGGGTTACAAAGCTTTTCAAGACAACTGCTTTCCCCAACTTTTGACACTCGTAAGTCATGTTATAAATCATTAGTAAACTACAAACATCTTCATGTTCCATAATAAAGTTATTTTTTAACAATTCTCTATTTCTTTAGACTGTCACTAACATGTCTTTAAGTGTACATTATAATTTTCACAATAACAGTTCAATCAATTTCAAACCATACTTTTTTTACAATGTAAAGGCCAAAGTTCTAAATAATTAGCACATGAAAACAAAAACTGTATTTTTTCTACGATGTGTTCAAAGCTAGAAAAAGTCTGGATTAGTATTAAAAATATGTTTTGCAGAACAATTTCAACTGGTAACCACACTATATCGATTAGTGATGAACATGACACGAGACTTTACAATGATGACCTTGTCCAACTAGATCAAAAACACCCAACAAAATGCAAAAAGTCAACATTGAATAAACTCCAAAAATAAATCTGCACAGACGTATATACACAATGCTTTGTGCATCAATAACGAGTTTTTGATTTGTTGTTCCCTGATGGCAGAAAACGTTTCTAGCCGAAATAGTCGGCAATGGTGCTTTTTTTTAATAATCTAGAAATCAAAATAATTGTGTTTAAACAACATGTGTTTGGTGAAAATTTATGAAAGAAATAACAGAAGAAAAGATCAATCAAAGTGGATATAATAAAAACCCATGCTGAAGAATGCATCCACGTCTGTTCTATTAAAAAAAGGAAGTAGCTTTAAAACAAGTGACAAAGACAATATCACCTACCATTTGGGTTAAAAAGTTTTCGCCAGCATTAAAAACAACACTACATCGCTACAGGTCTAAAAACACAGCCGACTTATTGCTCTTCCACAAGCAGACGCAAATTTCGTCACAATCAGTATTTTGACAGCACAATAAAAAACATCTCCCTCAAAAAATAGAAAAAATGTTGGGAATACCAAAGAATGTTCCGCTATTTCACACCATTTTTCACATTTTTAACTGCAAAGTTTACAACAAACTGCCAAAATAGTGAAATAACGACTCACTATACATACACGCGCTTATGAAAAGAGCGAAAAGCCGACGTTTTTTAAGCACCAACAACAATGATCCCGGCACCAGGCCGGAGACATTATGACTACAATGAGGATCTGAGGACGTTAAGTTACAGCGAGTACAATGGGCATCACAATGAAGATATTTATATGAAGGTATTTTTCTTATTTGGAAACAACATAAATTTCAGTTACACGTATAATCATCTAGTGACAATACTGTAAAACCCTAAATCCTAGCCGTAACGTTGTTCCAATATCGATCTAAAATTACACAATAACCATTCTTTTCAGAACTACAGAAACGTTACTCGGCAAATACATCAAACTTTTACAAAATACTATATCAACTATAAAAAACCGACAACACTTTTCTTGCCGTTCTTCTTTTTCAGCTCAACTTTTACCAGTCAATTTAAAAAACACTAAAATCAAGCGTTTCACAGTATTTTCAACATTTCACACCGATATTTCAAAACAGTTATGTAAATGTAGGAGACTATTTTTGACACACATTTGACGTTAGAACATGACTCATTGTAATCGACAGTGCTTAAAGACATTGACGATGCACAAATAGGGACAAAAACACAACGACACGACGACAGGCGAAAATCTGATGTGACGACCGGTTCACACAAGTGTTTACAAAAGTGGCGACAAGTTTTAAGTGGATATGCAAAGAAACAGCCAAGAAATGGGCCAAAACGGCAGCTAGATTCACGGTGTAATCTGTCCAAAAATTATTGTCCTGTAACATAAATTCAGAATGATTTGTTCTTTTCTACAATTAGCGTGAATTTACTTGCTAAAATAATGCATCTTTTACTAATTAAAAAGAAATAGCAATTGGTAATTTCTTTGTAAATTAAAGTTCTATAATGTCTGTCTGTACCATAAATGTTTTAATATAATTATCACTCATAAAACATACCGGACATTCCGGCGAGAAATAAACTTGCTGATAAAATCTGAATCCAAAACTTGCAATAATTAATGGGCTTGAACAAAACGAATTAAAACGATCGTTGTTCAAGATTATTACACCGGAATTCTAGTGCCGTTAAAAGTGAGTGAAGAAAACTTGTCTCTGTGCATGTCCAAAGAACCTTCTGCCTTTCTAGCTCATTCTATGTACAAAGTGACGTCTGCCACACACACAACTCACACAGGTCACACGCAGTCACACTCACGCACGGAACACGCTAAATCTTACCCTAGTCGTCCCGAAATATGTCATATACAGGACTAGATTCAAGTGATGCAAGCAAAAAATGCACAAATAATTCCAATAAAACAACATTTCATCATCCTCCTCCTTCTCATTAAGAACAAACAACAAATTTAAAATCGATCAACGTTTTACAATTCATCATCATCATCATCGTCACAAATCATCAGATTTTTTACATATTTCATCTTCAAAAAATAAAAATTGAACAAGCGGCACCAACTGTACCAATATACATAATAAATACTGGAATGCTACGATTCATTCTCACACATAGCAGCTACAAGTTGTTCAATTTTTCTTACTATTGTTATAATTCATGTCCACGTCAATACACGACCAAAACGGAAGATTCCACGCAAGAAAAATCGATAATTGTCAATACCATCTTAGAATTTTTTAATTTACATGTTTTTCCAACAAAGAAATCTACCATTTTGGTCGAAGATTTTACGTGAAGAGTTGCGTTTTTCGCCGTCACCATTGTCATCAGCAGAATAATGCCCAAATCAACATCTCTCGTGAAGCGGCCAAGATACAAAAAATAAAATATCACAAAGGTTTGTCCAACACACCGACCCCTGTTGGGGGAAATGTTTGTGATTGAGACAGTTATTCAATATGGCCGCCAATTCAAAACTGACAGTTAATCAAAATGGCCGCCACATTTTCAAATCAAACCAACGACACTCCACACAGAACAGCGACATTGTAAGCAGGAGTTTTACTCAAAAGCACAATGTTTAGGTCACAAAGCACATTTATCCCACCACTGAATAGTTCTAGTCAAGTTCCAATTTATTTATTTTGCATGTGAAGTCTTTCTTTTTTCACTCATTGCAGCTTTTTTTTTGGTCAATGTCCATACAGGAGAGTTCTAAATTTACATTAAATATTTCTACAAATCAGGTGATGAGAAACGGGTAAATTCTACCACTTGTCAAATTCTCCGTTTTACATTCCATTTTCCGAAGGTTGTGAACAATGGTACTTCACTTAAGATCAGAATCTATAACAAAATCTTGTGTCTATCCTCAAGTTGGTAATTTGAGCTTGACAGAAGTGTTCTTACTTTCAGTGGTTCAAGAAAACAACCACATTCTTGAATAAATATCACTTCCGTAGATTCAATTCAATTTGTAATATCCTCATCGGTCAGTCTTTTTTTACATTCATCAATTTTCATCATATTTAGTCCAATCAATTTCCTTCTTCAATTTGAATTTCAAACATTCCGCTTGCCACAGCAATTTCCCAAACCTCATTTTCTTTCAATCTTTTTTTTTTTCACCAACCAACATGATCTTATTCACTCTGCTCGTTCCTTCAATCATTTCACTCCCATCAAAACCACGAAAACTTTCCACAACATCCCATCCCATCCCAGAATCCTTCACTCCCTGCGAATCACCCCTAACACCAGAATCCTTCGCTCACTCTTCTGCCTTCATCAGCATTCACCATGAGCTTGTTGCTACCCTCCTCCGCAACTTCTTAAAAGCTCACACCTAACCATGAGCTCATTCCGTCCACCTCCAACCCTCCCTACTGCTGGGGTCACGAGGGCAGGAGGTCGAACTCGTCGAGGACGGCGACCATGGGCACGTGTAACTCGTCGATCTGCGGCGCCTTGTTCTTATTGGCCGCTCCGTTGCGGTCAGCAGCTCCTGACGCCGGCAGCAGACCGAGTTCTCTCAACTTCCATTCCCACTCGAGCTTCTGCACGGCGTGGAGAGACTCAGCCTCGTGGTGGTGACGCAGCAGCAGAGACTCCTACAACAAACACGGTCTTACGTCACTATTAAAGTTTTAAAGTAGTCGAAGATGAACATCACTTTCTATTAAGTTGCCCGACAGAGAGCAGACGGTGGTCGTTAGTGAGTCTGTGATTAGTGTTTGTATACCATAGTAGTAGACCATTATATACCCCATACTCCGTCCCGTGATGCGGAGGCCCATGGTTTCTATACAGAGACTCCTACAACAAACACGGTCTTATGTCACTTTGTAATAATTGAAGTTTAAAGTAGTCGAAGATGAACATCACTTTCTATTAAGTTGCCTGACAGAGCAGACGCTAGTCGTTAGGACTCCTGGTGGCGGAGAGGAGTCGTTAGTGAGTCTGTGATCTCTATCATGGGCCTCCGCATCACGGGAGGCAGTATGGGGTATATAATGGTCTACTACTATGGTTTACAAACACTATACCATACAGTATACAGTATATATGACTAGTCATATATGCTAAAAGCACATGGTTTCTATTTTTGGTTTCTATTTTTAGAACAGCAACCTATTTTCCTTTTTTTTAATTTAATTTAATTTTTATTTATTCTTTTTTTTTTTTTTTTTTTGGGAGGGGGGGGGAGTGTAACTGACTTTTTTCTTAATTTTATTTTATTTTCATTCATTTTGTTGCTGACGTAGCTGACCTTGATTTTCTCAAACTTTAATCTAAAAAAAAATCTATTTCACAAATGTCAATGTCAGCCTTTTTTGAAAATTGTATTTTATTTATTTTTTCTTTTTGAGGGGGTGGGTGTAACTGACCTTGATTTTCTCGAACTTGTCGTCGACGTCCTGTAGCCAGGACAGGAACTGGCGGCCGTTGTATCTCTGCCGCTGGGCGTGTTTGTCCTTGTCCACCGGGTCCTTGTCAGACCCGTCCACGTCCGCGATCGGGTTGTACACCTCCTACACAAACAGAACCGTAAGTGAGTTTAATATGGTCGGGTTGAACACCTCTTACAGTAACAGAAAAATATGAAAAAAATAAAATAAAAATTAAAATGATCTGGTTGTACACCTCCTACAGTAACAGAACCATATCTATGTGTTTCCCAATGCTTGCGGATACATTTTCAAACTTCTCTCTCTCTCTCTCACGTCTTTTATCAAGCATATTTCTACCAACGATAGATATAGCTGAAGACCGATTTTACAACCCTAAGCTTCCATTTGACAAGTCAGCACTAGTTGAGTGAGAATTGAATTATATTTTGAATATTATACAATTAACTGAATGAATCTGTTTCAAGAAAAAACAATAGAAAATCTGATAGAAGTTTATCAAACAAAACAGGGCAAGGTTAAAAATTGTGTTTGGCAACTAGACGAGACATAATATTTGACTGGCTGGAATAATAGGTTTCTGTTTTGGCTGTTATATGTCTATAGTTCGTAGCCAACAAAAAAGTGAAATAAAATAAATAAGAAAAACCTTTTTCAGTAGAATTCAAAATGTTATCCACAAGCAAACTTGGGAAAAACACACAAAAAAAGTTATATTTTGAATATTCTCTCAGATTAAAACAGAACAAATTATTTTTCACTTGATAAAGCATTGAAGATGCAAACATTTGTGATTTTAATCAAATTTCGTACCTTTTGGACTTCATAATTTGTTCTGTTTTAATATAATGTGGTACGAGCAGCTCCAAGAACTTTTTTATACTAGAGCTAACATATCAAAATAAGTCCCCAAGAAAGGTGATATTTTTTCTATTCTCTCCTCACCTGGTCGCACAGTATTGAGCAGGCTGACAGCGGCGTCGCGCTCTGATTGGCTGCCGCCCGCGCTGCGCGACCGTGGACCCGCAGAGTCTCCTGCTCGATCGACAGACATAGTTTCTCCTGAAACACAGAATGTAAGTCACTATTGAAGTTTTAAAGTTGTCGAAGATGAACATCACTTTCTATTACGTTGACTAACACGGTCACAGAGTGTAAACTTCTATTGGGTTCCATTATGTAAATATTGATTCAAATATATAGATACCTATTGGAACCTGTCATTTTGTCTTTGGCAAGACTTTCGCTCAAAAAAAGTTATTGATAACACTGTTTCGATGAATTCGATAAGGGCCAAGAGGTCAAATGACAATGGTCTTGAGATGTGAAGACCAAAAGCTTTGAATTGTAAGTTAAATACTGGATTTATCATTAATTACTTATCATATGCTATTAGAAGACAATCTAATCATCATTTGATGTCTTGGCCCTTATCAAATTCATCGAAACACAATGTTATTAACTTTTTTTTAACTCTGAGTCTTTTTGAACCTTTAAACAACTTTAAACAAACCAAAAAAAACACAATTCTAACCTATCCCTCCCTTTTTCCATGATGTGCTGGACACAGTGTAATTGATGATTTTTTTAAACTCTTTTTTTCAACCTCTAAACAGCTATATAACCTAACCCCAGGGTTAAGACTTAGTGACACTACTACTTACTTTATACATGAATCTTAACATTGCGGTCACCATCGCGGGACCTTCCACTAAAAACAGTGTACATAAAGAAATCTTCCCCTATTATCGCTCACCTTCTCGATGACGTGCTGGAGCCTGAGTCGGTACCGCGCCTGCTCCTGCTGCTGGAACAGCCGGCTCATCTCGGAGCCGTCGGGGCCCCCCAGGGAGTTGGGCACCGACAGCGTGGGCACCGCGAGCTTGGACGCCGCGTTCCCGGCCAGGACGTAGTTACACGACACCATGAGGTAGTTGTGGAAGCCCGCCGGAGGCTTGGGCTGGACCGCCGACCACTCGCTCTGACGACGCAGGATCTGATGGGGGGAAACGGAATGTTTTAGGTATCATTCGGGAGATATGAAATGATTTATGATTTAATGGACTTGGGTGTATATTATTATATGATTAAGTCATTAGACTTATGACTCCAAGTCAGGTTAGGACTATATCACATAGTCTCTGGCGGGATTCGAACCCACGACCATACGGCACCAAATCGTGGGATCTGATGAGGGAAAACGGTGGTTTAGAATGGAATAAATTCAACGGGTTTCTTTTGTACTGTGACAGTAACGCAGTGATATTTTGATAAACACATACTTTTTTACCGTAGGAAATATTTTCGACTTTGTCTGTCAGACGGTCTTTTTCAAGCTGACGTCACATCCTGTCATCCAGTGTGACGTCAGCTTGAAAAATACCGTCCGACAGACAAGGTCGTAAATACTTGCTCAGGTAAAAACGTATGGGTTTATCAAAGTATCAATGTTATTGAAGAATTCCTTGTAGACACTTTTACTTTTAGATATAGACACAAAACTGATTTAACTGGATATAGAACAAATCTATGGAACTTATTAATGAATTCGCATTTTACTGACATAACCAAACGAGAAAACAAAGATGCAGTTGATAATGAGCGCACAAATGAATGAGATTTTGTAATTGACCTCACTAGAATTACATGATTAAAATGGATCAGATTTCTGTTCCATGTTTTGCCTATCAGCATGAAGTTTAATTAGTCAAGAACAAATCACGGCGGACACGCGATATGTTCTATTACTCGCAGATTGCTTCGTTAAACTAATTACATAAGTCCCACAACGCTCAAGTTTCATTTCAATTTTATGTTTACTAATTTACAAGTAGCTCAGATAGTTTTACAGAAATTTGTACCGACTGTTTTTGATCAAATGATTTTAGAACAATAACTTATTTGATAGCCTCATTAACTTTGTGTAAACATTTTATCCTTCAATTTAATATCTTTTTTTTTTGGTTGCTTTTAGAAAAATAAACCTGCAAACTTGTTGACTTTACGTTTACAATCGAGTTTTTTTCCAGACAGTTTGATCTGATTGTTTTGGTGAAAAATGTTAAATCTACCCAAACAGATATCACTGAAAAATAACGAATCCTGGACTCGAGACTCGCATCTAGATTAACCAGATTTATATTCGTTGACAAGTTAGCATTCGTCGTTACCTTCTTGCGGATGTCAAGGAACATCTCGTAGGGGTTGGAGTTCCTGTCGAGGATCTTGGTGGGCGGGAAGGGGTTGAAGTTAGCGAGTTCCGAGGCGGCGCCACCAGACGACTCCTGCTCCTTCTGTAGCTGGCGCTGGCGCAGTCTACGGAGAGAAAAACACGGTATCACAATCGTGTCGAATATTCATTTGTTCAAGTTCTGTTAATCATCTTGAGTTATACTTGTACTTTTGAACCAATATTTTGAAGCTACCTGAAGCTTTCAGCCATCTTTACATGGCATTTTTTTATTATACTCAAGATGATAATCACAATCGTGGAGGTTGTTTCCGGTAGAGAAATATAGTCAGATAGCTTTTATGACACAGAATTGTTTGAAACATATATCATTCACGAAAAAATGAATACGTTTCAAACAATTGATTGAGTGTCATACATGTATTATATATGGCACAATTGGCAATTATATACCAGTTTTACAGTTGACTTTCAATGCGCTTAGCTGACTTTACATTAACACCAGATTATTGGAAATTTTGGCACTGAGCAATATGTACGTACGTTTGTATACGTTTTGCAGACATAGCTTAATAGGCATGAATTCTATCAGGCATTTCAGCACTGAACAACATAATAGCTTTCTGCTCACATGGCTTTATTTTACTCAACTAGAGGGAGAGGCCCAATGTCCATCAAAAAGCAATTAGAAAGAACGTCATCATTCAAAAGGCAATTTAAAATTTGACATCTAGTCCTGTATTATTAATGAGCACCTTTAATTTCACTTTAATTAATTTTATTTCACTTTTATGGACCATTCCCAGTACTGAGTACGTGACAATCTACAGCAAGTAACATGAACTATGCGGGCCGTTGAAACATGATTCTCGCTCAGAGACTAACTTAACCAAGTCAAATTATTCTAATACAAGTAGAAAGAATACCGCGATAGATCGAATACGTCACACTTGTATACAGCGAACGAATCAAACAAGATAAATACGTACGATACATAAATACGAAAATGTAAGTACAAAGTATTCCCACTAACATGGTATTCCATAAATACATAGCGTTTTTGAAATTTGTTTAAGGTACTGTAGAACCTCTCTATTAGGACCACCTTTGGGACCAGTGTTCTCAGGTGGTCTCAATAGAGGTGGTCTCTATAAAGGTTCATTCTGAGAGCTTTATGAAGGTTTGGGACAGCGAAAATTGGTCTTATTAAAGAAGTGGTCTCCATAGAGAGGTGGTCTTAATTGTAGATTCTACTGTATTCGCACAAACACAGTATTCTATATACCGTATTCATTTTTTTAAGCACACAGTGCGCTTACAAAAACAAATTTCAGCAAAAAACCCAAAGATTAATAAGCGCACCCCTTTGACCCCACAAAACATGATAACACAACGTGCCCGGATGATTATGTGGTAATCCGAATATGGAAAAATACCAGTGTGTTATAAGGGTCTTACAATATGGCACCGGAAGTGAAATCTTTTGCCAAAATAGAGCAAGATTTGTATAATATTTAATCTGTATAATCAGATGGGTCTGATGGGTGCGCTTAAAGGGGCAGGTGCGCTAATAAGAATGAATATGGTATACATGATAGTAGTTTAAGGTATAATCATCAAAGCGACTCACTTGCGTTTCCTCGGGTGCATGGCTGCGAGTTCATCTGCGGTGTTTCCGAGGTTGGGCGCTGCCTCGGGCTGGGCCGGTTTGTTGCAGACGATGGCCGGCGCCCGAGCATTGGCCGACGCCGGCGTCTGAACAGCCGGAACCGACGCGGAACTCGACATGTTACTCGCCTCGCCGTCGAGGCTGCTCTCGTCTGCAAAATCAGTTTTAGTCATAATGTACTCAGTCGGTAATTGTCGACAAACTATCAGGCATCATCATACTGCAGAATTTTGCCAGAAGGTGTGTATTAAACTTTATTATGACGAGGAGTCAGATTTGCTGTTGAAGCTGCTCTCGTCTGGAAAATCAGTTTTAGTCATAATGTACTCTCAGGGGTCAATTGGTAATCATTTTCTTCTATTCTATCATCTATTTCTACTGCCTATACTCTAATGCGGTGTAAATTAAATATCTGTTGGTCTAAATGTTTTATATATTTATATATACGCTTTCAACATGTTTCAATAACAACAGTATCCTTACCAAATTCAAAATGCAAATTATTAGTACCAAAATCAGTTTTAGTCAATGAAAAGGAGACTATAGTTCTCGAAAACTTTTTCGAACTTTTGTATAGAGGTTTATGTTTTATGTTTTGTGTAATGTTGCAGAGGAGTAATAGAAATTAATAAAATAATGAGACCGTACGCTGCATACCAGGTTCACTCAATTCTACAATATAATTCTAGATTTATGACATGGTGAAATTAGGGCCATGACAAAGACTGCGGCTATATTGGAATCTCATCTGCACAAGTTGTATAACATTATATACACGGTTAAACTATGCCTTTGTGCGCTGTTTTACGAGCTTACTTTGATGGCCTTTCGAACCTTGATGAAGAACCCGGAAGGTTCGAAAGGCCATCAAAGTAAGCTCGTAAAACAGCGCACAAAAGCATAGTTTAACTGTGCATATAAAGCCCGGTGCGTACCGTCGTTGTTGAGGTCCTTGCTCCCGGTGCCGCGCCCGCTCCGCGCCTGTGAGCGCGTGAGGCGGCGCTGCTCCTCTGTCCCCGCGCCGTTCTCCTTGTCCTCACTCGGCCCCGTGGCGGTCGAGCCGCGGGAATCGTCGTCGTGACAACCACCGCGCAGCACGCGCCGTGTCGCCGCCTCATCACCGTGGAACTCCGGCTTGTCTGCAAATGTGAATGGAGTGGTTTATAGTCCTGATCCAAGTTTTTGCTCTCATGACTTCACAATTTACACCAGGTCATTGGCCCACTTATTGATCATCAATTGATCATTTCTCACATACTTGCATCTGCAGCACATTCGGCGCACAATGCTATATTCAATCATACAATCACTCATTCATTCTTTCAACCCAATGACCTGTACCTACTTAACATGTAGGTGCCACGGAGCAGTGTGCAACTGTTAAGGGATGAGATAAAGCAGATGTGAACACAACGTCAGCAAAATGTCGCAAATGTCTATTCTATTCTCTTTCTGTTTTCTGCATCAAGCAAGTTACTACTACTGTAATAAAACAGTCATTATATATCATTACAGTGGCAGAAACAGAGAGAGAGAGTAGAATAGAATTGAAATCACAAGGAAACTTGGGAAAAACACATTAGATCTTGAATGTCTGGGGGACAGATACAGCAAAGGTGAATAGAACGTCATTGAAATATCGGGAATGTTGATTCTATTCTTCTTCTCTCTATATCAAGCAAATTCCTACCACGGTAATGACAAAGTCATTACATATCATTACAGTAGAAGGAACTTGCTTGATAGAGAGAACAGCGACAGAGAGTAGAATAGAATCGAATTCACAAGCGAGATCCGGAAAAACACATTAAATTTTGAATGTTGTTATTTTACAAGCTAATTCATTGTAATTTTAACAAATAACCTAAATATTCATGTAGAAGCCTATGCAAGCACTGATTTTTTGCTATTACATGAGCTGGTATTTTGATTGGCGTCTTAACGTGTAATATTTGATTTTTTTTCCAAAGGCCATTCATTTGAGCAAATTACAAGAATTTCAGGGAATGTGATATAAACTTTTTTCTACTCTCATATTTTTATGATATTTATAGAGCTTGTTTCAAAGTTTATAAATTGACGAAGCAGTAAAATGCACACGTATAAACGTGTTTGTTGTGTTCCTTTTTGTATCTAGGTTCAGTCATTGATCTTAATTCAAAGTCCTACTGATTTTCGATACAGAATCTAGTGATCAATATGACCTGATCGCAGCAAATTATGCAACCCCTCTTTTGTCACAAGCACAGATATATCATGGGTTTGAAACGGGGACAATCATACTTGTCAAAAAAAAACAGACATTCAGAAAGTTGTATCTGCCCAACTAAAAACTCCCCATTGCACACAATAAACTCAAGACAGACATTTAAAAAAACCTAGTTTATAATCATTGAAATAACGGAATGTGAGGAAAAGATGCAAAAAAAAAAAATTAGGGATATGGAATAAAAGGCCAAAAATAATTAGGGATATGGGAAAAGAGGCCAAAAAAATTAAGGATATGGGAAAAGATGCAAAAAAAATAACGATATGGAAAAAAAGGCCAAAAAAATTAAGGATGATGGAAAAGATGCAAAAAAAATTAGGGATATGGTAAAATAGGCCAAAAAATAGGGATGTGCATGGGAAAAGAGGCAAAAAAATTATTGACGTGGGATTTCTTGAAGCCTTAAAAAACACCACAAAAACAAAAAGCCCCCGATTCCGAGCGCACAAAATCTCGTCTGCTCACCTGTCTGCGCCTGCGTCTGTGCTGTACCCCGTGCGGCGCTGGCGGCGTCCCCGGCGATGCTGACTGTGGGTGTGTCTGTCGAGGTGGCGGCCGCGCCCTCCTGCGTGGGGTTCACCACGTACGGCTGGGTCTCTCCCCCCCCACGGTGCCGCTCCCGGTGGTGATGTCGCTCTTTCTCGCCTTTGCTCGGTGGGATGATGATTTTGAGCGGCGGCACTTTGCGATCGCTGCTGTCGCCCGATTTCGGCGAGTCTCGGTCCGACGACGACGCCGACGGTTTCGGCGAAGCGCGATTCGTGTCGATTTTCAGCGGGAGTTTGTTGTTGTGTCCGCCGGAACTGGCGGCGGTTTGCCCTCCCGGCGCCTGAACCGTTTTCGGACTGAAGCGTTGCTCGGAGCTGGGTTTGGGAGATGCGCGAGACGAGTCCCATTTGGGCGAGCGGCTGTTTTCGCGGTCGGCAGACGACACTCGGCCATATGACGACGAACCATGTCCAGTTTTGTCCACTTTATCCGATTTAGTGTTGAACTTTGAGGAGGAGTCCATGTTTGCTGTCGAGAGGGAGGAAGATTTGGCTGCCTGCGACGAGGACGAGTCACCACTTTTCGGGGATAATCCTTTTGGCGAGTGATGTCGGCCGGGCGAGACGGCTCCGCTAGACGGAGACGCATTCCGCGCTCCGGCCGAACTACCTGATTTAGAAGAATGAAAGTACCTATCCGCGTTTTTCGTCGCACTCTGATGATCCACACTACTGTGTTTATCCGAGGATGCTATATCCACGGCGGGGTGAGATTCGGCGGCGGCGTTTTTATGTTTGTTTTTCAGCCGCTGCTGCGTTGTCGTCGCGATCGAAGCGTTGCTGTTTGGAGACGAACTGCTGCTGCCGCCGCCGTTAAACGTGTACGGATTCTTGTCAGACGAGGAGGAAGTCACTTTAAAGCCTTTGCTGGACGGAGGGAGGTTAGCGGCTTGCGAGTCATTGTCTTCCTGGTCACTGATATCCTCAAACTGCGGCGAGAATCTCGTTGCCGAGTTACTGTTGTCGTGCGGCGGCGGCTGTTGCCGTGACAACGCAGCCTGCGTCGTGGTCTCACTATCCACAGTCGACGCATCACCGCCGCGCCAAGTTCGATGTGGCTGATGATCCGCCATTTTGTTATTATCCGTCGCTCCACCACCATGCTGGTGAGAAGAATGATGATGCGAGCGTTTCAACGACGATGACGTGTTGAAATTCGTGCGATCGCTGGTGGCGTGCGCTCGCTTCGTGCTGCCGTATTGCGTGACACGATGTTGATGTTCCGCCACCGCCGTATCCTCACTGTCCTGATGCCGCGATTGCGTCGAATAACCATCGTTTTTAGGGCGTTTCGCAGCCGGCGGAGCGGACCCAGCCTCCAAAGCCGCCTGCTGCTGCTGCTTCTTCTTCTCCTTGATGTGCTGGTACTTGATGGTGAAGCGCGGACTCTGACTTTTATCCACGTAGTGCGTCGTGCGCACTTTGGACAGCACCGATGACGTCTGATGATGCGACTGCGACTGCGAGGACGAAACGACATTCCCGCCGCCACCCGTCGAACTACTATAATGATGATGCGATGACTGGTGATGCTGATGGAACGAAGACGTCACGACGGGAGGAGCAACCGAGCCACCGCCGCGGGGAATGTTATTCTGAACACTGTGAAGCGACGCCGAATTCGCCGAATTCGGACTCAAGCGCGGCTGGTGATTGTTACTGTTACTCCCGCCACGATGTGACGACGACACATTGTTCACGTTGTTGTTGTTTCTCGGTGCCGAAGCGTTGCTATAGGAACCACCGGGGCCACCGCGCGAGCCGGGAGAGAGAGACGACGCCACTGTTGAGACGGGCGCTGGGTAGGTGGCGCCTGCGGAGGTGGCATTGGCGCGGCGCCCGGGAGAGATGTTGGTGTCAGTGTGGAGGCCCGCCGCCTGCATGATGCTGTTGTAGTCCGAGGACGTGGATGACGACTTGTTGGGGGACGCGAGCGACAGCAGAGACGCCGAGTCTGAAACGGGCAGGATGGAGGTCGTGAGAAACAGGGATGAGGGGGCCGACCATCTATATCATGTGTGAGAGACAAAGGGATGAGGGGGCCTCTATTTCATATGTGCGAATTGATTTTCGGTACCAATCTTGAGTTATGAGACTTTCATTTTGATTTGAATGCAAGATACCAGAGACAGGATGTTTCGAAATTGGATTTGCCTTTATCTTACTAAAAACATGCAGGACAGTCGTCATGAGACAGGGATGAGGGGGCCTACCATCTATATCATGTGTGTGAGAAAACGATTTTCGGTATCGGTGCCAAGTGACCTTGACACGAACAGAGAGATGTTTTGAAAATGGCAGCGGCCATTTGATGTTTATACAATATTTTGAATTTTTTTAACGATATGAACCATGATCTTTGTTTGTTCTAGTACATCTTTAGCTCAAATGGTCGATTATTTATTTTTTCAAATCTTCAAATGTAGGTGTAGCAAGAATGCAAAGCAAGGAGTTTAGAAAGCATTGAAGTTTATAGAATATTTTGAATTTTTTTAACGATATGAACCATGATCTTTGTTTGTTCTAGTACATCTTTAGCTCAAAAGACAATCTAGCTGGTATGTGGCCGTACCTGGCGTTGTCTGCTGGAACTTCTTGAGCCCGGACATGCCCCCAGACTCCTCCGTCTTGTTCTCCTCGTCACTGCCCACTCCGTTACTCTCGGGCGACGTGGGGGACCTGCGGGGGAAAATCACAGTCAATGTTCTGTTCATTAGGTACATAGCATATGGTTTCATTTCTTCTTGTTTCTAACTCACTGCGAATATGTCCAAACATAAACTATCAAGAGAAAATTATTTTATTTTATTCTAATTTAAATTTCGAGTACATATATTCCTGATCAAAGATCCAAATCTTTGATAGTTTATGTTTGGACATATTAGCAATAATAGGAACAAAAAGAAATGAAAATCACAGTCATAACAACACGAAACAGTTACTTAGTGTAAACCATGGTAATCAAATTAACAACAAAAATGTTTAATTGTAGTTCACAGTTTGATTTTAATTGTAGGTACATGCATGAAAATAGTAGTGTGTTTTGTGTAAATGTTAATCTGCTTATTTACAGTCGCAATTCACAGTTTGTCGTGCTCTAACGACTTTATTCATTGGCATCATGGTCACACTATAGCTTTCTCAACTCCCTGGGGAGCATGTATATTGCAGTCTGTGAGGATCTGTAGTTCTGTATTACAGTCGGCCATCTTGGCAGCCATATTGTCTTGTACAACACACAGTAACAATATGGGACAAACTTGACCTGTGCAAATACATTGAGAATTGATTGACAAGCAATTCGAGGTTGGGTTCCTGTCGCGTATAACCTTAGTTATTGGAAGATCAATCTTGAGTAATGAGACTTTCATTATAATTTGAATGCAAGATACCAGAGAAAGGATGTTTCGAATTGGATTTGCCTTTATCTTACTAGAAAATCAAATTCATAACAAAAAAATTTTAACGATCAAACTTTAAACAACAAACACAAACGTAAATCAATCTGTTACCAGGGGCAGGGTCCAAACAGCGACTTTCTAGATGTTCTATAGTAAAATCAAACTTAACTTATAACTCTACCTGGTAAATGATACTTAATTATATCAAATGTACCTAGAGTTCTACATATTCTTCAATTTTGCTAATAGACCCACAAATACAATATGAACTTTTTGTAAAAGAAAGTAAGCAAAAACACTCATCAGAGTTTTTACATCTTTTAATTATATTTCTAATCATTTCCAAGCAGACGGACACATCCCCAACAGAATGCCAGCTACGGTGGTTTTCGGGTTGCAGTCTTTTCAATAAATCAATAATTCAGCAGCAGCTGCTGTTTCTGTTCAAACTAATATCCTGTGATGCTGCTATAGCGCAGAAATGGATTTTTGTTGTTTTTGTGCTTAGAAAAAGGGGTCAATATGATAAAAGAGAGCGTAAAACCTTGTCAGAATGAATCACCTCACGGTAGACAGCATTTGTATGTCACAACTAGGCCAGTGCCCTCGATGTTCATTATTCGCAAATGTGACTCTGTTACGTATATGTTATGATTGCAATGACTTTATCAGCCCAAATATGGATCATTGCACATCTGCCATGTAGCGTATATCGCAGTTACTCTATAGTATGATTCTCCATCCAAAACTGGATCTTACACGTAACAGGACCTCATTTTAGGCGACATGAATCATGCAATCAGATGTACAATTGGGAATATCCACCATGTACCACAATAACTAAGTTGATTGACTCGATGCCTCGAATCCTCTCAAACTTTGCCCTCTCTGACACTTATCATGATACAGCAATGTGCGTCCAATTCACCTCCATTGTGTTCGAGTGAATTGGATATCGTTCTTAATAAACTTTAGCTTATTTTAGCACGTAGCATCCGTCCACATTGCTCTCTCTATGTAGCTGTATGACGATCCTCTACCCTCTTCCAAAAACAACAATCGGCTTGCCCATCCCTAAAACCTATTCAACCATACCATACATTCCCATATATCTGTCCTATCCCCAAAATCCCACTCAACAATACCGTACATTCCCGAATATCTGCCCTATCCCCCAAATATCCCACTCCACAATACCATACATTCCCATATATCTGCCCTATCCCCCAAATCCCACTCCACAATACCGTACATTCCCGAATATCATCCCCCAATCCCCCTCCACAATACTGTACATTCCCCATATCCCCCATCCCACCCCATACATTCCCGAATATCCACCCCATCCCCAAACCCCACTCCACAACACCATACACTCCTGTACCCTCACGTACCGTATGTCTGAGTGTCCTGACTCGCTGCCGCTGGACGAGGCGATCATGTCGTTTCGCAGCAGACGGCGGATGGCGTCGGAGGCGGCGCAGTCCACGGGACACTTGCCCTGCGCGTTGGCCTGCGCAGGGTTGGCCCCGTGACGCAGCAGCAGCTCCACAACCTGCCGGGGGAGAGGGAGAAGGTGAAGAATAACGTGAAGTTTGCTAAAGATAGGTGAAATAGTGACTCTGTAACAAGTCTATAACCTGGGGATCAGAGACTAATTGAAGAACAACACCTAAATTATGGAATAAACTTCCACTGTCCATTCGACAATCCAAAACTCTTGTATCTTTTAAATCCCAACTAAAGCACCATTTGTTTAAGTAGGCCTACAAGCGTATATGAACAATTGAACATTTAGTAGAATTTAGCCTGTATAAATTGTATTGTATTGTATTGTATTGTAAGTTTGCAGAGGATAAGTGAAATTATACAGCAATAATACAGGATGAACAGACACACTGATATGTTGCACTCGGGACACAAGAAAAAATGAGTAAAACAAAGTGATGTTTACATTCTTTCCTTGTATGAAACAATTCTATTTTTCTTATGATATGCTGCATATGCTTCTGGTATTTTTTCTATTCTTTAGTCTTTTGTTTCTGTTTTCTGCTGTAATTTTAGATGAGAAAAATTTACAATTTAGAATTTTCATATTCTATTTAACGCTTTCAAGTACACACAACACATTACAAATAATATGATTAAGACTTGTTGGCATGTTTGTTATTGCATGTCTAATACAAATGAAGTTGTTTGGAGACTTGGATATCTAGACTCATGAAATAAGAGAAAGATGAAATTTTACATTCAGGTAGGATGGTCACTAATCTGACCACACAAATGCATATTTAATCGGACCGCACAAATGCATTTTATAATAAAGTCATATTTCTAAATGTCATGAAACAATGTCAACGTGACTTGACAGAAAAATATCTATCAGAAAAATAACCATTCAATCCCACACAATTCATGTTCATCATCTAAACATATGAACAAATCTAATCCCGTTGTCATTTTGAATATTGCAAGTTGAATCTGGTTTTACCATTTTCCGCTCAATAATGGATTTTATATCTAATGCAGCAATCTTTATTGATCTTTTCTAGGGACAATTTTTACTGAGTAATATATCGTCTCATTGGTACATTTTTCTGGCGTAAATGAAGAAAAAACTTGCACCGAGTCAGTGCACGTATTAGAAGAAAAACGCTCTCATGATTACAAATCGTGTCCTGAAGTCATGTCATTTGCTCTCAACATTCTGACTTTCTCGCCTCCTTTTTCCACTAACATTTTCTTTCCCCTACAGAGCTACCACTAATCTGGTGCGCACGTCTCAACCAAAAACAGATCATTTCCATAATTTGACATACAAACGTAATCCTGCCAATTTCGAAAACAGGTTCCAAAGAAAAAAGCCTTCATCAAAGCAGGGAGCACCATAATAACGAGATTTTCGAATCCACCCACGTAGTAACACGCTCCAGCATTAGTCAGACCTTCTATCATTTCTCATCTAACGGCAAACAATTCCGCGATACAAAACCCATCGCATTCTATCGTTTGTATTCAATCAGCAAAATAATCTCCCCCGCTCCGTCCATCACAGCCAACCATTGCACTTGGCAAATTTGTTTCCTCCGCGTTATTTTTTAATGCCTCTGCCGGCCAGAATCCAATATCTGGCACCACCACCTCTCCTGTGAGGCGGCTGCACAAAATAACAACATTTCACCCCAAGTGCTTTGACAGATGTGATATCACGTGATCTCAGTGACTTATAGACATCCTAGTTCTCGCCTATACAACATGCTTATTTTCCTGACATATAGAGATTTTCGTCTATGAGGGTTTCGATATAAATGGCTCATCCAGGAGCAAAAGTATTACTTCTGCTATGGTGAACGCTGAATATATGTGAATATGTGATTACTTTTTTATATGACAAATGGATAGTCAATTATTGAATTTCTTTAGTAATTTTAGCTAAATCATCCGTAATGGATGTTTCTTTGATTTTCTGACTCATCTTTTTGGATGAAATGGAAATATTGGACACAAACACACAAAAACAGCCTTGAAATTTGATGCATGAAAGAAAAATGCCAACGAGCATCCCATCAGTTGAGGGATTTGGTTGAATTTAAAACGAAGCAATTTTAAAGAGCAATTTTGCCTCTTTTAAATCGAGTTTCTGCAGATGTACACATGGAATAATTAAGTGCGTTTGCCTGGAAGTTGAATTCTGTGGGCCATTTTATTTATCTGAATACATTCAATTTAAAAGAAAAAGACTTTGAGACAGAAAAGATAAAATAATCCTAAGCATCATTTGATATACTCAACTTAGAAGTTGATAAGAATGAACCTTAGCAAAATAACGAAACAACATTTTAATGGACATTAACGCAAAGGTTGTTATGTCCAAAGCAATTTGAAAAGGGTAACTTTACAATTATAATTACTTTTGTGTGATTACTTCTCATCGCTAACATTTTCATCAGAATTCTAATTAGTAGACAAAATTCATCATAAACAACCTTGTCTGATTCATTGAATTTATTGCCAGACGCACAGTTACTTTATGTATGACAGACATCACTGCACTTTTGCGACTGTTACAACCTGGCTGTTTCTTCACCAAGCAGACACGATACGTGTCGTATTTATCTATCTAGCAACACTAGTTAGATGAGCCCCAGAAGCCATTACACATAACGATTTCTACCCCGTAACGATAACAACCACACCCGTATAATCCTGCAAATCATACGTACAAGTGAGAAAAAAAAACTACACTGCAACAGAATCACAGCAATTTATCTCGAGCAGAATCACGGCCACGCGGAGTGGCGAGGTCCACAAAACAAGGCGTGATTCAAGTATAATAAGACGCGTGTCCACTCCAGCGATAAGGCAGCCCCTGGTGCCAGGATCCCCACACTACACAGCTTTAACACTTTCACGGCCAGTTAGGCATTGCAGCCTACAACTAAGCCTAAACTAAGCTCAAATTTACTAAGATCGATGTTTGATGTACCTGAACACATTCTGACTTCCATTATGGTAAATTTGAGCTTGTTTTAGACTTTATTCTAACCTGGAATGGTAGCACCATTTATAAGTTCAGCTCTTACAGGGTTAACGTTGCTAAAAAGCGAGTTGATTGAACGAGTGTGCGAGTGCGCGGCGAGTGTGGTGAGAGCGCCATGAGCACCTGTGTGGAGCACCTGTCATATGAAAGCAGGCGGCTTTTTGTATATTGTGGGACTGTGCTTATTTTCTTATGATACTCGTCTTTCTACGGTTTTGCATTATATTTTGAGGATTCTTTCTTTTCAGACATTGAATAAATTTTGGATGTATGGGAGCGATGTTAAGAACATTGAAAATACCACACTTCTGAACCTTTTTAGCAATTGAATGAAGAAAAAGTGAAATATCTTGATCACAATCCTGTTTCGTTAATGAAATTTTGTAGCAAATGTCGAGAGGCCCAAGAACATATATGGTAATGGAGGAAAATCTCCAAGATACATTAGTCTATCGAATTTTCTACTTTGTTCCAAATAAAAGCCACTCAATTTTCTCTGCAGCGTGTCTTAACCCAATTCTGTTTTGCTGCTCCAGCGCGGAAACAAATTAGTGAAGATTACTTCCTTGTAAACCTATAAACCCTGTGCAGGCGTTTTTACTCAGCGCTTTATGACTTGCCTTCTAACCCAGGCAACAGTTTCATCATTACTAAGTCAAATTGACTTTCTGATAACTTAAAACCCCGGTGCCAAGACATAATGAAACTAATATAGATTGAGACCAAACCCAGTAGAAAGTCATTTCCTTCATCCCATTCCTAAACTAATATATAGTTTTAGTAATTTTTCTACTAAATTTCTTGAGCAATGCACATCGTTCGGCTGAATGAGGCGTAGATCTTGAAATTTTTTCAACCTTAGTGTAGGTTTAGTTGGCTGTCATGAGCGTCAACGTAACTGCTCTATCAGGGATGTGTGTGTCATTCTTGAGGCCCTGTTGCGAGCGCGTGTGTCTATAACATGCACGTGTGATACCGACCTTTGCATGGCCATTATTAAACAGCTTCATTATGAAGCGGAATCATTTGGAGGCCCTGCGAGCTTGTGCATGTGTACGTGCACGCGCGATACGTGTGACAACGACCTTTGTGTGACCGTTAACAGCTCCCATCATGAAGTGGCAAGTCATTTTTGAGCCCCTTGTACATGCATGTGTGTGTGTGATACACGTGTGTGCGTGTGTGCGTGTGTGTGCGTGCCTGTGCGACAGCGTGTGTGCGTGTGTGTGTGCCCTGCATGACAGCTGCGTGTGCGTGTGTGTGTGTGTGTGTGTGTGTGTGCGCGTGTGTGATGTGTGTGTGTGTGTGCGTGGTTACCTTAGCGTGTCCGTTGACGGCTGCGTCGTGGAGCGGGGTGTCGTTCTCGAGGCCCTGCGCGTTGACCGTGGCGCCCGCCTTCAGCAGCTGCTTCACCACGTCCAGGTGGCCGCGGTTACACGCCTCGTGCAGCGGAGTCCAACCTGCAGCGGAAACAACCGGTCAGTCAGTGTGGTCAGTGTACACTATTGTTAGTAGTAGGAATACAGTATTTGTCCAGCCTGCAGAAAACAGGCGCGAAACGAGTGAAATCGCAAGGTATAAATGTATAAGTTATTCTATGTACTATGTACGTGGCAGTAGGTCTCATTTTATGTATAATTGTCTTTCCTTAACACATTGGACTTCTAATATACATAATTCACTTTTATAGCGCAAAAAAGCTTTTCGTCTTTCGAGACGAAAAGCTTTTTTGTGCTATAAGAATATATATTAGAAGTCAAATGTGGTAAGGAAAGACAATTATACGTAAAATGAGCAGGGTATAAAATTGTCTTATGCTTTATGTTGTGGACATATTTCTGCTGCATTTTATGCCTCTTATATTAGAATATTCTATCAATAGTACCTACAAACATGTATAAAATCAAATTTTCTTCAAATCTTGAAGGTGAACTGCACAAGTGCTTTTAACAAACCTCCTAGAGACTATTGTGGTAAGAATATTCATGATTTCCTTTATTGTTTCATTGTTTTCCGTTTATTCAAACATAAGCACTAAGCGTGTTTCGCTTTATATTGCAGTCTGTGATGATCTGTAGTTCTTATTACAGTCGGCGATCTTGGCAGCCATATTGAAATTCAACTACAGTGTACATGCAAAAGAGCTTTTAGATTCATATTGAAGGCCACAAAAATATGAACAATTCTTTCTGATGGACACATACACGAGATCAGAATAGCATGTAACATGTTCATATTTTGGCAATCGTTATGACATATTCGTACTTCTAAGACCTCGGTAATCCAAACCGTGAGTCATAGGAATTAAACGTCACCTGATAGCTGGTAACATCACACCACCCGCGAGAAATAATTAGCAGAGTAATTATCTGTATTTGTTTCGTCATTTCCTTATTGGTTTGTGTCTCATTGTCATCAGATTTCGACATAAAGACAAAATCACTATCTCATCAACATAACATTGGTAAATTGAGACAACTCTACATAAGGCTAAAAAGAGTTTCAATGATTACTTTAATAATATTAACAAGCTTCAGTCACCAGACTTTAAATTAATACAGGTTTTATCACATTTTTTCACAATCTACTTTGCGCAATAAGACAAGATTTTCATTTTTCCGACCCTCCATCTTACATCACTAACTGTGCTGATGACATTTTTATTCGACAAGCCCAAAATAACAATCTGTGTCACCGTACGTATGGAGAGTCACACACTGTCATCAATCGACCTGTTTCTCACACAAGGACTTGCAGAAACTAATCATGTCAATATTTGTGCGGTTCAGTTGCTTGAGGCGAGGATTATCATAATGGTGACTACTTGTCACCTGGTCAATTATGGACTGTCCAAGGACAAACAAGTTTACATGTAAAAACTTCAGTAGAAACTCTATCAATACTATCGTGCGAACGGGCCTTAAATAGTGTCAATAGAGGTGGTCTCTTTACAAAAGCCCTTAGAGAGCGACAAATCGTCTCTTTGTAGAGGTGGTCTCTCATAAAGATGGTTCCACTGTAGCTGCAAACATATAATTCCTTGACGCATGTCATTGATTATTTCCATATTTACGAAGCAGTGTGTGCACTAATGAATTATTCTATTTCGGTGGCTTCTGTTCTGTTTGTGAGTTTGTGCACCGAAACAAGGGATCCGCGGTCGGTGCACGCAAACCTGAGTCGATAATTCTATACACGCGAATACAAAGACACAGGCACGGTGGTTGTCAATGTAGCATCGGACAAATATATAATACACAGAGACTTTGGTCCGTTATATAATATAAGTACAACTTCCAATTAAGAGTATCTTTATACAGAAATCTCTACAATACGAAGGGCAATTTTCATGGTTTCACGAGTCAATAAATGAACGCCGTGCCGTGACCTCCATGAAAGTCCACCTCTCCATAGAGACCACTTGAAGTGGTGTTATAGGAGAGGTTCTACTGTACATAAGCTGCAGATCAACATTGAAATCTCTTCATAATGTACCCACTTAAAAAACGGCAGTGTTTTTCCATTCTATGATGTATGCGGCATTATCATTAATGTCATAATCGTGCACTTAAACTAACTGCGTTATCAAAGCTTATTGACGATTATCATGCATAAATAATAGGTTTTTTACTGGGCTTGTCATAACCACAGATAATAGAGGAAATCTTCCATGGATCTGATTATGTAGTCCATATCTATAACTCAATGTGCAGCAGAATGCTTCACATTCACACTGGCAGACGCTTTTGTCCTTCAGCCTTCAATATGAGAACATTTTATATATTCTCGTTTCAATCTTTTCAGCGACGCCGACTGAATAAATTGAATGTAATCTCGCACGAAAATTGCAACATATTACTCGCAAAGATTGCCAATCTTGTTTGTTCAGAACAAATTAAATATATTTCGGTCGCAAACAAATTATTAATTTTTTGGGTGCACACACTATATGACTGATCGACTAGAAAAACAATATGTGCTGCGTATGTCATTAAAAACACATTACGCCATTACTCGAGGATCTATACAATGTGCTACCCATTGTGTTGTGTTATGTGGCTTCATTGACAAGCTCGTCTCAGCTATACTTATGTAGATTAACTTTAGTACGCATCAGTGTTGGACAAAAAGACAGCAGAAAACATCTATATTGTCTGTGGTAATGTTCCATGATTCATGTTTCAATGATCACCACCATAAAACTCACCGAAACATATGACAACAACATGCCTCAACAACAACAGCAGCATATATTGTATTTTACTTATGTAACACTAGTAAACGTCATACTTGTAACTAGAATACAAATATTTTCAATATTCTGGTGCCCACATTTGCGTGTTTTGACATATGTGTGCCCCAAGTTTGATTGATTACCATTTTCCTTCCAATAAAATATTGCATATTAAAACTTCACAAGTCACTAAAAACCGACATGTGGCAACATTAAATAGCTCATTCTAAGACAGCAAAATCTAAGACTTAAAAACCCCGCTTTCAATGTAATAAAAGGTCGTTTGAATGGTATTTCCATGGCAACGTTTTCCTACATTCTGTAATCAACCAGACAACAACATATCGCAATAAAAAGACGTTCACCACGAGCAAAGAACTCTCCTTGTGAACCAAAAGTGCGGAATAAAAAGCGTTGCTATCAGGGAGTGTTGCTGTTGCCATGGTAACGTGATCAGCGGAGAGGGGATTAGGCAGTAATTAGTTCTCTGAGCCTAGACTTGCCACAAAACTGTCACGTCTCCAGCTGGGTCATTCACTCGGCCTGTTTTCGCCATTGAATATGCGTCTTTTGATGATATAGAGTCGAATCAAATGCCTTTCAAATTCAGCTATATGAAAATAAAACCAAAACTTGAAATGCCCATGCGACTATCACAGCCGGATATTAAAGTGCTCATGTTCTTTTATATGTCAATACATCTCCAGTTTCAAAGCTCGCAGCTGTTCAAAATGGCCGCCATTATAGCGAGATATAATAAATCAGGGCCTTTTATGGCATTAAAGCCGTCTCTGTTTCAAAAGCTCATTCTTTTAGGAAAAAACATTGCCATTTAATGGCGCACGAGTTTATCCTCAGAGCAGACGAGACGCTAATGCGTTTGATTCAAACGCTCAATGCGTTTTCTTCTAATAGAGAGCTACATTTTGCGTTTTATGTCATTGATTTAGCCTTTTCAGCTATTTATATCGCACAATTTTAAGTCTGATAGCAATTTACTAGATTGTCTTGATTGAGAACAAAAGATTTGCATTCAGGTAAAGCTTCATGATAATTTATAAGCCTGCCCGAGCGCATGTCACTGAAATAGGACATAAAATCACCTCGTTTTTATCGTAATATTCGGCTGATGTTTTGAATATTACATTTGACATATTTTAATCTTTAAATCATTCATCTTTCAATGCACAATATCATCTACATCAA
Organism: Streblospio benedicti; assembly: GCA_019095985.1. Lineage (NCBI taxonomy): Eukaryota > Metazoa > Annelida > Polychaeta > Spionida > Spionidae > Streblospio > Streblospio benedicti. Next base: position 4,562,199 of record CM032661.1, on the reverse strand, counting down.
AATTATGCTCGATTCCGACGCAAATTTTCTTTTTTATCACAATCGCATAGATTTGATTGCAATACACAAGCATTTTGGTGGCTACTTTATCGTATCTTGATGTTGAAGTCGGTTTCGAGCATGGCATTTCCATTTCCACTATGGACAGTGTATGTTCAGTTTAAAAATGCATACATAAGGGTGGTTATTTCTATTTACCTGTAGAGTCCTTTTCACAACTCTTACCATCTACACTGTATATATATACAAGTTGTTTTTTTCATTGTAAAGTAAGTAACTTCATATCGGTCGCTTCTTGTTAGGATCGGGCGACATGTATATTTTTATTTTTAAGATGTTGATTTTGGTGAAAGAGCCTTTAAATAGTGGCACCTAAATTATGGAATAAACTTCCTCCGTCCAAGACTCTTGCCATTTTAAAATCACAATAAAAACATCATTTGTTTAAGGAGGCCTACAATCACCAAATATGAACACTTAATGGAATTTGCTCTATAGAAATTCATATTGTATTGTGTTGTATTGGATTGTATTTTTTGTTGTTACCTGCGTAGTCCTTGATGTTGACGTCGGCTCCTGCCTTGATCAGTTTTTTCGTCTGCTTCTGATCGCCGTTAATGGCCGCCGTGTGCAGAGGTGTCTCGCCTGAAATGATTGAGAAAATTACTTTTCAAAAATAAAACGTTTTCCGTACTAAGGAATGAATCACAGTCAGGCGCCGAAAACCGGAAGTAAAAGTACTCTTTTGGTCATCGAAATATTATCGAAACACTGTATTTAGGTGAATCAAAAATCCCTCTTGATAAATCTAAGCTTATTTTAGGCTTACCTTTGCCGTTCTGTTTGTTGACTCGTCTCTCGAGCGGCGTTTTTTTGCCTGCAGACTGTGGGGACGAGGGGCGTGGAGACACTGCGCTCGAGGCTGGATCTGAAGCAGGAAAAACAGCATCGATACACACACGCTCGCATAGGAAAATAATGCTGATGATAGTTTATTATTGATTTATTTGTCAACGCTTTCTCTCTACAGACAAATTGCTCAAATGTCAAAATTAGTTCACAATACTGATTCAAATATATAGATACCTATTGGAACCTGTCATTTTGTCTTTGGCAAGACTTTCACTCTTGTCTCAAGAGCTTCGTCGGCCCGAAAGACAAAATGACAGGTTCCGATAGGTATCTATATATTTGAATCAGTATTTATATAATGGAACCCAATAGAAGTTTACATTCTGTAGTTCACAACAGTTGCAGTGACAGACACAGCTTCATTGCAATTAGTTTCATATTCAAGACATTCAAGACCGAATCAACAACGAATAGGATTCAACTGACATTTTGTATGAAAAAATGTAAAAGCAAAAGAAACAGCAGATGATGACAAATGTCATCTGCTTCCTCCATGTCACAGTGATCTTTAGCTAAGGTATGGAGCTAGGAATCGTTTGACAAACAAGTAAATCCAATAATTCTTTGTTTTTAAAATGCGAAAAACACTTTAAAATGTCAAGGAAGACATTCTTTTTCATTGCAGTTAGTGTAAATGTCTCCTATTTCAGTAAAAATGTTGGTTAATTTCCTTTGAGGGCCATAACACCATCGTAACCTTTGAAACTTTACCAATTCTTCATGGACCACTCCGGTGAGACAACAAATCATCAGTTTTAACATGGTTTTTATGTACAACCATAAGTTCTGTGCTATAAAAATAAAGATATTTGTATATATGTCTACTTAATATTGATTTTAGATATTTTCTTAGAAGTACGATATTTTGTTTGATGCCTGGTCATAACATACACTTTCCTTTAGCCCCAAAACACACATCAATATTCTATCAGGCTATTTTCGCCATTCAATCTTGCTGGCACAGTCATAACAAAATTCAAATCATTTGCCATAAATACCATGCTCAACATTTCGGCCGTGTATTCCTCACAGCAGACGCATAAGCATGATTGCTTGTGTAAAATCAATCCCAAATGTCTATTTCTCAAACCGAACACGAACGCGGCGTGATAGAATTATAGGCCAAAATGTGCAGCCGAAAATAGATGTGACCTTGAGACTTTGTGAACAATGGAGATCAGGATTGTGATGCTTTTCCATTGATAACACTTTCGTGCTGAAAGTTGCAAATAGTGCTACTAATACAGGGTATAATAAAGCTTAAAATACGCTCAAATTTATCGCAATGCGTGTATGATAGACCTGGACGCCATCTGACATCCATCTTGGTAAGTTTCAGCTTATTTTAAGATTTATCCTTGTCTGCAATCGTAGTCAGAGTCCACCAAACTTGTAAAGGGTTAATTTCCGATCTACATTGCTTTCGTTTTAGGTTTCAACGTGTCCTCTTTTCACTAGGCACACAACTCTGAATTCATTCATCTTTGGAGGGTTTAATGAATAATTACCTGCAGTGCCATTCATAATCTGTATAAAGGACAAAAACTCGTGATCCCTTCATGCATTTTTTAGGAGAATTAACACTTTCTCTGAACCATACATGTAGTGTTCCATAACATATTGTAAATAGTTCAACAAAAAGGTTAAAACCTAATTGAAGACATTCTGAATATTCACGCTGCTTGTTCTTTTGTCAATCCTAATGGTTTCTGCCACGTATCTCAGAGAAATTCGCGAAATCACGACCAATACAGATTACTCTTCATTTGGGTCACCACATACAGAATACAAACCAACATAGAGTAGTAACTTGCTAATAAAATCAGCCAAAAGTGTTCAAATTGCTGAGGTGTCCCCAATATTGACACTTACATAACACTACATACCAACGGAAAAACAAGTGTCCGTAATTGCAAGGTGACCATAATTAGTCAAGTGTCCCTATGGCAAGGTTTCAACGTAAGTGGAAAAATTTGTCTAAAATATGGGCCAGTAGTTTTCAGTGCACAACAGAAAAACGGCAAGGAAAAAAACATATCTAAGATATGAAAACATTACACAGCTATCAGAGAGTATATTTGGTTTCTGTAAGAGGTTTATATAACGGACCAAAGTCTCTGTGAATTAGTTCATGGTGAATCATTTCTCGAGTGGCTGGTCGATAATATATGATATGGCTGCAATAGAAACGTTTTTCTTTTTAATTTGTCTGTAATTTTCATGACGTTGAAATCCTATAATCGTAAATCTGTTTAGCTGATAAATTACCAACATAACTATATTTTAACTATGGTGTCACTGATAAAGTATACATATGTCACTTTCCAGACGTCTAATTTATACACAGATCAATTTTTCCGAAGATTTGTTCATCATGAGATTTAATTAACTTAGTTCATGTAAATTTTCTATGCAATATTTCCACTTTGAGTATCAATGTAGAAAAAAATAAGAAAGGAGTAAATAAATTAAGATATCTATAAAAACCTTGTGGCATAATCTTTCGTCAATCACACATGGTAAGTAAAATAATATCAACAGTATTCAGATATGTATATTTTATTTTCTTATGGCATGTCACTGAGTTAATCAGATATGATTATTTATCATCATATATTTATCTTTAATATGTTTACATATCTTTATGTACATGGCATTTTTACTTAAAGAAACTCAACAAACCTAAACACACGAATTAGGTTTCATAAAAGTATGTTCACCTCCACAAACCCAACATTTGCAATTTTTCAAATGGCAGTTTTTTTTTCTTATTGTACAGACTTTCTCTTTTCCTGTCTCAATCGGAGGCAATATTTTGAGAACATGTCTTAGACAATACCATTATGACAGGAGTAGAACATAAAAACAAAATCATTAAAATCATTAAGAAAAACGCATCATTTACAAGCATGTAGCATCGATACACTTTTCTTTTGAACTAATAACAACTCACAAAAATTTAAGAACAAAGATGTCACCGAATTGAATACTCGGAATTTCATTATCTTTCTGTTTCACAGCAGACGTAAGTCTTCATACCTCGATGTACAAGAAGAAAAAACGCAGGCCACCATTGGGGTTTCCACGTTTCTTTCATGTCATAACACCACTGCAGCTCTTGTAAGAAATTTCCATTTCAAAGGCACAACTTTTCATCACGTTTATTATTCATACACGATGATTAGATGGATGGATTCTTGCAACAATAAGCCACCTGCGGGTTTGATCCTTCTCAGATCAAATGGGGACGTCTATGCAGAACGTGTAGAATGCTCACTTTATGCAGGTGATCGCGTTGGGCTCAAGTCGAGAATATTTCACACGCAAATTATGAGGAACTGTAGAAACGTAGAAAGGAGCATACAAGTTTAATACTAGCCGTTTACAAAAGTCCGTATACACATTTCCATGTACACTGCAGCATAGTGGCTAAGAAGTAAAAAGCCTTACTTATGCCACCGAGAACAAAGTCTAAAATAAGCACAAATTTACCACTGCGAATGTCCGTAAAGTTGAGCTTGCTTTACATTTTAATCTGGGCTGCAATAGTTAGAGTAATAGACAACTAGGTCAGCGCACAAAGAGTTGAAGAGAAAAACGTCAAACCTTTACATCTGTGAGGCGACAATGTTGTATGAAACACGAGGACCGTTGAAGGTAAATAAAAGCATCACATCTCTCTTCTTCTGTGGCCTCAATTACTTCACAAAGTGCTGACGAGCCTCTATTGTCGCGTGCCTCCATGTATTATGTATGTTTGTCTAGCTGATTGCATAAAATGAGTATAAAATAGACGTCCCCACTTTCGTCGCTGTCATTTCTTTGAAATTGAAAAAGAGGCACGAAGCAATTTCGGAAGCGGCGTGTGCAATATAATGGCTCTCAGTCTTTTTGTACCTGTTTTGAGCTTTTCGCGGCATGAAGGAACGGAAATATTTACTAAACAGAAATAACGTTGCGGAAGAAATCAACAGATATAGTTGCGGTTTTATCCCTATTTAGCGGAGATGAAAGACTCAGTGTAGTGTTGCATAATAGAGCTGTACCGGTCCCGTTTAAACAAATCATCAAACCGGCACAGGAAGTAGTTTTCTCTAAGTCCTGCATTCATAGAGGATAAAAAAAAACGCTTTTTGTTGTTGCTGACATTCTGTTTTCTTTATAATACTCACAATCATCAAGCACAGATCATTTCGTAACAGAAAGCAAAATGCTAAAAATGCGGCTATCATTCTCCCAGCACTCTTTGGAGTTCGGAAAAAGGCGCGAGGATTAATGCAAAAGATTATTGTCTTGACATTTGAAGACATTAGTTTTTCTTTTTTTCTTTCTGAGCCACATTACGTAACCTCTCTGTAGGTTTCCGTATCACATGTCATATGATACATGCAGGATAAGGTTTTTTCCTGTTTGATTTTTTCCATGTTCTAGAACATTGATACTGGCATTAGCTGTACATTTTTTTTTATTCTAAGCTGTTTTGTTCCAGTTTAGAGTCAGAACAATTGGACAAAAACTGTCCTCCATTGTTAACATGATTTAAGAATAAAAATACAGTCGTAGTCCTCCAAGCAATGGCGCAAACTAGTGCTGAGCCATGTCTCTTGTGGCAAAGTAACAAATGAGAAACATTCCCCGAAACAAAACTAAATTTGTTTAGCATCACAAGTGCATTACACGACTACAACAATTTCTCGAGTGCTTTTTACACAACAAATTAGCAAGAAAAACACCTGCTGCAGGTGCTGTGTGGTAGGTGCTGTGTGGTAGGTGCTGTGTGGTAGGTGCTGTGTGGTAGGTGCTGTGTGGTAGGTCCCCCCTCGGTAAACATTCGTGCAAGAGCTCGCCCGGGGTTTAGCTTGTGTGGTGGTCCCTTTATATGACCGGTCAGTGTATAATGACACCATGGATGTTATCAAAACTGCAATATTGACCCCCATTTCACGTGTATTTTCACATTTCACCAATATTTGAAACTGAGGCTTTACTCAACAATGGTTTGATTTCCAACAATGAACCACCTAAATATTTCACACCAGCACGAGGCTTCTGTAAGTTTTAAATCACATTAGTTGGAAAATAGCACAGGACGGTTCACCTAATTTCATAGTTGGCAGGGTGCCGACCACAAGCATTAATCAATGTGAACAGGATCACAAGCTTCTGAGTCATACTTTTTCGATCACACCACAAGGCCATTTCCTATCGATGTATTTTCAATATTTATTTTGTGCATTATCGATAAATTGGTCGGTTTTCTCTGCACTAGATTCCATCCATTAGTATACACCATACTGACATTGCTAATGGGTGAATCATCAAATATTGACTACCAAATATCAATAAAATATGCTCATTTAGCAAAACCCCACCCAGCAAAATGTCCAACAGCATTTGCACTTTATTCAAATTTCCTCTGTTAAGTGTACAAAAAAAAATTCAAAGAGCATTTTTCTGTGTCTGAAAACCAGCTGCAACATTGAAATGAAAACGAAATTGTCCAAACTTCAGACCAACTCAATTCCATACCCAATACACGAGAGACGTGTTTGTAATATATAAACTCGTTTGTGTCTATCTTTTGGTGGGCAAGTAAAGATAGGCAGCTATTCATTGCGCAGGTGTTTGTGTCTTACATAATGAATCCTTTATAACACCCAGGAACCAACTTTTCTAACGCTCACTGCACAATGTTGAATAATTACAGCTTTTGTATCGTAAACAAACATAAACAACCTTCTGATCTGCACAATTTTCCGCCCAGAAGCGCACAAGATTGGTTTATTAGCAGCCACGAGCAAGGACACGTTTGAACGCGACGTGCATATTTCATGAAGGACGTGCATGTTGTACACATGCCGCATGAACATAACGGTTTGTTCACTTTTTGCTCTAGGTAATTGCTTACAAAGGACACGTTTGTCGTGCGTTGCATTGCGTTATTTTGTAAAATATTCATGTGTACATAAATCAGTAACAGGACATGCTGATGTGTATTTTACAATGTTAGCCGATCCAGAACAGACTGCTCTGAAGTCCTACTTGCTGGGATATTAATGCATCGTCTGGATCACTATTTGTCACAGCACAATAACATTACTAATGTACGAGTGATTACAAGGAACTACAATACATTTATCACGTTATACAAATGTATAATGATGGAGAATCCTTGAAACTATTGTCAAACCAACTCTGCTCTCATTTTCAGTCAACAATAAAAGGCTTACACAAAGAAGACAAGGACGAAATATCTCCGGTGGTGAAATTACCGCCAACAGAAAATACAACCGTCTCATTTCTAGCAACAAACAACATATATGCATTTTCCAAAATTAAGAGCTATCTGCTGCACAAGATGAAAGCAGACGCAAAAGGCCAAGTGGTAGCGGAGGAAGAACGTCTACGCATAGATCTCGTGGATTTACGCCTGCTGCTTTATTAGTTCCTCTTTATGGCAGCAGACGCGTCGGCACCGATATATGAGGCTACAGCCGCGGCCGCAGCCAAGGTCACAGTGTACAGCAAAGTCTCATTTTGCTTGCACACTATATTTTCAAAACTTTCAATATCTAAAATCTGGGTCAGGATTAGCCACTCGTCCGCTCGTATTGTCTAGTATCAACTAGTGGAGGACGAGTGCTAATTTTTAGAAACTCGTCCTTTTGACGAGGAGCAATTCTGAATAATTTGTCATACAGATATAGAGTTTGTACAAGGAGGAAGAGTACATTTCTTGCACGACGAGTAGATATTTTATAAAAATAACAATTTTCACCTAATCCTGACCCTGTAAAATAGACACAGATGCCTACTTTTTATTGGTTTCTTATACAAGTAGATTCCTAGTTCCATAACTGCACTATGCACGGTCTATAAATGTTCACGTAACCATCAAAGTTTCATTTTGTATGCATAATATATTTTCAAAAATTTCAAATATCTAAAATAGACACAGATGCCTACTTTTGTCGGTTTCTTATACACATCAATTCCTAGTTCCATAACTACACTATACACGATCACATTACCACCAATGCATGTTTCGGGACCTGAGGAAATGCCTACGTTAGGTTTTCTTATTCACGCCGATTCCTAGTTCCATAACTACACTAATACACACGATCACGTGACCGCGGATGCATGCTGCAGGACCTGAGCGCTGCCTTACCTGTGTGGTTGGTTTCCTCGGCTGACATCTGCAGGATGAGCGCCATCTGCTGGCGCTCCGACAGCGGCACTGTGAGGTGGCCCCCCGGGGTGCCAGCCCCCCCACTGCCGGGAGTGCCGCCCCCGCGGTGGTGGTGAGAACCCTTGCCCGGGGTCACACCTGCAAACAGAATGCACAATTGTTGAACAAGTTCATTAGCTGTGTTAATTCATGCAATAAATGGTACTTTTCTTCATTTCAACAAGCTTTTTGGATTGTGAATGGACAGTGGAAGTTTATTCCAAATTTAGGTGCTGCTGTTTTAAATGCTCTGTCAACAAATCTGTTTGTCTTTCTCAAGTTCTTTGGATCGGTTATTTGATGGAAACAGAATGCACAATAATATATACAGAGGTTGAATAACATGGAGACAGCAGTCACAGCTTCAAAAGTGCAATATCATATCAATGGCCTGGCCTGGCCTATCATAGGACAAGAAAGGTCATAGGTCATAGGTAAGAGAATAGCTAGGACGCAGAGAGGACGAGACAGCTAGGACGGTGCAGTGAGACTATATCACCTGTTTCCCAACTATGATGCTCATGTATACATTCCTCATCATTCATCCAAAAGGTGTGTGTGTGGTGTAGATGACCTCTCTGCGTGACCTCTGACCTCTGAGTGACCTACCTGTGGGTGTGTGCGGTGTGGGTGAGCTCTCCGTGTGGCTGCTGCGTCGCCGCTTCCCCCCGGAGCCCGGACTCGACACGCTGTGCCACAGCTTACGACCTGAAACAACAAGGCGCAGGTTTGAATCCTTGTGTCGCCGGAAAAAAAAGCATCTGTGCCCTCTTAACACTCCTTGTAGTGCGAAAGATGACGCAACCGTAACGGCCAAATTGCGCCATTAAAACACGTTTTAAGTGGGTCTAGAGTACGAAAGGACTGGCCCAAGCAGAGTTTCTAGCAGCTCAGGGCTACAGTGTTGTCTACAATGTACCGCCCTATATGAACACACGTATTACTAAAAATCTTACACTTTACAGTTTCTATCACTTCTGTGATTCATGTCGCATTATGTAGTTTATGATGCAGCATATTCAATGTTGAAATAAAGCATATGTATGCAACAAGTGCACTGTCACACGACTGGTGCTTTTCAAACAACAACTCTTATCTATCTGGGTCACTTATATGAGTGTTCGCAACATTGAACATTGGATGGTGACATTTATGGTAATAGCAAGTTAACCTATTTAACAGTAACTCCTCAAATTCTTCAAGTTGAAAAGCATGCATTATTCAGGTCCACTTTCTTGCTTGCTTAAAGAATGGTGAATATTGTATCTTTCACGTCTGCTTTAGCTGATATTTTCCCATACACTAAGTGGTCCAATTTTGCTGTTGTTTCCAGTTGCCCACACCACAAGAAAAAATTGCCACGTCGACCTCATTTGCATATGTCTCTATGGATTTACACCAAGCACACTAGTAGTAAAATGGAAGAGTGCCGATTTTAACAGAAACTAGGTTTAAACTTTGTGAATCACTATAAAAGAAGACCTTGCAAGCGATCTATACATAAATATAAATGCGGCTGTCCTATTAAGTAGGCCACTTGGTACTCTTGGATTATTTGTCGTGTGTATTTGGGAAATAGGCAGATGGGCTGAAAATGCACGCCATTATTGACCTCGGTAATCTGCTCAGACGGGATTATATGGTCAATAGTTACTCAGTTTTCGAGCTAATAAGAAAATCGAATTTTCGAGACCATGTGGTTTGAACTTTGGAATCCTATAGTGAAATGATAACAAATTTGGTAACACAACTACAATCTTTACAATGGCCGACTACTGTTTCTGTAAAGTTTGAACCTAAAAATTTGTGCCAAAATTGGACAATTCTATCTTTTATTTTAGCTAATAATATACAATCAATTAATTGCGAAAACCTGAGTCAGAAATAAATCTGAGCAAAATTCAAATAACAAAATTTAAATAACAAGATGTTACAATTCATTTTATGTTAATTAAAAAAAAGCTAATTAGAGCATTGCATGTACCTGGCAGGTTGCCAGATCTGTACTTCTCTTTTCTAATAAAAGAAATCTCCAGTTGGCAATAATTTGGATCAGTAATTGGACGTAGCACGATCATTTTCACAACCGAATTGCTTCTTATTATACGGAATAAATATAGGGAAAACAACTGCTTACTTATCATTCTCCTCACAGCAACGGTAAAAATATAACAAATGAATCGTTTTTTCCATAATGGTTCACATAAATCACCCACTTTCAGAAGGCCTATTCATCATTATTGTCAACAGAAAATGCATGGTCTCTATTCAAAAAATGATAGAAAACAAGGTATGCAATTCACCTGCAAAAAAGAGTCTAAAATACTTGAACTATAAACAGATATATCAAATTCATTGGTGACAACTGTTCCCTATTCTGCTTGAACTTTACATCCCATTATAGAAGTTTGCACTTTCCAATGATAAGTAAATAATGCCTTCTTCAGACGCAAATAATTCTGATTCCGTAGTCGGCGAACAATTGATAAAAACCAACTTGTAAACGTCACCGACCACCGAATCTATCAACGTGATAGAACAAGTACACACTCGTCCATGTTTGCTCCCAACGGTCAAAATTCAACATTCTTGTATTGTGTCTGCTATTGTATCACACTAATTGTTAGTGGTTTACACAGCAGCAAGTCGAATCTTTTTGTATGCCGTTTAATTCTTGGGATCTATGTATAGGTTTTGTGTTATTATTTTCATTTAAGATTTATGTATAGGACTTTGAAAGCAAAAATTTTTGGTGCAAAGTTTTTCACTATAAGTGTAAGAATTTGAGAGCAAATTTTACACGGATCAAGACATGTTGTTAACTATTAGATGAGTTTTTAACCATTTGCTAGTGAAATTCTTAGGCTCATGATGAAAGCTTCATTTAAAACATTCACTAAATGAATAAGTGAGGCTTTTAAAATGTGGATCACAATTTTTCATATTAAATCATGCTGAACTTGCGAGGCCGCACATTAGAGCCTTGGATAGGAACATGCTAAATTAATGCATGTTTTACATATGGGAAAAAAACAAACCTAAAATAATTGTTACAAAAAGGAGAATGAATTAATAAATGCCAATTAAAAAATAATCAGTTTGACTTTTATATACAGTTAATTTCATGATGCAAATCCATGATTTCAAATGCCGTTCTAATTGTTTGAAAGGAAATACCAATTGGATTTTAACCTTCTAAAAATATCGATGTTTGCTTTCCACAAGAACAGTGTTTGACTGAGAATCTGCAACTTGATAAAGTGCGTTTACGAATGATTCATCACAGGTTCAAAAATACCTAGCATATCGACAATAAATTACTAATCAATATTAATGTTTTTAAAGTGCACCAATGTACAAATGTCATTATAGGAAAAACTTTTGAAACCATACTTATTTGTTGTTGGGCTTTACGTATTCAAAACTAAAATCGATAAAAAAAAAATCCATCGTAAAAATGTCAACATATGATTTAATCACCTGACCCAAAGTCAAGTAGAACATGCATCATTGTTCAAACGTTTCCATTATAGTCGGTATTGTTAGCTCAAGGTTAAAATATATCTCACTAATTCAAAATCTAAACTGCAATCGAATTGTCAAGCATTGAAACTATGACAGATTTTTTTTTCAGCTTGGTATATTTCAATCATTAATTTCATGGAAGCAACAAATAAACATGTTTGTTTTTTCAAATTCAACAAAGTAAAAACTGTTTTTCTGTCTTCATTTGCTATTATGTCTGTTTATTACACAAGATACTTAGACAATAAACATATAAATCAAATTTGATCATGTCATCAATTCACTATATATAAAGAACCATGTATCATTCGGAACAATAACTAAACTATGATAATATATCAATCGATTCTTTTCCTCACAAAAAAAATCAAGACCCAGAAAAAAATAGCGAGTGTTTTGCTATGATTCTTCCTGGAAACAGCGTCTGTGTGAGCTCGTTTATATTCATATCACATGGCACACTATTTCTGACACTAACAGAGAAATGGATTTTTACTGTCTGCCCTTCACTCCCAAGTTTACGATCGATACGTGAAAAGCTTCTGTTTCTTTCCTACCCACGAGAAATAATGATCAAACAACATGACAAATAGAAGTATGAGTTTGGAGGTTTGAAGCTGATCTTGTTTTTCTAATCGCCACACAAAATCCATTCACATTGTGCAAACTGCTTCCCAATCCGGTCAACAGACAGATTCTAAACACAATGAGAATTCAAAATAATTACACAAAAAACTGTTTTTTATGGCAACAGATCCTGCTAAACTAGATCCTTCTGCACCAGAAACAAAGCTCGCCCAAACACAGCAGAATCAGATAGACGTAAAACACACACATTATTGTGCAAAAAAGACCCTGAAAAGTTCGTTTTTTTCCTAACAACCACATAAAACTGTTTGTTTTTGGCAAACCACAAAGGTGTAGCAGAGATTGGTGAAGATTTCCCACATATTCTGGCTTGACTTATGACTCTGGGTTCTGCTAGCGATCATAAACATGGCTTTTTATTAGTGCTTTGGCTCATAGCTAGAACACTGGATCGTATTGCATCAGCCGAGATTTTGCACGATCAAAATTTTCATCCGAAAGTACAGTTTGGTTGGTGTTTTGTGTTTATCTACATCAAGACCAGATCAAGATAATATGTTTGTTTTTTATGACGGATATCAATATGTATGGATAAAAAAACTCGCCTACCGTGGCTACTTTTCGATATATATATCGGTTGAATATATCACAACGACAAACAAGAGCATTGCTATCAAGATTAAATATTCAAAATATCTGATGTACATAGTTCACACATAGTTCACAATCTCCAATGAAAAATCTCAATTAACAAGTTCTACTTGCTAAATGTATACAAAATTATAAGCGGAACACAAATTCAAAAACGCCCTATATCATCACATCAATATGATCCTTTCAGAGCGGTTTTTATTATTAATTCACATATGTCTGCCATATTTTAATGGCTTCCTTACAAATTGTATGGCAACCTTTAGCAATATATATCCTCAGTTTAATGGGGCATTCATTGGACCACATGTGACTGACACGTGATGTATAAAGGCTGAAGGGCTTCAATGTCGAACACAAATTAACGTGTTCTTTTCATATGACATGTCTCATATGGGCAGCTCAAATGCAGTTTTTACATTTTAGATTTTGTTTATTTGTCAGGATGCGAACATTATGTTTTCATAAATCTTAAAAAGTCCCATTGTCATGACATGTATGAAGACTGGGGGAGGCAGTCGTTCTTATCATGCTTATCAATAGAACTAGAAGTTTGATCAATGACATGTTTGGCAAGTTATAATGTGTCTCAATGAGGTTATATGTTCATGAACTATACAACGCATTTTTTTATTTACCTGTGCACTATGCAACTCTGAATGCATTACTAGAAGATATATGCACCTAGGCCAAAAGTAAATTATGCAGTTTATTTTTTCACCCCTCCTTTCTTTCCTCTATGCTTGTCATGATAAGTTTCTGTCTGACGAATAAGTTTTTACACCTGAAAGACGATGATAAATATAACTGTGAAACGGTCCACATCCTTAAAAAATAACCTTTCTTTTTTGTCTCTTTCAAATCATCGATAAAGTTAGACACTCGTAGCCACTACATATGAAAAGAACGTAGCTTCTAGAAATTCTGCACAATTCATGTAATAAAACCCAACTCAATAGAACTTGAATCATTTATCAAATTTCATGCAGCTTTCTCAAATGTTTCATAGAACATAATCCAAATGCAGTGACCTTCACCAATACCCCCATTGGAATGTTTCCAGAATATATAAACCGTCACAAAAAGAACCAATGATGTTCAGTTTTCACTTAAATGAAATCAATCTGAATTTCTATACCTTCTGCACAATGACCTAGTTCTGACAATATATTCCAATTGCGTAATTTTGCTGCCACCACGATTGTTTCCAAAGCAAAATTTTGCATCTGGCTAACAACTATTCCTGCCACGAATCCGTTCTTGTTCTAGTTGTGAACATTGTTCATTTATCGTATCAATCCTTTGTGCTAAATTTGTTTATAAACAAGAGATCAGTGATTATCACATAAGCCATCATCGCTTCTCTTTCAGTCACACAGACACAAGCTTTGCCAAAAGACGTTTGCTCCTCGATGTAGAACGAACCACTTGTTTGGCAGCAACTTCCACAGTGTTTACATCGTTGTTATCTAACCAAATATAAAGTGTACAGCTCGATGATGATAACGGAATCACTACATTTGAACGTGTCACGTAAAATAACATACCATAACGGTAAAAATCAGAAAGAAACACCAATGTTTATTAATAGTATCGAGGCACACATGCTTCATAACCTCATTCTAAAATCAAAAGCTGTACATTAGAAAGTACCAATTATTTCACTGCATATTTCCGGTGGTAAACCGACTGAACTTTGTCCAAATTAGACGGCTGAAGGTTAGAATTATTCCTCCAGCCTGTCATCATTAGAGTTTGATGTTGGAGGGATGAATGACCACGGCAGAGTTCAGACTTTACTACAACATCACAGTGGAAACCCTGTAATTCATGTTGACAAGTCGTGCACTAGGAATGATTTATCCTGTCTACAGTACAAGACTTTTATCTCGTAATCATTGTAAATTTGGACGTTTTTGTAATTGTATAAATTGAGAAAGACGTCATTTGGTATAATTACAGTTGATGTTTTTGACTGGAGCATATGTCATTTGGTATATCTCAAACAGAATCTATTTAAATATTATTCATTTAGTGCAAAAACCGACCAGGAATGCTACTGACAAACACACAGGTGTAATGATTGCAATATAAAGGTCTGTGGTTAACCTGTAATGGCACTTTTTTCTCCTTCCGAAGAATCATGATTTCAGTCATCTCGCCGTACACAAAAGAAAGTCCTATGTCACCTTTTTTTGTGGTTAATTTATTCCACTCTGAATTCCTTCAGCAACACCCATACAATCTAGTTCCTTCTTTGCCACATTCAGTCAAGTAATAATCAAGTCAAATTAAGTCAGTTGCCAAAAATAAATTACATCAAATGGTGATAACTTGCTTGGCATCTTTCCCAGCATAAAGTTCATGACCATTTTGGTTCAAAAGACTTTGATTTTGATAGAATAAGGCTGGTTCTTGACATTATGAAGGAATATACACACTTGACACTATTTGTATCTTGTTCAACAAATCTATTTCTGCGGTTACCATAAAGAGGACTTTATTCAATATGCATATCAAAAATGAACTGATGACAGAAGCTGGTTTGTCATGTTACAACAAACTGAACATTCACATCCAGACCACAGGCCCTGAAGGAATGCTGCATCCTCAATCATAAAAACCTCAAATCAGGATCCAGTTTCGTGTCAAAAACCGTTCCAGTCACAAATGAGAAACACCTGCATTTGTGCTTAAAAATGCAAACAACAACTTACATCCTTGTGTTGATTCTGTTTGCTAATTTTTGCTACATCTTTTCGTAGTTTGATACATCATAGTGTAAAAAACAAAGTAGAACCTAGAAACAGGATGCGGTTAGCTTTTGTTTTCTATTGCACTTTATTTTGTTATTTGATCTCAATAACAATCTCTCACAATGTGTTTTAGAATTCATTTACTAAACTGGAGATGAGCGCATTGTATGTTTGGTTTGACTCTCTGGAAGCAAAGAGTACATTATGTAACAAAACGGAAAAACTTTTTAATTGGTATTCCTTTTTTTATTCAAATATCAAACTAGAAGACTTCTATAATCTCATGAGAGAACCAATATTCGGTTTTGTAAAAACCAGACTTCTTAACCTATTTTTGTCAGCCATTCATTTTTCATTATGATGTTTCAGTAAACCTTGGAAGACTATATACGAGGACCATGGAAACAAAAACTTATCCAAACTTACTAAAAATGTCTTTCTTTATTTTAACCTATATTCAGTAACATTCAACCTAAATACCCCAACTTAAAACCTATTTCACTTTATACATACAAATATGACCTGTGATACCATACATTACAAGTGTTAGAAAACCTTTGAAAGGATTGACGAACACATACATGTCAAATAATACACAAAAGCCCCCCTTACTAAATAGAAAATTTGACTAAAATAATACCCCAAAGGCATTTGCATAGTTGTATACTGCAGAAACGACAATAAAAGTACAGAAAAAAACTTACCGTCATCATCGTCGTGTGCAGCGCCGGAGGGGGTGTTGTGCTGGGGGGAGAAGAGCTTGCGCTTCAGCTGGCTCTTCCCGGAGCCTCCCCCCGCATGGTCCTTGCTGTGGTGGTGCGATGTCTGCCCCGTGGACGACTGGATCGGCGTTTTGAGGTTGGCCGACGAGGTCACAGTGGGGGTGGCTGGGGAGAGGCCGGGGGAGGGACACACGGGGGGCGGGGGGGCGCAGGGCGCGGCAAGGGAACTGTCCTGAAACACACACAAACGGAACAAGTTGTCAATTTCGTCGTTTACAGTTGAATTTTCTTTTCATATGAACCGATATCCTGTGTGGTTTTGTTATTTTCGTAATTTTTCGACTGCAGGTTTTATACTTGACAATGGTGTTGAAAAACTCAGAAAGATCAAAGATGGACATGTGTGTTGGAGGAATATTGAAGCTACGTATTTCGGTAGAATAGTTCATCTGTCCTTAGTTGGAGTCGAAATTGTTGATGGTGTCGTAGGACTTTGCACCAGATGATTGGCATGCTTGTCACACTTTCCTCCCTGCAATAACAGAGCTCACATGCGTTCTGGAGCGTTGTCTTATTTCACTGTGTTCTAAGTTATATATTCATTAGTTCGACCTATTCGAACTGATCTTATGATCTATATGCACGCTACAAGATACTACAGCAACAAGATACTACCTCTAACAATTTGAGCTTTTGTCACATGACTCCCACCTGGCGCATATACAATAAAAGCTGGTAAAGTTACAAAGTACTGGGAAAGTCGAGACATCATCATTATCATATGATATCAGTAAAGAGAAATGTCTTCAATGCAATTAGTGATATCTGCAATTAGGATAATGGAGTAGAACAAAGTGAAGCCTGCAGGACTTGCTGTAGGACTCGCACTGACCTCTTTACACAGGATATGACTGAATAAACTGACATGATGAAAATCTGATATCATTGTCTTTGATAAGCCAGATGATGAATTTACAATGAACATGATTAATATGATAGTCTTTATAGTTGAATTTTCACTTCAAGTATGGGCTGCTTAAAAATCATCTATGATTAAAAAAAAAATCATTATCTTTATATTTTTACTTAGAACACGGTTGAACGAGGACAAATTTTATTGAGATATATGGGAAAAAACAAACTCAAACATCGAAAAGGACAAAAAAGAAGGCATGGTATGATCCATATCCTGATAGGTTTTAGCTAGGTGCACACATCATATTCATTTGGAGCTATATTTGTAAATGACCTTTTTCTCTGTCAATAATGTATGAAGCTGCGAAGAGAGAACAAATGGCATTTTCCCTTGAGGTTCAGTTCCACTCCATGCATGTAATGTGCAGATATTTGTGGCATAAAATCCATCATACGTTTCTATGAACACAGCTCATAATGATTTCTGTGAACACAACACTCATGCATTTTCGTGCGTTTACTGAACAATCATTAATCAGTTCCTGTTGCAATAATTGACAGCTACGAAGATAAGAAAACCTTTTGTCATTCTTCATCTTACATTAAAAATGTCAAAAACGACAGAATCTTTACAGATAAAATCTTTCGTTCATGAATCAAATCAAGAGAATCACACATTTTGCTATAAAAACTGGGACAGTTCCGCTAAAACGTGAACATGACATTCACATTTTGTGCAACTCCATTTTCTGTTCGTTATGTTGAAAATAACAGTGGAAACCAACAGTACTCAGGCTCATTTGAGTAATAAATCTACTGCTGTAGCCTGGATCTGTCATAGTTGTAATGAACTGACACAGATCGATCAAGACTCCACAGTTCTTGGAAAAGTTAATATAATTTCTGCCGGAGGATTAATATTGTGCTATTTGTTCCACATTCCACTGTGTCTTATAAAATGGATTCTGGTAGTTTCACTAAATGTCGTGTCACAGATAATCAATTTTGGTCCATTTCTGAAGTAAAAAGATGATGTATCTAACAGATTTTGAATGGAAATGCATGTTTGGATCGATGAACTGAGGGCATGAGTCAGAAATGAAAATAAACATAATGCTCGATTCTATATGTCGAAAAATTAGTTCATATGTTTTGCAAGTACGTCACAAACGTTATTGTGTAAAAACTTGGACCGATAGGGGAAGTATTCCCACATGGTAGATTTATTGCGCAGTAAAATACCAATAATGTGGTAGTTCTTTTGGCATTTTTATTACTCCATAGTTGTCAAAACCCATGAGAAAAATATTTGTTCAAATGAAATTTGCAATTTACAATACTAATCGTATTTGATAAAAATTTAAGTGAGTTTCAGATTGAAAAAAACCCAGCAGCTTCTTTACTTTACATGTGTGTTTCATTTTGATCAACATGCAAAAGAACTATAAAGATGTTCAAAATGAAGTGACCTCAACCATAAACGAGAATGATGAAATACGTTGTAACTAACACGTGGCACGATTCCTTGTTAATGCTTCAAGACATTAGGACACCAGATAAAATGGTTGAAAATACTAAATGGGAGACATAAAAAGTTGCCGGAGATAAATTTGGTTGGAGAGTTCAAATTTAACTGCAGGTCAAGGATAATTGAATGAGGCCATAGTTATTTCAGCCTCCGCTGGTCTGTTTTCCAGTCACTTTCGAAGAAGGGGACAAGATGATTGAGGTTGAGCTTTGGTCAGCAGCCGGACCTCTTCATAATGGCCATTCACAGGTTCCCTCCAAAACTTGTTCCACTTAAAAGTAATAATAAACAAGAAATTCATTTCATGTCTTCCAGTCTTTCTCCTATGTGATTAATCAACATTTCAGCTAATGCAGCAGTTGATAAAACAACGTGATTTAGAGCAACTGGTGTACGTAGTTCTCCATTTAGAACTGATTTCGTTGTTCAAACATTCAAGGCAGACACGAGCCGACAGGGGTTAACAATTCGTAGTGCGATTCAAGATCGATGGTTTATTATAGTGCGCTTCAAGAGTGCATAAATGATTCAGCAATAATGCCATCTGTCAAAAGTCGACATTCTGATGTGCACAGGTAAACCCTATTGATTTTGCATCAAAATTCGGCAATTCAATGTTAGTTGTTCAGACTTAACATTACAAAATCAAACGGCAATCAATTGGCCAGACAAAGACATACCAACATCTATACAACGTCTGCTTTTTACGTTCTAATTCTGTCAAATAAAAATATCAATAGCTGATCTCAACGCTGCAACGTTATATAACTAACAAACTGAATTCAAAATCTTTTAACAATGGTTTGAAATGCATTTACAAGGCAATGTGAACATTGAACAAATAAGCTGGAGAGCAAATTAAACTTGAGTGAATTTGACTCGGGGATGTCTTCAGGTTAAACCTCAAACTTGCATAAATTTAGTTTGAGAAGTTTTAGTGCAATTTGAAAACTATCTCCAATCCAAATGAGTCATTTGCTTTCTGTACAAATATTTTATCATAGCAAAATGTAAAAATACTTCCTACACAATTATATACATTACTTGTTTTGGAATTCATAGTCTGAAAATATTTTGTACAACAGAAGTAGTAAATGTTCAAACTTTAGACCATGTCAACCACTTTATATTATTCTATGTTCCTACAGAGTATCACACAATTATGTACCAAAAGATGCAGCAGTCTTTGAAAAATCTGACAATGATGGTGAGTAAAAATACAACTAAAATAAATAGCAAAAAATAGGTTTTAGGTTTTGATAAGTTTTATTATCAAAAAATAATAATCAATTATTCATAAAGTGACATCTCAATACGCATGAGAACTAATTTTGCAATAACTATGCAATGTCATGAAACCTGGATCTAATATACGAATCCACTAGTTTGCACATAGAAAGATGGAGCTGCTATCTGGATCTAGGACTCCTCAGACTGACCTCTAACAGGATGTGGTGATGGGTCCATTATAAACAGCCGGGAGCACCATCTGGATCAACATCTCAAGATCAACATCTCAGATCCAGATAGAATCAGCAAATCCTGCTTTATGCGCCTCTCTCATGATTTATATGTTATTGTGCCGTAGCTTCCGACCAACCCTAATATTTATAGAAGCCTCTTCGATAGAATCCTAACAGCACAGGATCGTTCCTGCCATCAGCACACTAAATATCATGACATTTTAAAGAGTTGAAGTTTTGGATAGGAAGGAAAAACACCTTTTTCAACTCTATGCTGGATAGCGGAAATGTATACATGATTACATCATTTTAAGTAGGTGACACAGTTCTGACAGTGAGTTTGCATAACTGGGTTTTAATCACTTTGTCAACAGTGTGGGGTAATTGTGGTTCAGTAGCCATGGTCCTGATACCTTTGGCTGACCATTGTTCTCTAATAACAAATGACCCTGGGGTGGCTGCCACATTCACCATTGCATAACCTGGTCTTAGAGCAGGACAAAGGCTCTTTCTTAGACAGGGAACTGTTTTCTTCTTACAGATCAACTTTGTTGAACATTCAGGCAGAATTGAAACAGGTTTGGGGGTAAGTTGAAAGATATCCATGTCTCTACTTAAAAACAATTTGTTTGAAAGTAACAAAGATATATTCTTTTAAACTTTTTAACACTGTGTAACATACTGAAAAATTTCGCCTATCTATGTGACTTGTCTGAAATTAGAAGTCTTCAGGGACAGCATTTAGAATCTTTCATGTTCAAACATAAAACTTGACCATGCTAAAGCACAGAACTGACCTGAATACTGACCAGTTGGAATAATAATGAGATGTCTATCATTCATATTATTGATGGACCTATCCTGATGGTGATGTTTACATAGGTATTTAGCTGAAGGCTACATTTATCAAGTTTAGTCATATATTTAGATCAACATAGGTATAGAAAGAGGGCACAAAATACGTCTGCTTATCGCTCATACCTGCATGAGATTTTTTATTCTTCTATGTACAACGTTTGCAAACGTTTTTTCTTTTCTTGTGCAAACATCAGTTGGTCTAATACAAATTTCAAGTGAGGATGCTTGAATAACTATAGGAAATAGATATTGATAAAGTATTTAGAAGCATCGGTTCTTCATGCAAAAAAGTATGCAGACTAATTTTTTATGCGGGCGACTTTAAAAAAAAAACTCTCAACAACAAAATTAACATTTCATCAGACAGACCTTGGTTGTCTACCAAGTTATCATAAGGGCACATGTAGTATATCTGATGCAACATCAGTGAATTACTTCTATTATTCATATAGGAAACATGACGTACATGTTATATATATATATACACCCATGTATGTTAGAGGAAGTACCTGAATATATATAAGCAGGGACAATGTTGGATATGTCAAAGATGCCAAGTGCAAGTCTTCATCATCTCATCAATACATTGTATACCTAATACACAGTGTACAGAGAACAGGAAGGAGTGTGAAAGCAGATTGACCAGTAATTAAGCACACAATGACCACAGCCTAGTCAGACTGACCACTGGTCACTCTGGGAGTGGTCACTCTTCTCTCAATCCATCACAATTAACTTCTATATATAATAACTATATGGACTGTACTGGTATTAGCTCATGAAACTGAGTTCTTTATGTAGTAGAGTTTATAATGTGTGCGATGACTTAGCTACATTTTGGAATACATGTATTGGGAAAAAATTGTGACTTTCTTCATTTCACCAAATATCTAGAGTAACAGAATGGATTGAATTTTGCTACTAACTCAGAAAACTTTAATACTAGTCTGCAAATGTACAACTTCATAGTTACTACTACACTACATTAACAATTCTGATAAAGGTTTTCAACTGGGATGTAGCTTAACACAGAGAGTTTTCACACAGAATTTGATAGATACCTATAGGACCATGTACCTGTCATATTGGTTCCTATAGCTATTAGGTATCTATTAAATTCTGCATGAAATCATGAATGAAGGAACCCAGGATGCTATATATATAAGTTTACATTCTTTGACTAAAGAGTTTTTTTTTTTTATCCAACTAGTTATTTCACATTAGAATACAAGATGTGATCAATGGGTGTGTTGACACAGGGGCGTAGTTAAACTTTCTTCGCCCAACATCCACGTTCTGTTTGTCCTTAACTCTAAATGTGTACATTCACTAAAAGGATTTTCTTATCAAATATGGCATGTTTTTTTTTTTTTTTTCTCTCTGCTTGCTACAATGTAAAAAAAAACACTATATTCTAAATATCCACAACTTTCATAAACAGTTGGACATAGTTCTAGTACAAATTTGTTTTGAAATATAGTTTACAAACAGAAATGAAAGAAACTGTAGAGAAAACTGAAAGACTTTTTCATTAAGAATAGAAAGAAAAAATAATTTTTAGTAGCTTCTTTATGCTCTTAAAAATATTCCCTTGAATTGTTCGCAACACAATTATGTTTTCTACTTCAAATTTTTCATGAACTTAAAAGGCCTTCAATATTTCTTTCATGATCTGCAACATGCATGAAGTGTACTTAATTCGTTGAAAGAAAATGAAAAAGAACCTCGGGTCTTTAAAAACGCTTACTAAATGTACACTATACCTTTTAAATGAACCATACGAGCTATTGCTATTATTTCTACATACATTAAATGATCAGTACTTGTAAATACCCTTTATATGAGCCAGCCAGTTTGTACACATTCGAAACTGTTTACTAGCGATAAGTCTTCTGTAGATACAGATAATTATTTCTTTTGGGTCATCAGATCAACATAAGACATGTATTAAAATAAAAACTTTTTGAAAATAGTTGACACAATTTTGATATGTTCAAGCATAAAACTTAGATACATAACCAAATGTGAATCAACTTTTAGATCTTCACCATTTCTTGCAAGCCAGAACTTGCTAAGAAGATTTGTGTGTGACATATACATATTAGCAGTCATATGTTCCAATTACACCAATAAAAGGCACCATTTGTAGCACTAAAAGCTGTATTATTACTGCTAATCCTGTAACACAATCTGTCCAACCAGCACGCTATCTACACAATAATCATTATACGATAAAACTCAAGGTGAAACGTACAGAAAAGTAAGACTACACTCTGTTGTTCTCCATACATAGGTCCAGAATGATGTCAAACTACACTCCGCAATGGTTGCAGACAACATTTATATGTGGTTATATTTTTAGAATTTTTGGTTGTTGTTGGAACTTTTAACAATGAACTGATCGTTTATATATAAAAAAATTGTGTTATAAACACAATGATTGAAGTTTTCTTACAACTGAACATCAAAATGACCAATTGATTGACACATTTTATAAAATTGTCTTAGCCTTCTTGAAGGTGTGTAATTAGATACTGAAATGCTCCATTATCATTGGCAAGTGGTAAATAATTACTTTGGTAATTAATACGCCCCATATGCCAATTTTAATGCCTAACGGACATCCACAAATTTCATATTCAAACCATCGTAAATTAATGATAACAAGAAGCCAGCTGGTGATTGTAATACACAGTTTGCAATAATGGTTGAATAGAAAATGTTGCTCTAGACAATAATACTGTGTATCATGTGTTCGACATTCTCGTTCTGCAATAATTTCAAAGGACCCCCCATTAATTTAAATTTTGACACAGCAATTTGAAAAACTGTTCCAGCAGTAA
Organism: Streblospio benedicti; assembly: GCA_019095985.1. Taxonomy (NCBI): domain Eukaryota; kingdom Metazoa; phylum Annelida; class Polychaeta; order Spionida; family Spionidae; genus Streblospio; species Streblospio benedicti. The sequence continues at coordinate 4,538,207 of CM032661.1, read as the reverse complement.
CTGGACAGATTCAAAATTAGACAAGTGTTCTTGTTTTATCTGACACTTTCCTATTTATTTCCGTACAATTGAGATGCGAGAAAGTTGTCAAGGGACTATGTTATGTAAATGTTCAAAATTGACGAAGAGGAAAGACAGAAAAGCATAAGAACTATTAGATAATCGCCAGACTTCCATCAAATACTAGAGAATGTGAACATTTTAGTAAAAAAGAATTGACGTTACAAGCAAAATATCTCTGTAAAATATCACTAGGCAATTGTCCAGTTATTTAAGGCCATGTTCCGTATAGATTAAGCTATTCTTAGGGACTTCTTTAGATTAAATTTTGATAACTACTAAATTGGATTTTATGACTCCTTTTATTCATTATATTGGTCACTATATCTTGGCTACGGTCATTTATCATAGAAGCTAGTGAAATATTGTGTATAACGCATCATCTTCATCTCTACAGATATGCTTGTGAAATTTGTTTTTCAGCAAATCTCTGCACATAACTTCATCTTTATTGATATATACCAATATCTTGTAAAAACTTTATTCGACCAGGCATATTTTCAAAAAAAATGTGAAGAAATAATGATCAATAATAGCTGATATCAAATACCATAAATGTGACGACCCCCACTGTCACATTCAGTCTATTGTGCTATATAATTTCTCCAAACTACGGTCCAAATATCATTCATATCATAGCGTTTTCTTGTTCTTGTTACAATCCCAATTAGGGCATTATGTGCAAAAGCATTAAATTTATTTGTAGGAAATTTTGTCAAGTTTCATTAAGATCTGATAGGTAATTACTATAGCTCCCTACATAGCCCTATAGTAAAATCTGTAATATACTTCTCACCAGGCTATCAAACTATGAAGAGCTTCAGAAACCAAGAATACAGATTTTTTTTTCAGCATGATTTACACTCCAAATACATGTTTCCTTAGCGAAATAAATTACAGAAAATGCAAAAAGCTACGACGTACCATTTGGATCATTAACATCTGTAATTTCTCCTCGTGGGTTTACATTCCATATAGAACGAACCACTTATTCCATGCTAAGATGCCGAGGCGTCGCAATAACCCAAAATTCAGCGGGCGTATCCACAATATTCTGCTATCCGATTTTCGCAGTCCTGTGTTTACTTATTACTATTATACTACTCTAATCCTGGATTTGCACGCCGTATTCCATGGTGATAACTGACTGTAGAAATTGTTCACACGGGGTTAACTTGGCTGCTGCTGTCTTCTACATGGTACAACGTTTGCAGTGAGAGAGGAAACAAGGTCATTTGGTGGAGAGCAGCATGAAACCTGCCAAAGGTATCAGTCTACTACTCAGTGGTCACTCCTGTGCTTGATGACCACATCTAATCACTTATATAAGATTTAAGCCTTAATTAAGGTAGAACCTTCATTTTGCTATAGGGTGTGATGTTGAATAAGATCTGGCTGTAGACTAGGGAACTCAGGTTTTGGTGAACCACCAAAGGTATCAGTCTAGTGAGCTGGGGCTACATGTCACTTGATAACAGCATCTTCAATATATGACCACAAGATAGAAATTTTGACAACCAGGTACAAACATTTTGCTTGTCAAATTAATAACACTTGAATTAAGGCCAAAATTTGGGAGTCTTATACACGTACATGTAGTTGTGATTCTTATAGTTTGGGCTTGAAAATGATATTGATAATGAATCAAGTGTGTATACATGAGTCCACTAACCAGGTATCATTTAGTTATAGAACAGATACATCTGTTTATAGGCAATTAACTGGACACTTGTACACCTATGTGTGCACAAATTGAATATTCAAATGTGGACCGCGGTGAAGCGACAGACGGGCGGTGTGTAATCAAAACTGTCATTTACACAGCAAATACATCTCACAAATGTTCATAAAATCAACAGTAAAACACGTACATATATTTGCACTGTGCAAAACACCACGTAGTAAAATGTAGCTTCAGCTAATATCAAAATCATGGGTTGGAAATTTCAAACAACGAAGCCAGTCATAATCTATCAATAAATTGTTCTTTATGAAGCTTCTACTTTCCTGTTACAAATGTAACTAATTTCACATCACTTATTTTTTCATCGTGTCTTTTTTCTCCTGAAAAAAGTCGATGGTGAAATTTTACCTGCTTAATTACAGCCCTCTGGCACCAGGCCAAGTGGTCTGAGTCTACTGACTAGTCTACCGCAGCAAACCAGGAGTGCAAAATTCAGTCTGCCTCTGCCGCTCACACAGGCAACTTGGTTTGAAAAGCACTCTCAATGAATTATTCATCATCTGCAAAACTTTCTGAACATCTGTTTGCTTCAGATTTGACCAAAAGTAAAGGTCAGTTCACAGGACTATATCACCAAACAATGGAGAAGTACATTAGCAAGAAAAAAAAGCTTTGATGAACATAAGTTCATAAGAATTGGGATCCAAAAAATTGCGCTGTTGAAATTGGACGCAAATATTCACCACTGGATATGGGAGGGGATTGACAATTATAGATTTTATCCATTTGGAATTGATCTGAAATCAATAATTCAATATCATTAATGAACCTTAATTCTCTGTGGTTGAGATTATAAATACCGATCACATTCCTTGCTCGAATAAAGTCCATTTTATGTTGTATGTGTTGCTCAAATGAATAATCACAGCAAAGCCAAACGCGTTTGAAAGCCCTCGCTATTTTGCATTATGTGCAAAACACCTGTGTATTTCATATGGCATTTTCGTTGTGTGTCTACCATTTAGTCTATGGCATTTAGGATCTGTTTAGGATTTGCATTCATGTTCTTACCGGTCTACCATACACCAGTCTTATCAAATGTCCTTGCACATAGCTGTGGCCTTGCAATAAAATGATCCGAAACAAAAGCCTAAAAGCCAATAGCTGCACTAATAAAATCTTTGACAAAGCCATAATACCCGCTTCCATTCTGTCATGATTGATTACTACTAATAAATTGGTCACGTTTGTGAATAAGTTATGAGCCAGCATTATGTCCATAATAGGGATCTGAGTATACAGAGTTTGTACGCTATTATTACCACTCGCTGATTTCAAACTATTCGTAACAATAAGCTTCTTTTTCTAGAGCCAAGGACATGTAAATCTTCTATTCTTTGGCTCAATTCAAGCTTAAGTGGACATACAAATATATCTGAACAGACGCGTTTTTTGATCCCCTTTAACCTTTGTTACTGATGTACAACACAAGCTGCCTATTTTCTCGGTCAAGATTTCAGGATAGCTAATAATCTTGTCATTGAATTTCTGTACACCGTTTCAGAACTCACATGAACTTGCCGTACACGTTTAATAATATTCATACCGAACACGTGCATAGAAGGGCATCAATAATATTGTTCCTTTGTTTATTTCTCCACAGTTAGCAACAATACAATCTGATTCCTATATATGTACACTTTATGAATGATAAAAAGCATTGAAACGAAAGAAACGAAAATACACAAATAACGCCCCAACAGACCACAAAATACTGAATGCAAACCACATACAAGCGAGGCGCGCCATGTTTATTCAGTTTTCAACTGTTTCTCAAAGGGAAACGTTGGCTAAATATTTGCCTGAATAACTTTTTGAAAGGAGCCGTTGGGTTCGTCTTGTCAAATCTGCTTGTTGAATCTTCGTATTAACCCTTCGTTTAGTCACTAAAGTAGGATATGGTTCTACCACTGCAGCCTAGAATACAGCCTAAAAAAAGCTAAAATTTAGCAAAATGGATGTTAAATTCACCCTCACACTTTGTTCAGGTCAATCAAATATCAATCTTGGTATATGTGAGTATATTTTAGTCTTTATTCTAGGCTTCAATTTTAGGAATCCATGACTAACCAACCCTTTCAGGTTGGGAAGGAGCTATTTTTAGCTATGACCTCATGATGATGTCAGTATGGCAGTTTCTTCGGCGCTCGGACAATATTCATTCAAACAAAATACCTCATAAAATCATCGCACACGCCCACAAATATTTGACTGTCGATTTATCAAAATTCAATCTGTTTATCTACTAAAGACAATCAATACAGCACAACTTCTCAGGATGCTTATTACATTATGATATCATTTACATTTCTGTAATATAATTCCCAACACAATCTGACTGAATTTCACTTTCTACATTTTATTTTTAGCGCCACGCTTGTCAACATCATAGACGTTCTTTTTTTAAGACCAACTAATCATAGTAAGACGTCAAAATGAGATTTCAGATTAGAACATGCAACTATTCTTGGAGAAAACAAATTTTCTACTTCATATCTTGCATTCTCGTGACAAATAATATCAAGTAAGAATTCGTCTGCGTCACACAAATAGGACCCTGTGTATTATTATTACATTTTGGTGGAGACAACCGCCATTGTCACTTAACAGTCACGCTATCAACTTAACCCTTTCGTGGCTAAAGTAGTAAATCATGCTCAATTGCACCCAAAGATAAAGCTTAAAATAAGCTCTAATTTGACGAAGGATTGGTCCTCACTATGTTTGGGTCAATCAGACATCCATCTTGCTAAATTTGAGCTAATTTTAGGGTTTATTCTACGCTGCAATTGTAGACATCCATGATACCGCGTCGGCAAAGGGTTAAAGTAATAATAAAGTTAATCAGAAGTTGAGTTGCCTCTTATTGCTTGACAAACTTAGGAGAAACAGTCACATGAGTGATAAATAAACGCGTCTTGTGCGCAGTTGATAACAATACAGTAGAACCTCTGTATTAAGACCACCAAGGGCGCTGTCCCCAAGTGGTCTCAACAGAAAGATGGTCTCTTTATTATCACATAGGTCCGTATCTTTTATCAAGGTTTGGGACTGTGAAAAATGTAGCTTTTTTTTATGCAGACTTCGTCTCTTCATAGACGTGGCCCTAGTTGAAGTTTCTGCTGTATGTGATGAATAAACGTAACTCTGCAGTTGATAACAACTGTCATAACAACAAGCACCATATTGTGGACACTCGTGACTATCCTACAAAATACAAGCCTCACGTGACAGGATTTTTTTTATCTCTCTTGTTGATTACTTGGAAACTGTGTGCGCTTTGTCAGACAAATGGAATAGGCACTTCAAATTACACTATTCACAAATACATATACTCATGTACGATACATGTAGTTTGTGGGTGGGGTAAATTTGAGACTAAACTCTAACAACTGGAGAACAAATTATATGCAAAGAAGACTTGAGTCAATATACACATTTTAAAACAAAATTTGAAGAGGGAAATGTTGATATCGTAAAAAAACAAGTAACTGCTTTTTCATGTCATTAAAATGAGGACACTTTACCAGCCACATGCCAATCATTAGAAAAAAAACTGCTGATAGTCCATGAATTTTGAGAATTTTGAGACATGATGATCAAACAATTGATGCCGAAACATTCTTTGATTTCATCACGGCTGCTGTTTCTAAGATACAAAAGCACTTCCGTTTTGTGCTCCAAACATCATCATCATGCATTTATCCCATATTTCCCATCCCCTGGTGGATGGACTAAATTATATTAAAGCAGGTTCTTTTTACGGTTCTTACATAATGATGCTCAAACTTTGCATTTGAATGTATTCGAACGACTCTCTCCAGCCAGGCACGTTGCCTGTTCATTGTCCTTGTTTCAAACATGCACAATCATAATCACCAAGGTGAAGCCCTGACGGGTGGTGCTTTGTCAGATTTGTACATCCCCATCCCCGGTTGAAGTGACAGGTCACACGATGTGTCACCTGCTTTTGTCACGTTTCTGTCTGACATTCACACTGAAGGATGATTGAATATTCATGCAATTTTGAAACTTTATTCACATTTTATGCTCACACAAGCGACGTGAATAATCCCATTCTGGTGCATTCATTCGTCAGGAGACAGACTGTCGAATGAAAACATCTAATTGCCACTGAATAATCAGTATTTTCTTTCCGTTCATCGAAAACTATTTTTGTACGTAAAACAAGTAGAACAAAATTTAGCTGGCTTAAATTACATGTGCAAACATTGTTGTGAAAATCAGACTGCAACACCCATCACCGACTGTTAGCTGATTGTACATGTAGACGAATGTTTCTTACCCAAAATGTGCATATAATAAAAACAGACAAAAATCTTGCAAGCTGCAATTACATGGAGTAAACATTGTCGTGAAATACGCACTCCTCTCTGCTGCCCACAGCTCACTGGGGTGGAGTCGACATTTGCCATACATTTTGCATCTCCTAAGAGGCTTAGCAATGGGTGGATACGACAGTGTTTTACAGTCCTCCGTTCACAAGAATGTCTTTCACACTGCAGTCCAAAACATGTACATTATTTTCAATAATTTGTGCATTGATTAATAATAGGCTGGAAATAGATTAGCATGGTGTTTTACATAAGTGTATCAACGAAGTCATATGTCCTTGGACCATCAGGATTCAGTGACACAACCCGATTCCATTCGATTGCTACTATATCCTTGGGTTGAGGTAAAAACATCACCACCCAATACAACTCTCTCATTGTCACTGTCAAGACCACCCGGGGACTGGCGTCACGTGGTCTCAATCGAGAGGTGGTCTCCCTAAGGGGTTCTCTATATTTAAGTTCGACACTGCGACAAACTATCTTTTTATACAGACCATCTCAGATGTTGTCTTAGTTGAAAGTTCTACCTACTATAGTTATATTCATATATGTGTTATACATGCAAATGGCAGAAACTCATTAAAAACGTCCTCAAGAAGTGACAGAAATACTAAACACTGGCGTGCTGATGTAAAAAGCAGCCATAACATGCCAGAGCGTTATTTCGTCAATGGTTTTTCTGTGTAAATGACACAAATAACGGTAAAAATCAGACATCGACCATCACACGTCCAACACAGTTGTTGCCTTCACGTCTCCTCAGCATGACTCCCTATTGCAATATAACGTCCACAGTAATATTGGACTCTGATGCTTTTCATTATTTATATCTATTTGTTGTCACTTTTAGAAAGAAAACAACAACTCATCGCTCATATGTGATGCTTACTTTTAGTTCTTCAGTTTTTTACAATGATCGCAAGCAACCAAGCAAAAATTGTCACAATCACAACAAAAACTGAACAACCATTACTACAATATATCTTTTGTTCATGTTTCATAACAAATGCGCTACATAAAAAATCCCAAATCTCTCCAGACCAATTTCTTCTTGTCTTGGCAATTTCTGTCTTACCCAAGTCCCTTATTACTGATGCGAGGCACTAGATTCCGGATACGGCATCGTTGCTGTATAATCACGCCTGAGGAAAACACGGCTCTCCAATATCGAGCTATTTTCATGCATTACGACTGGCGTAAAATTGTCGTCAAATACGACCTGCATTTCCATCATTTCCCCTCCCCAGACTCATGCTTCTTTCCTGATGGAAAATTGTATTATTTCATCTCGTAACTACGCAGTTGTTCTTACTCCATGATCTCATCTTGTATGGTAAATGTTACGATAAAATTTACTGTATATCATTTGTATTTTACTGCATATCATCGTATGTGTTCATGTACATTACAAAACCATATATGCGCAAAGTCAACGCCCCATTTTTCTGTCACAGTGATCAAATTTGAGCATTTTGACCAAGTTGAAATTTATATTCATAGTCCCAAAAGGTTTCAACTGTAAGTCTTGCGTGGGATTTTTAAGACTTCGTGTTTGATTAAAATGATAAGCTGCTATTTCTACAGGTCAGAGAGACCTCCAAGTTATGATTTTTATAAAATCATCACAGCAAACACTTTTCACCACAGTCAAACAGCATTGGATGGCACATATCACCTCAGTTTTCATATGACATTTATGCAGTTGATTTTATTATCAAACCAAAATTACCATGTGATAATATTTCCATGACTTTAGTATGACCACAAAATGCGATACAATTTTATCTGTCAAGGACAATTTGGACATAACATAAGAGACGTATCCTATATCTGTTATGGTGTCTGTATGGGCTTCATTCTCAAAATGTTAGTAAAAATCTTTTGCACCACAGAAAAATGCAATAATGGCCAACACAATATTGCTGGAGGCAGTCTAGATTTTCAATTAAATCATTCAATAAAACAAAGCGGATATTCTGAACTATATGAGAATCAAATATCGTGATCATAAAAATGCTCTGAGCAATGTCATAAAAACAACATGGTTTCAACTGGCAGACGTGATCGTTATTTTACGTAATCCTGGCAAGAAGGAAAATTATAAGTGCAACATTTACTCAGCGAAAAAAGATAGCAAAGTATTTTTTTCTAACACACAGAGACGCCCACACTGACTGCAAGAAACAGCAAATACAATTAGTTTTCAAAAACTCAGAAGCCTACCATAAACCATCTGAGGTAAAAATTCTAAGTTTTGCCCAGTTAGACCTTAAACTTATGTTGAAACAAACATACAAATTTAATACATGACATTTTCCGCCCAGAAGCATTCATGAATAAACTAGTTCTCACTTAGACCATACAAATGTATAGTGCTTATTTAATGAAGTCAGTTCTTATTTTAACGTTCGTTATATTCAACTAAAGTAACAATCTATTGAAATTAGAAAGCAAAATTGGTAATAAACATGAATCACGAGTTCGCTTCTAGACAGCATAACATTTTACTGCTAGATTTTATGTGGGGAAACTTTGTGACTAGGTACAATTGACATACCTGACATCACCTTTTTATCGGTGCTATAAAACAGCATATTAGATTTGCAAGTACATTGTACATTGAACCTTTGGGGCAAAGCTAAATAAACATTTATACATGCTGTTTTCGGATCTCTTTTCAAGTGCAACTTATACCATTCATCAAAATAAGAAACAGACTGCATATTCGAAACAACACAATACGTATCAGTATATAAATCAACTTCATACAAAATCAACACCTACAGACTTGTACAAAAAAGTAAGAATACAGATGCAAATGGCGAATTTGAAATTCATTGTGGTGACTTTTTTGGTAAAGACCCAGTTATATTTTGAGATAAGATCAATGATCACCCTCCGGTCACGTGACTCAAAAAAATCACTTTATAGAAGACATTTTTTGTGAACTAGCATATTTGATGATTTGTGATGTGATCTGTTATCATTCGATTGCTGCATATGGCCTTATTTTGTGTACACACAGCCATTGTTCACACTTTTAGTGGTCAATCTTACATCTGTTCACAAAATTCTGGCATCAAGTGAAATCAACCAATGATCTGTGATGTTACATAATTGTTACACTCCCAAACAGCTCAAAATCATGAAATCTCACATGCAACAGATCTTGACATGCAGAGTTTACAATGCGAAGTCAATACATCTATACAATGAGAGTGTACATAAATACTTCAGCACGAAAAGTTTAGCTGAGGACAAGAAATGGACCTTTGTTCAGCGTTGATTATCTTATGTGATTATGATGCTGACCCCCATAGTTGTCAGGTCACCAACTAATCTCTTCATTCATTACATTGTTGTCATCCTCCTACGCTCTGTCTATTTGTCCTCTGTATGGGTTCCAAAGCTCTCAATTAACATTGAATCCTTTCAATAAACAACCTACTGTCGTCCTCTCACTATCTGTCTATCATGCTTCTTTCGCATTCATTCTGCAAACCTTGTTATACAGGCAAGTGTCATCTGACTCCCTGAGATGCCAATTACGGCCTCACAATTTGAATACTCAAGCCCGAACCGAATGCTCTCAGTGTTTCTAATGAAACCTTCAAAATAATGGAACGTACTCACAAGGATTTGCAGACAGTCTATTATAATACAGAACTTTTTTTTTTTTTAAAGCACCATATTCTTTCATCAATAATAATAAGAAAACGTCATTGCAAATTACTTGCGTTCAAGGATTTTCAGCTGACAATGCATCGTATACATTACTTATTACAATACAACGGATGCATCAAAAAATATAACAGGTTACTTTTTCATCAATAACAAACCATACACATAACACGTACACTGCTGCGAAGTAATTGTTCTTGCCACAATATGACAATCTATTTTCTGGAAACTATTTTTGCTACGCGTTTTGTGTCGTCTGCCTTTGCACACATAATGGCAATAGAGTGTACACGAGTGTATTGGAGCATATGCTCGTGGCAGGATGTTATGCCGGTTCAAAAGCGACACGTTTTGTGTTCTCATTGATGCCACCAGGAAGACAACATACAATACGTTGTCTACAATCCACTAACACAAATTACCACCAACATTAGCAGGTTGCAGCTGCCATGACAACTGCTAAATCCGGCAAATCGCTGTGTGTCCATTAAAGATTTCCTTTTATGGAACTAACGTGTGATTTCAATGTTTTTTTTTCTTAGTCTCTGTACTTTTCATGTGTTAAAAAAAGCAACAAGTTTGTTCAAATGAACACAGATTTTTTGCTGTGGCACGACAGAACATTGGTAAATGTCTATAACTCCATGAGTCAGCTTCTGGGGTAAATGTGAAGCATTTTTTATTTGTACATGGAAAGTAGAATCATTTTTTAAACCGGTATATATGAATTTCCAAAGGTTTGCGAAATTCAATTTCTACATATTCTATCACATTTTTCTACCAAGCATATTTCTACCACGATAGACATAGCTGAAGTTATGTTTATCCTGGTAGAAATATGCTTAGTCGAAAGATGTATGTAGAAAAAAATGAACTTTCACATGGCAACAAGTCAGTCCTTGTAAGATTGAAAATGAATATAAAAATGCATTCAATTGAACATGTGTTCATATTATTTCGCAATACTTGTGTTGCCTTGAATGTTACAATTTGATAACGTTATCAGTTTTCACTGAACTGTGCACACTATTCTATTGAACTGTGCTATGCTTTATAAATTCTAATATCAATAAAATGATGTAAAGGATTATTTTTCCAAATCAAATACAAGTTATGAAACAACATTGAACAAGGCAAACAATTGCAGTTTTGTGACATCAACCAACATATTGTTATAGAACTTGAAAAGGTTCAACGTTCCGTTCGTATTTCTTATTCCTTCATTTACATCTTTAACATTACGCTACAGCTAAAAAAAAAAAGATTTTTATTTTCTGGAAGATGCAACAATCCAATATTATGAAAAATAGCTACATTCATGTAATTACTATAGAAATATGGGACTTAGTCAAAGAAGGGACAAATATTAAACTTTGCAAGATATTTAACTAATGGAATCTTGAGCACTTTCTCTCTGAAGAATTTGCAAGATTAAATCTAAAAAATAGCAAGCCAGAACATGTATGACGCAAGTAAGATTCTCAGACATAATTGTAAGTCTTACAAATAGAATTATAACAAATTCTACAAGTTTTAAATAATGGTATCTCACTTATCCTGTAATGAACAGACCTATGTCTTTTCTAATTCCACTAATCAGACACATAAAGTTTATCATTTATTCTTACCATCAGTATGTTGTAAAGTTAATAACAATGGTGATGATGATGGATCCAGGAAGATGATCAATATGTAATGTTAGTTATGAATAATAAGTAAGATCCACTGTATATGAAACTTGCACTCAAGTACTATTATTGTACAAAAAATCTATAATTCGATCGAGCCCCCATCCCAAAATAGTGATGTACAGCAAATTGTAAGTTTGGTTAATAGAATAAAATTCATTAAAAGCTTTATTCATAAGAGAGGTACTGTATAATACAGTACCATATCAGCCACTGAAATACTGAAGCCATGCAGTACAGCATTCTATATGACCTGCAAAAATTGTAATCCTGATCATATTGAAAAACATGCAGATACAAACCAATGACGCAGCTGACTTCAAAGATTCAGCTGTCAAATGCTTCTTGGATGAGTGGACAAAAGTGGTGAAGGCTGAACAATCACTGTTATATAATATAGCATGCTTAACTATTGCCACAAGAACTACTACACATGGAATTTTAATGCTAGGTTCATTAGAGTGAAGTTAGACATTGACAGATAGTCTGCTGTGAGCTACCACCCCTCAAACTCGGCCCACTTGGACTTGGCCACTATGATAAACACGTTAACCCTCTGCATCTGGTGTGCACCTTGGCAGCCTGTCAAAGCTGCTCTGCCTACTCTTGCTATGAAAAAAATTTCTTTCATCTTTTTATTTTTTTCCTGATGGCATTGCATGAATAATGGATGAAGTTGTTGGGAGCTGAGTTTCTTGTGATTTTGGATTCTCTCCTGCTTTATTTCATTAGCTCTTACATTATTTTCACCCACACAGATCAATATTCATGATGCAAAATAACTGGGTGAAAAATTGTGTCATTTGTGTTTTTGTTGAGAATTCATGAATATCTTGTGATTACGAACTCTAGCAAAAAGCGATGAATTTGAAGTATGAACTAGTTTTGATGAGCAACATGTACCCGTGAAATCTGAACACCATCATGAATTACTATATTGTCACATCCTTTGCTCCCACAATAATAAATATGGACTTCTATGGTGGATATGACAAGCCAGTGAATTAATAATGATGAGTTCCATTAATACCTGCATATATTAATAAGTACTGACATACAACAAATGACTGAACTCAAACATACATATTCCAGGTACAACTTGTACATCATATATGTCTGTACATGTATTATGTATCGCAAGTAAAAACTACGATTTGCACAATGTCACTGAATATCATTGTTATGCGTCTTTTTTTTATATATATTTTGTATATTTTAAGTCTCTTTGAAAGTTCACAATGACTTTTGTATGAAAGGCTTTTGAAATTCTTTCAGATCCAAAGATCAAAGTTCAACAATGACAATTAAATGATACTGTAACAGTTACTTCATTGATTTGTATAACATGAAAAATATAGGTACATTGCAAATATGACTCCAATGACTTAATTTGACATCAACATCATATTTTTGTCTATTCTGTTTATCATGAAACATTGTGGGAATACCAAAGCACCAGTTTGAACAGGACTTGATAACAAAAAATCTATACTTGTTGTAAGAAAAATAAATTATAATAATTTGAATAGAAGAATGTTTTGCAAGATGATCTAGAGCTTCAAAACACATATGCTCGCCATAAATCATAAAACATTATTACACATGAGCCATAAACATTAATCATATGCATACTTGGCCCCAATTGTTATAAAACATGTTTGAATAATGTTGTCTGAACGAAATATCATTTGAAGGAATTTCAAATTACATTTAATACAAGAGTTTTTCAGTTAATTTGTAAGTTTTAAAGTCAGATAATGGAAATCTTAATATATAGGTAATATCAGGAATAAATGACATTTATCCCGGGTAATATTTCTATGCTGTGCCAACATGTGACTCCTAAAATATAGCAAATTAAATTAAACATTGAAAGAATCTGTGGAAAAATTGTCCTTACTATTGACCCATCTAATAATATATGTATTTTAAATGTAATGACGTCATTAGACTTATGTCAGAACTAATTTCAAATTAATGTTTTAATAATTTAATTAGAACAAGTGATTGGAATCATAAGTCCTTTTAGATCTTTCAAATGCAAATGAAATCATAAGTAAGTTGAATTAAAATAAGTCCCGTTATTAAATAAACCATCAGCCGACTTATGAAGTAAATCTCTCCAGGGATATTAAATGTCAGGCTTTTCAGAGCTGCGGAAATTGCTGTTTAACGTGATGGAAGTTCAAAAATACAGATTGAGTCTCGCGTCTGCTTCATTAACGCAAAAGAAAAATAGCCTCAATATCATGAAATTTTCCTTCTCCATATTTGAATATGAGCTATGCAGTTAGTATGAATGTATAAAGATGACTCAGAAATTCTAAGAACAAGTAATGAGTGCTTCGAACACTTCACAGGAAAAATGCTAGATATACGTGAGTGCCGATGAAACATCAATTAAATGCAAATTATCAGTATCATGTTCACAAGAATAATCACTTTGACATGAGACATGCACTTTCTTGTAGACAGGTTAAAACCAGTTTAATACATCTATACATGTATACAGAAATGTTCAGTGCAAATAAACTATAAAGCTGACCAGAATTAAATGTGCGGAGGAATTAAATGAACAATTGAGACCTTCACATTCTTCATTAATATATCAGATATTCACATGTCTTCATTAATTCAATGATTCTTAATATCTATTTATTTTTCATTTCCAAGCTTCAATATCGGACATAAATCTTCCATAGAGTACTAAATCTCTTTAGAAATAATCTTTCATACTAATTCATAAAAGTAAACAAAACATTCATAATTAAATAAATTGCGTTGACTCATAAGTTATTCATTTCCAGATTGCATTGAGTGCTTATTAGAGCCACAGACGATACAAAGGACACAATGGAACGAATTCAAAGGGGACAGTCGAATGATAGACAGATAGACGGACAACACGGAAACATCCAAGCTGATTCCTGGACAATTGAGGATTAAGAGAATGCACAATAAGCTCTGTTATTACGCTGTCTGCACAATTCATGGATTTGGAGAATCGTGGAATGCACAATAAACGGCGTCATAAGTGACCATCGTGAACACAATGACCTCATAAAGCAGACTATTTCTGGCAGACAAAAGGCGTTAAATATGCATTAGAACAATATGGCTGCCATCATGGAGCAGGCGGGTCAACAATAACGCCAACTTAATTAGTGATTGTTGAATGACCAATAAACATTAAGCACTTGAGTCACTGATGATCACTCGGTCCACATTAGAATTTTTTCGATCTTTTTGTCAAATCTGTTTTTATCAGGTGTTTGATGTGCACATGTACTATCACATGTTTGACATACAATATATAATATATATGTATTATTGACTGCAGAAAAATCATGAATCTCTTTCATATTACGAAGCATTTGACAATGAGAAATAAGGCCGATCGTTCAACATGTTTATAACTGGTAAATCAAAAGATAATATCTTCATTTTCTATAATGTTTGGCAGCCTCTAACTTTGAGAATTAAAGTCCATGAGAAAACAGTAGAACGCAACTTTACAGGTAAAATTTTCATAAAACTGAAGCAGCTTGGCCAAATATTACGTGACTCATATTTCACGTTTTATGATCACATTTTATGTGATAACATTTGATAAAACTCTACATGATTAGATTTGGCAAAACTTACACTACATTAATTAGTCGCTGTTGCCAAAAACTGCTACAAAAACAGGAACAATAAAACTTCTTTAAGATAAAGGTGCAGAAATAGCAGGAAAAATTATTCATATTACAAAACAAGTCGATGAAAAAAAAGTTGATATTCCTTCCTATCCAAATTAGTTTCAACACAAAACTGCAATATGAATAAACATAAAAACTATCAAACTTGTTGAGACTAGATACCAGGAAATATTCTCATGAAGAAAAAAAGTGTTTGAATAAATAAAAATAGTAATTTACTCTTCGACAACCGGCTCTTAATTAAAGTCTTTTATCTTAAGAGCTAGATATAAGACATGAGAAAAATTCTAATGGATTTTATTCGTTCTCTATATTGTTAACATGTAGTTCCGAATAAAATGCTTCTACATGAAAAACTGTGAGGCGATGACGTTGTGGCCTTCTCGAGAAAAGTACCTGCGATTACAGAGAAGGTCGCAATGTTTTGTCATAAGTAGCATATCACAGTGAGTTCTTATTCCTGAATTACCGCAGATAAAATACTCAACATGCAAAGAGGCAGTAGAATATTTAACTGCTAAAATCTAAAAGCTTCCATAGAATTTGATTCTGAGGCTCTGGGTAAGCTTGAAAATCTAAAGAAATCAGATTTCTGAATGAAATGGAAACTCATGACCAAGAATTGCTACCAGAGATGACACAGAAAAATATGTAGACAACATTGACCTAAAAATCCCTGGAATAGCCCACGCTTACATAAGGCCTACTGTCAAAAATGGACAGAATCAAATATCAGCGGGATGGAGATGTCAATGTAAAAGCCACCCCCTAAATTAATCACCCTTCACCATAAAAGCCCAACGTCTAGGGTGATATCATATAAATGGGTACAAATATATGCATGAAGCTGTTGATTTCTGATGGCGCGACTTTGCAGTTTGACCCTCGTCACCGACCCTCATTTCGCCAAACCCACCGACGCTCATCAAAATTCATAGAAAATTATGCAGTATCTGACTGACACATTTCGTTGCCTCGAACATTCAGTGACTTTCTCTGTGACGTTTTAGGAGTCCATCTTCCAATCTGTGTCAAAAAACCAACATCTGAGTTGATTTTTTTAATCTAGGGTCGTCACGTGTACTGTAGTACACAGTGGATGACCGACATAATAACACAAGTGATTGGACACGTGTAGAACTAGAGCGTTTCCCACAGAGATGCTTATGTATATGAAGGCCACAAATATAAATATATGATTGTGACGTTAATGGAAACTGGAGGTATATATGTAGAACAGGAAAAAGTCGGTTAATATTATCGTCTGGCAAAGTGTCTGTTGGCAGACCAGCTGACTTTGATACAGAACAACTGGTCTGTGTCAGTACAGAAAAACCTCTGTAGACACCAGTCTATGGATGTTCAATACAGTAGAACCTCTCTATATACACTTTTCACACGTTTTTCTACATTTGACATAGTTTGAAACTGAGACTCTTTATCAACCAGTGGTTTAAACGTGTGCCGTATTTGACCAACAACGGAAAAGGAGCAGTTGAATGATGAAGATGCTTCATCTTTATGCATTTAGCATTGGTCATGTGATAACAGACCTCCTTTCAATCTTCAACATGACGTTCATGAAATATGAATGAAAAAAGAAACAAGAAAGTTGTGATATATGTAGTAATATGATTGCATAGATTTTCATGAGCAATTTCAGCCAGTTGTAGGCAGGTCCGAGATTATCTCTGGATTAAACTAAAAATGTCAGCCGAGAGGACAGGATTCATGATTGTCTATCGTGTACGATGTGTTCTATATAAAGCTCCTGGTAATACCTTCTAATTGTAGCTGTCAACGTAATATAAACGCTATGCTCAATTTCAGCATATTTTAAACACAAATCTCCTCTTTCTCTGTTATTTTTGTGACAAGCAAAATAAGATTTATAGAAATGTGACAGTGTCTTTAATTTAAATTCTAGCGTATAGACTCCATGACTCCATCGGTAGAAACAATGAGGCTGGCCTTCCTTAAAGGATAAAAGAAAACGATTGAAAACAACTATGCAAGTGTTTATATGTGTTCACATATTTACCAAAATAAAGCCACACATATTTCATTGCACGAGCCAGGGCTTCATTTGCCAGACACTTTTTCATTTGCTACAGTTACACTTTGCTTCACTTCATCATTTTCTTCCTGTGATAAATCGTGCTCTAAATGCTATAAAACTTTGTGGCTGCAGAAACTCAGGAACTCATTCCTTTGGCAGTTTTTTTCCTCACATCAGCAAATGTAACAACTGTGAACAGGAACCCCACTGGACTTTCTTGCTTTGCTTCATCCTCACGAGAAATCGAAAACTGTCTCTGTTGTACTGTTTTTATACTGGAAACTTGTCTCAAATTGTCTACATGTATATTACAGTAGAAGTTTATCAGGTTTATTTAGAATTCTAGTAGAGAAAAGTGTCCCCGTTAGTGAACTTTGTTACTGGAGATGCTATTGGAAGAAGGGCTGCTATTTATGAAAGATTTTCAGAAACAAACAATCATAGCAAACAGAAAAGTGACTCTTGAACTCCTGTGCAGTGTCCCCATCAGTAATTTCCCCCAATTAACACATTTTTATTGTAAGTACATCTCTCAGCAATTTCACCTCTATATCTCAAAGTCTGATAAGTCGAGATTATAAAAAAACTCCCTTTGAATTGTCAGTTTCCTTCATAATATTTCAATTCATTAAAAATTGCGAATTTTTCAAAACTCTAAATTATCATTATTATATCTCCTTTCAAGTTGGATTATGGAGTGAACCAGTATTTGAGCCAGAAATGCCCACATATCTTCACATTGACCCAGAATGTAGACAGCATCTGTTCAACTCAGACACCCAATTTATCAAATATCATTTAGAAGCTGTGATGAATCACGACCAAATTACCAGCTTGCGTAATCCAATAACATACAGCAGAACCTTGTTATGCGGAAATCCCAGTAATAGGAACATCTAGAGGACTCTCTTCGATTACCCTGTTTGCTACAGACAATACTACTATTTTTCAAAATTCCAATCATTTGATGTGCAGTAAAAGGTGGTTAAATATAAATGTTGTTATCACTGTTATCGTGCTCTAATGACTTTACATATTTCCACCAGGTCATTGGCATCCGTGTCGCTCTATATTCTTCTCAACTCCCTGGAGAGGACACTTGTTCCCACTTCCGGGTAAGAATGGTGTTGAACCAACTCCTGTTTTCTGCTACTAATATTTTAAATCCCTCGTGATACATTTAAGTGTTATAAAAACATTGAGGATTTTTTTTCTCCAAGTATCACATAGTCACTGCTGAGACTCAAACCCTGGACCAGTGGACCACCACAAGTTCATATTCACCAAGCACTCGTGGCTTGGTGGATGCCCAAATGTGACATTGAAAGACTAGATTGAGTAAGAATCCTCTGATGTTAATGCAACAAATCTATCAAGATACAATGTATCTATATCACAAAATAGTTATCAAATTTGAAATTTCTACCAAATTATAGAAACCTCTATCACATGAGAGACAGAGAAAAGAACGACAGAAATTACACAAGACATGAAAGTTTTTACACCGAGCATTCACTGAATATTAGCCGAAGGCCACTTATAAGTGAAATAAGCTATATTTCTGTACATGGAAGCCTTGAAAACCTCTCCACCAATTTCACCAGCAAGAAATCATAATACTTCAGTTACATCAGACCTTGACACAGAATAGATTTGATTTACGAAACGACTCCCAAAACTCTCGTCTAAAACTTGTTTATCTCGACTTCATTCTGTCGCTATAAACTTCCTACATTGCGCACCGTTTTCCCACTATATATCGCACTTAGCGATACACATTCTACAGCCAACAATCAGTTTACATTTTCTGTCTGTTTAAAATACGAAGGAAAACACTCGTCTAAATCTACTTAATTCTGGAGAATTCTTACACGTTTTTATTTGGGGCACTTTGCCATTTTTTCACAGTAAACAAGTTGGCACTTAGAAATAAGTGTAGCGGAGGAGAACAATAGGATTAGGTTATCTGCATGAGCAAACCTGAGTAATAATCTGTCAGTACAGTGCAGCCTGTGTATATGGACGCCTTTAGTGACCTCGGCTGACAAGTGTCCATGCCACACAGGTTTCAAGGCAGATTTGCTATTCACATGGACTGAAGTTAAGTAATGAAAAAATGCCCATGTTTTCTTGTCCAGCAGCAGTTCTCTAAAATCTTTACTGTCGAAAGTTGTTCACTTGGATGGGTTCCACTGCATAGATTGAATTTTTCAAATTTTATTTAAAAACCAACCTTGTTGTTTGCAGATTCTGCTTCATAAAGTAGCAATAGAGGATGAAATTGGTTGAAATATTCAAATGGAATGTTAAAACGTTTTCCAGGTTTTAAAGTAGACGAACTTTGGCATTTCTATTGTAAGAAATAAGACAGAAATAAAATGCAAAAATTGCAATTTTCTGATAAAAAAATGAAATACAATGGAAAAGCACTTGCAATATTAGCAAAGCAAGATTTTAAGAAGAATAGCTATTACTTTGTTCGATCAAATTGTAAAGATGCAAAGAATAAAGTACTAAAGTACCTATATACTGTATGAAAAGAAAAACCCAAGCTGAAAGCTTCTTTCATCGTTTATACATTATTAGGTTCGTAATCACCAAAATATCGTCATCAATGTTTTGTTATGAGACTCATACAAAAACCTTTACAAATAGACTTTGTAAGCAAAAAATCTATAGAAATCCAAAAAGCAGACGGCAATGAAAGCACTTTGTCAGTCGGTACCATTCTGTGGATGATCATAACAATTTATTACACACACTATTGTATGCCGCCAGCAACTGACTTGAAATTGTACACTATAAAACTACAACATGACTTGGCGTAGAGCAGCTAAAATAAAAAATGGTCATCAAGTATTTCTTTCAATAAATACAAATTGTTTTCAGCAATGATGAACTCTTGATTATTGAAGTTCTAGGTGATTACAAAGAACAGTGATAGTGGTCCAGGGTTCGAGTCCCAGCAGATGCAGAGATATAGCCATGTAGACTTAGGAAAAGTATCGTATCATGTCAATGTTAACAATCAAGTTCATCACAATACAACATCCACACGCAACACATACAAAAGGCACTAAAATACGGTTTTGATTTTATAATAGGAAATATTTCGATTTCCTTGAAAAAATACTTTATCAACATGAACTATTTTAGATTGTACGTGAGCTCTCATAAAAAGTCAGCAGAAAAAAATCACGCAATAGAGCAATTGACCATTACAGTCTTTTCATCTGTGTATGTTGCAAAAAAGGTACCATTGTCCATGCATAAAAGACATGTATGTTCATTAGACATGGCAGAAGTTGCAGCAATCGAATATTGCTACACATAGTGTTAAAAACTGTGTACATGTGCCGACTGAAGACATGTTTGCCAGTAAAAAACACAGTCTATCATGTCAAAGCGCAATTAATCATAAGCGTCTGTGAGGAACAATCTTTCATCCTTTTACATACATCTCCAGGTTACATCACGAAAAGCATCCAAATAAATGTACATTGCAATATCATGAAAAACAGTCCTATTTTTTTAAAATCTGTATTAACCCTCAAGTGGCTAAAGTGGTAAATGGTGTTACTATAGCAGGCTAGAATAAAGTTTAAAATAAGCTCAAATTTACCACAATGTATGTGTGAGTCACCAGGAAAAGTGTAAATTAGTCATACATTTTGGTAAATTTGAGCTTCTTACAGGTTTCTAAACAGATAGTCAGCAAAGGGTTATCATGCCTTGGCCAATGTGTGAGAAAAACATGATATAGCAAAGAACGACAGAACATTTCTATTTGTCAGTCATATATATTATGCAAACGTGTATTGTGTTTGTGACTAAAGAAACCGAAAAATCCTTATTATTTCAATCAAAAGAGCCCAACATAGTTCATATGCATGCAAGCAGGAATATAAGATAATCTTATTCCTCATGCAAGATATGTTCATCAGAACAAAAGCAAAATAACATGTCACAGAGGCTTTTGGGTACTTCTATAAATATATATATGTGATATAGAGTTCTATTCTGTGCCGAGTCATGTTGGCCCTCTGGTGGGCAAATCGAGCACCACGTGATTATGCAATCAGCGCCACCTGTTACACCGACAATTCAGCAATGTATTTACACAATACAGTAGAACCCGTCCAATACGTCCATGTAGACATCTGTTCAACTTTCTTATGTAGACAACTTTTTCCTTTTTGTACTCCTATGTAAAACAGACCTGTGTATATATGATGGACACCTGTCTTCTGTGGACACCTTTAGTACCTTATGAAAGAGTCCATGTAAACGAGGTTCTACTGTACTGACAGACGTTTTTTCACGTTGTAATTGCGTGAAGCTGCCAATTGGGAGTTTCATTGTTGCACAACATTAGATTATGTCGAGCAAATGCCAAATACACACTTCCTAATTGAGTGAAAATTTAATCTCGAATGAAAAACGTCCTCAATTTCCTGCAGATTCTACAAAATTAAGCGCCAGGTAAAAGTACACGTTCAATATAATTTAATCAGGAAAAAAATACAGTAAAACCTAATAGAAACACCTCAAAAAGATGCATACCTCGCTATTTATGACACCTGCCTAATAGGGACACCTCAGAATTAGGGAATTACTTTTCCTTCTCTCCTTTCTTACAGCATGTTAGTCCATGTTACTGAAAACGCCTCCCATATATGGAGATCCATAACACTTTACATGTACATGTAAACAACTCTGCATTTTGATTTACAGCTCTGCCTGGCACGACAATATGGACTTGAACTAGTCACTATAAATTCTCATTCTGCGGACCCAGTTTAACAATAGAAGAGAATGTGAGGTCTGCCCAGACAACGTAAATCATAACAAAGCAATTCCAAACATTATTTTTGACTACCATTGCGTTAAAGACTCAGAGAACTTACTTTTTGTGCATTTCTTGATGTACGTTTCATTGAGCACAACAAAAATTTCAGTCTTTACCTTAAAAACTCAGCAAGAAGTAAGACAATTACCTGAAAAAGAAGAACAGAACATTCATACACAAAATCAATAGTACAATTCATGGAAGAAAATCAACTAGAAATTCCGCGAAAAGCAATAATAATGGGCAATAATAATGTAAGCTGCCACGGATTTTGTTCAGCGCCATGCAAGTGAGATTGAAATTGATAATAAACTTTGCCAAATGCAAATAAAAAGGCCTAGGATCGCTACATTAACCAGGGATAGAACGAAGCACTTGTCTGCTCATATTAATTACATGTTACAATTTTCATGAAAACATACATATTATCGAGGGTTGTTCGTCCTGCTGACTAAATGGCACATTTCTACCTAATCCTCACCCTGCGTTTAACAACATTTATTGAACATATATAGACGTTTTCAACGGACTTTTGAGCTTGTTTTTAGCATACCTTCTTGATAGCTTTCAATCCTGCCGATGTCTCGATGTCGTCACTTGTGACTTGTGAAAGCTATCAAGAAGGTATGCTAAAAAACAAGCTCAAAAGTCAGTTGAAAACGTGTATATATGTTTACAAACTTGAGCAGATGAGGATTCAACATAACATGTATTGAAACAGTTTCCTGCTGGAAAGAGCAGGAGCTCTTTGGTCAAGTTTTGCGGCCCAAATAAGGAAACCTTCTATGAGCAATAATCTGACGAGGCAGTAATATCACCGCGGCAGGTTGAGGTGACACGTGCCAAGCTCAGGCAGGTGCCTGTCACAAGTGCCAAGTGCAGAGAAACGCCGTTGTGCGGGTCACGTGCACATGACAAGTGCAGCCAGCTGCGTATTATGGGACATTGTGGAACGGTGTCATTTGTTTGCGTCTGTTTCAGCTCTATGACGGACATCATATGGAAATTCGACGCGGACGCGGACAGAAGGAAACTAGAAGTCTCCTCCAGAACAGGGTCTCCTCCGGAAAGGGGGAGACCTAATTACGACGGCCATATGAAAAATTTCAACCACAAACAATTATTCCCAGCAGCTAGAGGGAGACTTAATTTATGAGATCAAGATAGCCGTAGTGTAGTGTATTGCATTGATAGGAGT
This sequence comes from Streblospio benedicti, assembly GCA_019095985.1. Lineage (NCBI taxonomy): Eukaryota > Metazoa > Annelida > Polychaeta > Spionida > Spionidae > Streblospio > Streblospio benedicti. The sequence goes on along the minus strand of CM032661.1, from coordinate 4,514,869 downwards.
TATTTGCACAAGACCCCCTTGCCTACTTCTACAAGCACATGGGGCTGGGGGGGGGGGGGGGGAGTATGGTCAGGATGACACTTATATCATTAAGAAATCGTGTCACTTGAACTGTGCTTTATATGCAGGCATCAAACCTGACCAACATCAGCATGTACTGGTACCTTCAAGCAAACAATTCGATGGACGTCCTCTGCGTCCAGATAGATAAGACATCCATCTAGGTAAATTGCAGCATGTTTTCGGCTTTATTCTATGCTGAAATAGTCAGCATCAGTGACTTCCTATGCAAACAGAACGTTGGATTATGCGCCTGTATCATTGCTGCATATTGAGGTCTCGAGACGACACAAGATGTAAATCTCGTCTCATTTGGAAGTCAGATGTACGCCCGAGTCACACCCCTGAGTCTCAACACGCTGCGTATGAAAATCTGATTCTAGGTGCAACATTAGACGGCATACACGTTTTTTTTGTGTGCATAATATGGACTATGTTGACTGCATTGTTTTGGTATCAATTATTTCTACATAACTTTACAACACTATAGATGACACAATATGTTCTATCAGTATATAAACACCTACCATCCATCTAATTCTTGAAAACACGCTTGAAAACTTGGTAAATAAAGTGAAACAATTTCAAAGAAGTTAATCAATTATGTAAGAGCATTTGAATTAGTGTTCATGACTTAAAAGAATTTTTTCAACATTGTTTGAGAATTTGGTGAAGAAAGTGAAACAAAATCCAAAAGTAGAAGAAGCAACTGCTACAAGTTGATTGCTACAACACAAGGCCTGAGTGATCTTGAGTAATTTGAGTTACCCACCTTTTTTTGCTTTTTTCTAAAAAGTGCTTAAATAAAGTGAAACAATTTCAAATGTTAAAGTGAATTTAATAAAGACAAAGAGCCTGCAACCTGATTGATGCTGAGTATTTTCAACGCAATCTGCAGACTTTAGCCTCAAAGTGAAACGTTTGTCACACATGGGCCTAGTTTCTTCTCCATCAGGCATTTCACGTTATCGCAAAATTTTTCAAACTTTGGTCCTCAAAACCCGAACAATGATGTTTATTCGGCTGCTGCAGACACATGGAGATATGTTGTTCTAATCTTCCCCAGCGTATACAATGCATTGTAGGTATTTTCTAGACAAACAAACCAAATCATGTGACTTTTACAATGCACTGTGAGTATTTTTCAGACAAACATTGGTAGAGACAATCGTTTCCTCTTCTACACCATCACAGGGTCTGGTTGATCGAGACTAACCACCTAGGGGGGAAATGGGTACTACGATAGGACCCTAATATTTCTATTCGCAAACAAGTCCCACCTAGAAAACGACCACAGAGCTCATCCATCGTGGCATTGGGGGTATTTGCATTAAAAGGTTCCGTATTCGGTGATATATTCTTGTCTAATCTCTCACACACACGCATGCTTTTCTTAAGCTCCAATCAGACAAAAATACGGTTCAACCTTTGAAAACAAGTCTGTCACGAGACAACCTGGTCGTTAATAACACTGGCCAAAATACCACGGTTGATTAAACGTCAATATTTGACACTAGATTTATATCAATCATATATGCTGCTGTATCAAAGCAAGACTAAGAATGTAAATGTGTACGTACATATTGTGCAGCAACATTCTCATCCACACACGACAACAAAACTAATTTATCTCATAAAAGACACGGAAGCCCTGTGTATGGTAATGTATAGTGCATTATGTTTCTACCGCTACTCATCACACATACATGCTTTTTACATGTGACATCCTCCTTTCACACATCCCCATTAATGGAGAACGTGTGAAACGTGAAACTCAAAAAACAATTACAGGCAGTGATTCGTGCATAGAAATCGACATATACCACTGGGTTTGATGTCATTTTCGGGTCACTTATTCTTTGTATTCATGCAGTAAAAAGCCTCTTTTTAGTTTCAACATGGCAACAGAGTGAACATAGCCTACACATCTAAAGAATACAAGCATGTATGTGCAGTAAAACACACTTCATCGGCCGATATATATTTCGCTGCATGTAGAAAGGACAGTCAAGTCTCATATTATGGGCTGAAACACAAGCACACAGCCCATACGTCTGTCCAAATAAGGTTAGATTTCGGGTCTGCAGCTGCGTCTGGTGATGTATTATGGACACGTTGCGCTCATATTGTGCACCAAACATCTCGCCCACGCCGCTGTATGCTCAATATAGCGCCCCAGCCGTAAACGTGCCTGGGAATATCTGAGCACCCAAACAACAACCACTCTAATACATCCCTATAAAAGCCGACCTTGCGACCACAGTGGGTAATTTCTCTGTAAAAGCCGTCCTTCCATACACATACATTGTGATGACGATATTGTGTACCGCTATAACGATGGACTTATACAACATGACGTATTTCACCCAAGAAGATATGAATTCATTGAGGGAGTTGCTGCATGTGGTGATATGTTCCCGCAAACATCAGGCCCCGATCTGACGAGCTGCATTATGTACACGGTGATATATCGCTGTAGTCATCCGCTCCAGACACAAAAACACATTGTCCAGGACGGGTGAAAACTCGCAGATTTATCACGCTTCTTGAATCTATCATTTCTTGATTTAACAAAAATACTTCAGCTCAATGCAATATAGATTTTCAGGGCCTTTTTAATCAAAACCCTATGAGTGTTTTGACTGTTTAATACATACATTGGTCTTTTTCTCTCATATTTGGCAAAACTGCGGAAATCTTCATTGTCAACATCACTGCAATTTGAAAAACGTGATTGTGCAATGAAAAAGAAGTTTGTTTTATCTGCGTTTTTTCTTCCATTCACAATATATAATCAGATCAAAATTGGTCTCCTTCAATCACACGACGAGACAGTAATCTTCTTACCCACAAATTACTGGCTTCTTATAAGTAAATGCAAAAATCATATGAAATTGGCGAGATTGCAGTTTAGATGGATTTTACTTACTATAGACCTGTGAACTCAGAAAACTTACAATGTAGAGCAAAATCAAGCAATTTTGTAGGGTGGGCCGATAAACGGAAGAACGTTTAAATTGCATTTTGAGCAATTGTGCTCCAGAATTTGCATGGTTTTATGCACGCAGTCCTCCATCTTCTACATGTTGCTTAGCAACGAGATTTCGCTACAACATCGCATATAAACATGAATAAGCCTCATTTGTCTTCATGACCTTGCTCGAGAAGGACTCGAAACAACGGCTCTCACAAATAAAATACTTGACATAGGACCTTTAAAAGATCATGTCGCAAAATCATGCAAACTCACGTCTTGTCATATCATGGTCAGTAAGTTTATCAATCATAATAACAATGCTTTTGCCAAGGTAAATCAAATACTAAACACGTTTTCAATTTCCATTTTTATAACAATTGATAATTCAAGAACATTCATTTTGTCATTGAAATATTTTGAACTTTTCTGACAATTCAAGTAACACTAGAGTATAAGGACCCTAAAATCATTGTGACTTTTTAGAGTTTGTCACATCCACAATGTCCCCTACTGCTTTTACTAGATTGGGACAGATTCAATTCATTTCACACAGTCACACAGTGCAGGGTAACAAATAGAGCCTACCTGGCGGCCCGGTGCCAGCTGATTTTTGCCCGGTCCTGTTGGTTCTAAAAGTTTACAGTCCGATGTATACTACCTCCCCACCACTCTTTTCTAGTCCCCATCTTGTTTTTTTCTGCGGATCTTTTGTTATTGTATATTGTAATGCATAATACAAGACTGGGACCTGTGATTGAGGACCAAAAAAGTGCCAAGGCAGACGTCAGATTGATGATGGCAGTGTCTTGCAGGTGGCCAGACTGGTGCCGCTTAGACTCCTGATGCCTAATATTGCAGACTACAATAAAGCCTAGAAAAGCTAAACTTTAGATATTTGTTCTATATTTTGCCAGCCATCTGAGACAAATCAGGTTATCCACCTAACTTACAGAGCCACAGATAAGTACCCCTCCTATTGTCTGAGACAGGTATCTGTGTTGTAAGGATAGGTACTGTTGTAAAAATTTGAGTTACAGCTAAACCTCGATTTTACGCGGACATTGGGGTCCATACTTTGAGAACCGCGTTAACTCCGAAAGCGCGTTATGTGCTGCGCTGCAATTGGTCGAGATCGCGTAGTGTTAGACCTAAAGACGGAAATGATTGCACATGCGCGCAGCAAGTTTCCTTATGCGCCATTATGGCTGCCTCGAAGGTAAACAACTTGCATAAAGGGTATTTTTGACAATATTTTCATATATAAGGATATACACGCATAAGAATAAAAAATAAATGGGGTCTTCAGTCAATCCGCGTTACACAGAAATTCGCGCAAAATCGAGGCGCGTTATATCGAGGTTTAGCTGTACTTGTCCTATGGATGAGTATTCTCAGTCGCCTCCGACATAAGTTTCAATTGCATTTACATGGAGTTTGCTGATTAGGACATGTAAATCTTCGTTATGAAGGGTACATTTTTCAGGATGTCCATCCTACGGACAAGAATGATGTTTCTCCTATTCGTGGCCCTGTACTAATCTATGACCTGTTTTGTAGGATTTCTTGGAAGTCTGCAGGGCGCTGGGGATTGGGTGGAGATTTTGTGTACTAAGTAGTCCATCCAGCTGTGCCGTGATCCGTCTCGTCTACTGAGGCATAAAGGGGGGCAATCAGGCAGAAGGAAACACGGCGGATCTCCTCAGCTGTAAGGTTACTTACAAGCTTTTATCATTTTTTATTTTTAGGCATTGTATGAACTCTTTGCTGGTCGCTATGACATTTTTTTCATAGAGTTTCAGACATTTTCACTTCATTGTATTCCTAAAAATGCATTTTTCAACGACTTCAAATTGGGACTTCAAATTGTGCGTCGTGAATTGGTTATAATAGATTATACAACTTGTCATACTAAATTATCAATTTATGATGTATGACATACTTACAGGTGAAACATTTGTTTTTCTATACTGTAAAAAGATCTTTTTATATTTCAACGTTTGTTTTTCTGTACTGTAAAAAGATCTTTTTTATTTCATGACTTACTTCATGATTGGTGAAAATAATGACTAAAAGTATGAATGGTGCAAGAGGAGAAAAATGATTTACGATATTTATCCCGAGTCTTTTACATGGATCAAACAGAACACGTCTGTTTCCATCTGCAAGTTGTAAGTACAAGGAGCAGGTGACTTTTGTTCTTGTCACATTATCGTCGCCTTTGTGGGCAAAATGTCGCCTCTTGTTCACAAAACGTCTGCAAAATGTCTTCTGCCTCTGATCAGGAATACATAAGACGCTCCTTGCGTTTTAATGACATACGAACGGTTCACGTCGCCACTCGTATTGTTTTCCTATATTGTACTGTTACTGGCGATGAAACATTTATTCTTTCAGGCTTTGTTGACATAATTACCTTTCAAGCAAATCTATTACAGCCCAGGATAAACCCTAAAATAAGCTCAAATTTGCCGGATTGATATTGATTGTAGTAAATTTGAGCTTATTTGGGCTTTATTCTAAGCTGCAATTATTTTTTTTGCAAATATAGGACGATTTACTACTTTCGACACTAAATGGCTTCTCATGTCATACAAACTGTCGTATTTTCTTTACATTCTACGTGACTGAGAAAAAGTCGTACAAATTGTCAAATTTGATGAGTTTGTAAAATGAAAATGGAAAGAGAACGAGACAGCATGTTTATGGCGTATGTTTTTACTTTTTTTGTTTCACAGTGTGCACTGCATTGTTATGTAATCAGACTAAAGCATTCAATTTTTACATCAAGTAAAAACTCTTTGTATAGATATCAATTATCACGAAATCCAGGTTAAAAAATCGTACTAAATTTAAGAACAAGTTACTGTCATGCTAACAAACTGACCTATCAATATTCGGGGGAAAAGAATACTTACATCTAGACATCTATTTTGCCAAACTTAAAAAAAAAAAAAAAAAAAAAAAATTTCCTTAAATTAAATCTGGTAAATTTGAGCTTATGTAGGCTTTATTTTAGGCAGCAATAGCAGGATCAATGAGTAACTCTCCTACATACATGACATTAGCACCTGTTTCACCTTTTACATACCTTGTCTCTGGGGTGAGCAGCTCACCACTGACCATCAGTGTCATTAACAGGTGACCACACGTCGCCTTTCCAAGAAATCTTCACTAATTGACGTAAACGTCACCTTTTTAGTACATTTTTGATACACGTTGAAGATTATGAAGATTGTGCACGAAAAATATGAGAACCATAATCAATGTACAGGTTTTAGGATAAAATAGCACTATGAGTTGAGAGAAAACAAAACAAGCCAGTCGAACCTCTCTATGAGGACCATGATGAGACAAGCCTCAACTGGTCAATGATGAATAGGTGGTCGAATTTGGAGAGCCATTGGTCTTTATTTGTTATAGAGGTGGTTGTCTAGTAGTGCTGCAACTGACATTGAAGTCAGCTGAGTATAAAATGAGCCAAACATAATAAGAGGACTATAAAAGTCATATGATCTATAGGTAGCTCTGACCTCACCAATAAGTGCAGCAGGTTCAGATTTTTTGTACCAGCCGCAAAAATGTTGCACTGGCTCTTTTTTCTGGATACTTTATTTACCACACAAGTTGTACTCAAAGAAACAGTTATAAACAGCCTTGTTTGCATTCTGTTCATAAACTATTTCTTTGGGTAAAAAATCCTTTCGACATTCTCATAATAGAATCAATTTCATGATTTTATTGAAAATGAAATCATGATAAGCTATTGAAAAGCTATTACAACTATTTGGGTAAGTCAGATATGAATCTTGATAAATTTCAGCATATTTTAGGCTTAAATCTCGTCTGCAATTGTAAGATTCAATGACCAACACGCAGGTGAAAGATAATAGGCTGGTGGCAATGCCCAGGTGGCCCCCATCAACACCAAAAAATACAAAAAAAAAATGTAATATTCAAGGGAATTTTGGCATTGACAATAGTTATTTGCACACAACCCCCGGCCCCTCTTCTAAGAACCTGGATCTACCAGTAGTGAAAATAAAACTCATTGATTCAAACGACGCCATCAGAACCTTGCCCTAGACACACACGTGGCCGTTTCCCCCCAGACCTTCAAACCAAGGCTCGCCTAACGATCTCACAAACATGGCTGGCATTGGTCATTACTAACATGGAGCTGTGAACATATCGCGGTCATCTTCCTATACATGTGAGAAATATTCTGCCTGATTCAATCCAGACCGTGGTGTCCTTGTGGTGTAGAGAGACAAATACGCTGCGTACACTAATTATGGATGAACAGACCCGCGGCCCGGTCGGGACAGTCTGCTTTGTTGTCTCGTCTACCGAGGCTACTGCTCTGCGTCTTTGTGCACGTCAAGGCTGCTGTTAGTGTAGTCAGTCACCGTGCGTGCATTTCCACATTGCTACTAATGTGGATTCATTTCTGAAGCCCCAGTTTGACACTCACGAATGTTCATCTAAAGCCCCAGTCTGACTGTCACGAATGTTCAAATAAAGCCCCAGTCTCACAGTCACGAATGTTCATCTAGAGCCCCTGTCTCAGTCACGAATGTTCATCTAAAGCCCCAGTCTGACTTTCATGAATGTTCAAATAAAGTCACAGTCTGACACTCACGAATGTTCATCTAAAGCCCCAGTCTCACAGTCGCGAATTTGTGTGGTACTGTAGTAGGTTTAAGCCCCACCATAAGTTCCATCTGTGGGCAGATTAACATTTATTCTAACGTGACAAGACTTTTCAAGATTCCGGACCCAACCTGAGGCCAGAAGCTGATCATAGTCGCAAAAGTATGCAGCTGGCTTTAATCCCACAGACTTAGACTCATGTCCACATTGCAAGATCTAACTGCATTATTCATCAAGCTCAAATCTTGCAGTTTCACTGCATTTTTAATCCCGTCTACACGTCACCAGGCGGAGCTCAAAGCCGCAATCCGCGTCAAACGTCCCCGGCTTCCTTGTTAACAGCGACACGACCCGCCTCAAAGTCGCTCAAACATGCTCACTCGTAATGGCCTCATTAACCCTGTAGTGTCCACGCTTTCTGACCTTCTCCCGCACAACTACCTTATTATTCATGAAATATATTTTCATTGCGAGAGACACAGGTTTTACAACACTACCTTTCTTTTGACTACATCAGGTTAGAGTTCATGGGAACCATATAGAGTTGACGGTGGCCCATTGCAAAGTTCACACAAGCGCCTCTCCCACATTGAAAGACTCTACAGTCATTAAAATTGTTGTTTATCCATGCGGCGGTGTTAAAAGTCATGAAGTGCTCTACTACAGTCTAGTTTAAAGCCTAAAAATGCTCAAATTTACCATAATGCTTGACTGATCTACCCTCAGACACTCATCTAGGTAGATATGAGTTCATTTTAGGCAAATTCTAAACAGCAAAAGTCGGCATCAATGACAAACCTGCCAGTTGAGGGTTAACCGCGACACAACGTGAATCACAAAGTCGCGTGAACAAGCTCCATTCTGATGTCTCCGTGTTAACATGGAAGAGGCTGAGTCCAAAAATGCCGAGTCACTATGTGATGAAGATGGACGAAGGAAGAATCGCAGATGTACACAATCACAATGGCGGGTTCCATTAGAGGGAGACAGGAAAAATGTACATCAGTATGTAGGATGCAACGTTGTAGGATCACAGGGCAATCAATTGCAATGCCTTGAATTCCAAGACATTCTCTGCCAACGACAGCTTTTCTGACCTTCAATTGCAGAGTTGTTTGAATTAAAATTACAGTAGAACCTCTGTGTTAAGACCGACTGGCCAAAAGTTGTCTCGATAAAGGCCAGGTGGTCTATTTATGGAGGTTGTCGTTGGAGTCTTGATGGATGCTTAAGACTGAAAAAATGGAGAGGTCTCTTTATAGAAGTGAACTTTTACTGTATCACTGAGACAATAAAAAGGCATTGAATACAACTGCATCAATTGCTTAAATTCCAAGACATTTCTACCAATGACGACTGTCCCCTTTTAACACTTCCTACGGACAAGTGTGATTTTCACCTTCAGCTGCTTTAGTCCTGGTTTATGGCTTGTTTACAATAGCTAAAAATGTGCGTCTTTGAAGCCTGGTAGAAAACGCACAGTGTGGGGACTCGGGAATGACAGGAATGTTGGGGACACATTGATGGTTGTCCTGACGACAGCTGTTGGTGTGCACATGGCAACGTGTGTGTCGTGTGTCACGTATATTAAAACCAAGGGCTGTTACCGAGCAATGGTATCTCAGGCAAACAGCCTTCATGTAAAATGTTAGGTATTGAAATGGTCCTTACAATGAAAGTGCACTATCAAACCAATGTCAAGTATGTATTTTTGTCTACAAACGATAAGACCAACATCTTATAATCCTGAAAGAAAGAGACCAGTCAAGGTCCAAGATTGACAGAAAACGCATAACAAAAACATATTGGCGGTCATTGAGTGAAAGAAAAGTCAATAAGCTAAATATCTGTTATTGGCTTTTGAAGATGCTCATAAAGACGATCTGCATGTGTCATCTTGTACCTTTGAGGTTTTTTTAGCACCACAAGCTTTTTTATATATCATCAGTTACATGGTGCATGTTACATTTCTAGCCCAAAGCTCAGGGGTCGACTTAAGTCTGAATTTTCAGCTAGACAGTCGGGCCAGCTGACACTGAATGCAGCTGGCCCACCTAACATTCATTGGCCCGAATGTAAAAACGTTCAATATTAAAAAGTAATTCAATTTTAAACTCAAATTTTATGATTTTATTCAACATTTTGACAAACCGGCAATCTGACGATGAAGAATACCATTACATTCCTATGTACTTTGTTTCAATTCACTCTAATTAGTGAAGAATAAGCTTGTTTTTCCAAACTAATCATAGAACTGGCTGTAATGCTGATTTCATGGTCAAAAACCGTGAGTCTTGACAGTCCTATCTGTGACTTTTTGGACACCAATATTCATGTTTTTTCAACTGGCCAAACGGGCCAGTTCAAGAGAGTCAACTGGCCCAGGCCATTTTAACTGGCCATGGGCCAGCCAGCTAAATCGACCCCTGTAAGCTTTCATATCCTTTATGACCCGTTCATGGCTAAAGCCGTTTGTCATCCTGCTTTTGCAGTCTAGAATAAAGTCTAAAATAAGCTCAACTTTACCAAGACGAGTGTCTGATTGACCTTGACGCATTGATGGTTAATCTGACATCCATATTGGTAAATTTGAGCTTATATTATGCTTTATTTTAGACTGCAATAGCAGACACCACAACTATTTTAGCCAACAAAGGGTTGAACTCATAGAAAACACAGATTATTTGATGGAAGTTCTACAAGTCATGTCTCCAAACAATAACATAAAGCATTTTCTGTAAACTACATGTGCATTTTCAACTTGCTGAAGTTTTCAACTCTATCCCCTTTTCTCTGTGCTCTACACCAACAAGTTCCTACCACTGTATTGACATAGCTGAAGACAGCTTTTACAACCCTAAGCTTCCATTTAACTACTACATCAAATGGCCCTGACAGGACTCGACCTCACAACCCTGTGGCTGTGAGACCAGAATGACACCATCATCCCAAGGAGCCGGCTGTTCATACATCAAACTACTTTCATAAGATAACTCAAGTACCTGCAGGCGACCTACTTTCATAACCTGTCTAACTGGCGACATCTCAAACATGAACTCACAGCTCAACTCTTACGTAATAACTTGTGGTTACCTGTGGTTTGTAAAAAAAAGATATGCAAGCGCATGTGTTCGAGTACTAACGGAAACACCTAAAAATACATACTCATTTTTCCCAAATTCTCTGCCAGCATCTGCAGAAAATAATTCGTTCTGGTGTAGAACATCTCTATTAGGACCATCCCGTGGATGGGCTCGTATGGTCTCACCAAAGGGGTATATTTATGGTGGTTCATGGTGGTCTTTTTATGAGTATTTGGGACTGTGAAAAATTGTCTGTTTATTGCAATGACCTCGTATATAGTCTCCTTATAGAAGTTGTCTGAATTGGAAGTTTCATTGTAATAACATCACCACAAATTCCATTTTTCTTGCTGTCAGTTCACATTCTAAACCTGTCACATAATAATAGCTTCAAACCAATGAACCAGTTGAAAAATAGAATCGCCAACATGATTGATTCGCAAACTGACACAGTTGTACGGGGCTGACTCACCACTGTACGATGCTAAACATTAAGCAAAGGTTATAATATCAGACACCCATAGCTCAGCATTATGAGCTTCTGGTTATACCTGGTCAGTTTGTCAAATACGTCCTTGATGTTATGCCAGTACAACGAATTACAACACTCCGAACATTGACGTATTAAAGTCTCAAGGGAAGAGCTGGATTGAGACTTATCAAATTCAGGGGCTGGGCTTTTACATAAGCGGGTTTTTCCATGGACATGTGCATATCATCTATTTTCTACAGTTGACAGAGAATCCAGGCAATCACAATTTCTAACATGGTAAAAATTTGACTTGACTATTTTCAATATCATAACACTCAGTGAATTCTTATCTTGGGTACTGACTGAGTATTGATAACTGATAATGACAGATACACGACTGCATCATTGAGGCGATATCACCATGCTGTACACAAGCTTAAAGCTGCTGTTTTTACTATCCGTCTCTACGCTAGGTAAAGAACTTCATTTTGATATTTTACAAAATTTGGGTCCATTCAATATCTCACATTTGCTATATTGGGAAAGTTGATCGACTTAAATATACATCTAAAAACCTGATGGGCTTTTATTTTGAAGCTTTGGTCAATTGAAACTGTCTGTTTGTGAATGGTGTTATTTGGAAATATGGATGTGAACCTTTAGATAATTTAATAATTTCTGGGGATTTTTCTTTGAAGAATCTTATTTGAGATAACAATGAACTTGTGAAGATAATTTAATAATTAATCATTTTGTTTTATACCCCAGTATTTGCAGACAGCCAATCCCAACACGACCAACTACAACAGAACCAGCAAAACCATCAACAAAACCATCACCAACAACAACACGAACAACAAAATCAGTAAAACCATCAACAAAACCATCAACAACAACAGAACGAACAACAACAACAGAGCTAACAACAACGACAACAACAGAACGAACAACAGAGCTAACAACAACGACAACAACGAAATCAACAACAACGAAATCCACAACAATAGAACCAACAACAGCATCAACAACAAAACCTACAACAACAAAAACAACAGTATCAACAAAGCCAACAACAGGAACAACTCAGATGACGACAGCAACAAAAATATCCAGCACAACAGAAGCTTCCTCCGGCAGAACGTGGAATGTGAATCTTCTGCTGTTCGTGTCTACGTTGTCCATGATATGCACTAATATTTTCATATAAAGCAGAAATTTCCTCAAATAAAGCTTGATGTTTTGAGATGCAGCCTTAGCCTTTACATAACTCATTCAAAGAACAGGGGGTTTAGCCAAGGGTTTTACATGAGCATGTATTATAATGTTGTGTGAGTCATTTGATTTTCACAAGACTATGTACTGAAAAATACCATGTTATAATAGAACTGATATTCAATATGACTGTGTGCCTTTACGCAAGAGTGGGCCTTTCTCCGGTGGTATTGCATGCACTTATGTTTTTTTTTTCCCTCTAACGTTCTTCGATCATTCTATTTTCACAAAAAACAACACCAATGCAAACCGAAAATAAATAAAAAAAAGAAACTATTTTTTCCTGCGTAACAGCAACATTTCTGATATTTACTGCTGGCAATAGCAGGCGAAACCCAACCCCCGCGTGGTAATGAGGATGTCGCACAGAGAATTCATCAAGTTTCATCAATTTATGAGCAGAACTTTACAGTAGAACTCACAACACTAGATACTGTAAAACTAGAATATTTTGTAGCTATAAAATTTACCTTTCTGAAGCATGGATTATTTTGGGGCTATTTATCTAATGCATGTTTCTAATGGATTCAATACTTTGAAACGTAATGCTCTGATTAAGACTATTGACTTTTGTGAGATTATAAAACAGACAGTGTAACTTGTAACCATGGATAAAGTTAACAGCCGAATTGAATTTTGCATGGCACTTCACAAATATCTACTTGAAGAATTTCTAATCATAAAAATCAACAACAAAAAATACCTTATATTACTGCGCACGTAAGTTCAGCAAAACATTTTACCTGAAAAAATCAAACAGACATCAATTAAAATAATGGCAGACTTAATTAATCAATAACACATTTTATTTAGCTTCATTCAACTCGATTTGCTTCAAGGAAAAAAAAATCTTCATTATTACAAATCGAATACTTTTCATCAACTTTCTTTTCAATAACTGATAATTGAAAAAAACAAAGCTTTAGGGAGGGTTCAGAATTACGATCCTCATCTATTTTCGGACTGCATTGACTACGTGGGCAATGAGTGTAATGAGATAGATACCCATGAACCAACACTGATATAAAAAGTATTACCAAATTAACAAGATTTTCTCTCTTGCACTGTCAAAAAATGTCCAGGTTCCCGTGCATTTGTATGGCACGTGACAATGTTTTCACCTCGCTGGTGTGTTGTCACGTGAATTGTGACGTGTGGGTTTCCTTGGAAACAGAATCAGCCATAATAATATATATATAAAGACACACAGATAGACGTTGGTTTCGCACACTTACTTGAACAATAGTCAATACCTATTGTTTTACGATATTTCTGTAGCAAGTTTATGTCACAAGCATAAAATACAGCAGAAACGTGACGACAGAACATTCACACATTCATTGTGCTCAATTTGTGCTTATGTTAGGCTTTATTTGATGCTGCAATATTAGCAGCACATACTACTTTAGCCATTAAAGGATTAAAGATACTCAATGGGGTTTCACTTTATATTTATTTTTCCCCAAAAAGCAGATTAAATTATTCACAATTGGAAAATAGAAAGGCTTCCATTACTGAAATTACTTTTGGTAATTTCATATTTGATAAATAAAATTAAACAAAAAAGAAAGATTAACAGAGGATTACTTTGTTAGGATTCATTTTGTATTCTTTACAAGAAAGAAAAACTACCCAAACACAATAATGGGGTTGCTCAAAATTGTTAACTCTCAAGTCCCTAAAATAGTACATGATGCTACTACTCCCGTTAGAATAATGTTTAAAATAAGCTTAAATTTTGCAAATCGATGTCTAATTTAATAATACAAGAACGTTCAGGTAAATCAGATATCAGTCTTTGTAAATTTAAGCTTATTTTGAGCTTTATGTTAAGCTGCAGCAGTTGAAATTAAAATCAGTGGACTGTTCAGCAATTGTAAGCTTCTGGCAGCCAGCATTTAGCACCCAAGTGACCATCTCCACTTGCAGGAATTCCCATTATCTGCCATTATGGAGGAAGCATTGATTAACACATACTCCCCACGATGGTTGGAGAATCCAATTTATACGATTTCTCACGCAGCTGCTAAAGTAGTACATCGTGTTACAGCTATTTTGTAGAATAAAGGGAAACAGAAGCTCGAATTTACCACGATGAATATTCGATGCATCCTCTCCTCATTGAATCGATTGTGGTTAATTTGAGCTTATTTTAGCCTTTATTCTCGGAATCAAGCAGGCAAGAAAACCCGTTGGAACTAAAGACGAGAATTGATTATTTTCGTCCTACAAGAACAGCATTGCATACCAATAAATAGCTCTATACATCTTAACTGCATGTAAAATTTGAAGTCTTTATTCTACAGATGCACATAAGAGAAAAAACTTTTCTGCGCACGTTTCCACGCACATCCACGTGGATAATTATCGTATAAAGTTTTATGCCACAAGCGCATGTACAATGTCTGGCACACATGTCATCATACGCTGCCATAGGTGTACACAAAACTACACATAAGAGTACATAAAACTACACACGCATGCGACAATAGTATTGTACTTTATAGCATCGTACACTGGTGCACGCATGACACAGCAGCCTTTCACATAGAAACAAAACCTTCACACAATAGCAATATTCTTTCTATCATAAATGTTGGTTACGTCCATTCACAATGATACACACAATACCAGCAGACGGAAAAATACACATGATGCTATACCTGGCACAAGACAACAGCATCCCACGTAAGAGCAGCCTCCAACACCTCCGATCTTCACAAATCAAATAACAATGGAGTGATTATTGCCATTGTCTTGGCTTCTTGCGGTAATAACTAGTAATCGCAGGTATGAAAATTCGCAGAAACTCCTATTAGTTTCTATGATGATTTGCATGTTGACGATTCTGGCCTTCAAGTGTATAATTGCATGTATCATTTAACATGAATGATATTTCTAGCCATACGCATGCCATAGCATTTTCATGTAAAAGCAGCAATCCAAAACTGAAGATTATTTCCACAAGAATCTTATCTCTATTTTGATAATTTTTTGTCCGTATTGATATTAGAGGATTCTTTCTCCAAGTCTATAGAGGTACATATATCACACAGCTGGGACTCAAACCCAAATCGATTAAAATACTGTATACCTTTCTACATATACGTATAAAAATCCTCCTTCAACAGCCTTTATATTAATAACTATTATCTGAAATAAACACTCTTAAATCATACACATTCAGTGTTCAATTTGGAATGTATGAAATTTGAACACAGTATTGACTCACCACCTCAACACTTTCATTTTCCTTATTGAAGAAGTGTATGGTATCTCTGATCTTCAATATTGCTTTTTTTCTTTCATTTTGATTTTGCGATATTTCGTGTCTACCGTACGCATATTTTCTATATGTATCACGTAGATCATACCTCAGATAGTCGTTGTTTGCACCACCACCTAGATGCCATTTGTGATGAGTTTGCAGTCACATATTCAGAGCAAACACAGTTCACAACCACCTCCTAACCATCGTAGGTCTATGGCAGTCTCTTTCACATTGTACATAATCCAGTTTTACAAATCTCCCCCTGGGTTAGAAGTTTGATTTTAGCTGGAAGAATTTGCCGGTTAGACTTACGTCGCAAATAAAAGCGATAACATTTTTTTCTTGCTTGGCCACATTGTAGGCCTATGTTTGACATGGCTGAAGCTAAAATTTTGTGATGCTTTCATTGGTTTTCCATCAAAATTTGAGTCTTCATTTTACAGGTATTTTCAATAACTTGTGATTTGAATAAGCCCGAAATAGACGAGGGTGCCTACTAACTGATGATGCACGAACCTACTTAGTGTGATACAATAGCACATCCTTTACAGACGACATACCTCTATAAACACATCATTTCTCGCTGTCCCAACCCTTCACAAAGATACCACCATGAACCTCAATGAAGAGATCATCTCCCTATTGCGACCACTTGAGTTCAATCCCACGTGTGGTCCTACTAGCAAAATCCTACTGTATTCTGTCCATCCTGCGTCTCTATTACTCATTGTTCCGAGCTCAATAAAATCATTTCCCGACCGAAATGTCAAAATACTCAAACGCTGACATTTAACGTAGTACAATCGCCTGTCCGGGGAGGAACACCACAGAATGTTGTAAACAATATTGTAAATTGTATAGGTCATAAAACAAACCGTTAACCTCCGCAGCCAATATAGAGCTGGTGGCAAGATGTGAACCTTTCTACACTCGAGAGTGCACGTTCTGATGTTGACAGGACGACTTTTACCTGCGTCTTTTTCTGCGGTGAAGTCTCCACCTTTGGACTTTTATTGTTGTTTACATGAAGTGGCCACAATCTGCATAAGGAAGCACAGGGCCATGAGGATCTGGACACCTGGTGCCTGCATTCCTAACACTGTTACAATTGTATTCCAGATTAAAAGTTGTTCATATCCACACATTGAAAACAGCACAGAATTCAGCCCAATGACATAAAAGAAAGCCCGCACTCAGCTTCTAGTGGTCCAGGGCTACTGGACTGTCCTAACCAGTCCACACCGAGTCATATTCTGAAGTATCAATTACTCAACCTTCAAGTATAAGTTAAAGGGTCAAGCGAACAAAACAAAAGTGCAACATTTAAGGCTCAGAAACTCACTTTTCACAAATGATTCTAATATGTCTTACATTACACGTAAAACTGGATGTAGTGATCAAAACTGTCTAAAAGGGTAAATACATATTTGTTTAGTTAATGTTAATAAATGTTTTTTAGTGGTTCCTATGACATAGGCACAATGTAGAGCAATATCAAGTGATAAAGCACAGTATTTGTCTATGTAACCAAAGCATGTGTACATCATCAATAATTAATGATCTAATTTGCATATTAAGTGTTGTCTGCTACTGCTGCCACGGCAACATAACAGCAGACATCTTGCCTCCTCCTCGAAATCCGCATCTCATCTCAAGAATCTGCTGCAGCCGGCAATGAATGCTAGCATTGCTAGCTAGCTGGCCATTAGATATTCAGGGGGAGGTCTTCTCATCCAGAGTCAAACATTTAATGTAAATATCAATTTATTAGGCTCAAGTTTAACATACATATGGATCATAAATGCAATTAGTCAAACATTTCCTCTCACATCTTTTTCAGACTTTGAGAAATTGACTAAGCAACGGAATGCGATCATAGACTTTATTTCATATCGATATATTGGATGTCTATGTTCAGCTTTATGATAATCATATCATATTATGTAAATACTAATACAATGTTTGATTGATAAATGTTTACAAACACACTCACAAAAATTGTGTTCATTCACGAATTTACTCTTAGGATCTTCAAACTTCAAAAACTTTTAATATCACTTTTTTTCACATCTTCTGCTTTGCTAAAAACAAACATTTGATTTCAAACAACACGGTCCACAAACTCTTTCCCACACAATTCTACTCTCTCTCTGTTCTGCCAAGCAAGCTCCTACCACTGTATTGACATAGCTGAAGAGACATCTTCCATTTTACTATATCAAGTGGCCATGACGGGACTCGAACTCACGACCCTAAGGTTGTGAGACCAGAATGATACCATCATCCCAAGCAGCACTCTTTCCCACACAATTACGACTAAAAAAACATTAAAAAAAATCTTTTTCTACATTATACCAAGCCTCTACCCCCCCCCCCCCACAAACATCAAACGCCCGGCCCCCAATGCCATCCACTGGAATGAACCAGCTGTGTGCTGCTGCTGACTCAAGCCTTAATACTGTGCCACAGAAACTACTCATCAACAACAGCCCTGCCGGCACGAGAACGTTCTAGCTGGCAGTTTAAAGCCCGTCCAGTTGTACTGCACCGGCCACTAGTTCACCAGTCAGTGCCAGCATCAGCCGTCGCTGCCTCATATCTCCGTCAAAGTGTGCGTTTGTGTGCTCCTCTACCTAACTCGGATTCTTCTTCCGTGGTTGTGTGATTACCCGCTATAATCTACAGTCACCCTCGTGTCGTGTGTTCACCTTTTGTCGTCGTCGTCACCGTCACCGTTTGTCGTCAACATGTCACGTGCCGAAGCAGCAGGAGACCAGCGTCTGATCGGAGCCAAGGTACGCACCCTTGTTTGTTTTACGCCGTACGCGCCCCTGTTTATTTTTTAGAATTGGTTTTTCTTCATCGTTTGAGCTACAGCACGTTTTTTTAGATGTAGGACTTAGTGTGTGTTATCATCGTTAACAAAGTGTGTATGATCGAACCCCCGTTTGCTGCAAAAGGTTCTTTAAGAATGATACAATACGTACCTTTGATGTTTAGGCCGTGTTACGTGCCTTTTTCCTATATTAGATGAGCTAACGCTAAGAATTTGTGCAATGTTTTATAACTCAAAAGCTAGCTCTGCCCTCCCTCTAAGTTGGATACTTGTCTTATTTGCTATTTGTCTATCTGTACTTCTGTTGAGAACACAAAAAACAATCATATGTCTTAATCTTCTCTGTAACTCCCCCCATAACCTCACAATTTTATCACTATTATGAGGATCTGGCCTCTGGTTCTAAAGCCCCAGTCCCACAGTCACAAATATTCCTTTCCAAACTTTCAACATGCAGTAGCAAATGAGAAATAAGATGAAGAAACGATGATTCCACCTCTTAAAAATCCCATCTACAACCAGACAATGTGCCAGTTAACAATGGTGACAATACCACAACGGATTTAGCATCGAAATTCGGGAATGTGTGACCTTGACTTAAGCAAACCGTGGGTGCATGGTGACCCAGGTCAAGGCCACATCCATCACTCTGCTGATTTGTTTATACTCCCAATGGTCATTATGTTTTTGTATTGTGCTCTAGCTGTCACCAGCTCCCTCTGAACTAATGATTTAATAACCACGGATCTACACTGCCGTATTTATCTGCTTTTGTACCAGTGACTGATTACATCAGTCTGGATACAGTTAGACCTAATATAAAGAACTTGATACATATGTATGAGGAAAAATTTTGAGTTGTGAAATTTTGAGTTATCGGGTGTTTAAAACGTCACATATTATGAACAAAAATGGTTTATATCTTGAGTTATTCTTAAATTTGAGCTATCAGATATCAAAATAGACATAGGATCACCTGTAATTATTATGCGAGGCTCAATTGGGTTAATGATCTGGTGTAAGTTTTGAAGTCTTCAAGGCTTGTTGAACAACAACATGAGTACTATGCATAAACCAACATTATGTTAGTGACACAGAAACTTACTTTTTACGTACACAAAGACTCTTAGTAAAAGATAACATGAGTACTATTGAGGTTTTTCATCCAGCCTTTGCTCTTCAAGGCACTTTGCTGTTTGTGATAACTTGACATATGGAGTAATGATCTGGTGTAAATTTTGAAGATCTCACGGCTCATTGGACTATAGTGAGTATAGTGATCAACTAGTTACAACTGGTTACTTCCCCTGATGTGAAAGGATAACGTAAATAGGTGATGAACATGCGTATACACATGCACATTGTGACATTATATTATATTAAGTCTACGTGAAGAAAAATTTCACAAAGTTTAAAAGCATCACCACTAGAGAACAGGAATTTCTAACGCAAGGCTCCTGCGAAATAAATCTGCATACTTTACATTGCTGCGGGGGAATTGATGTTAAAAACTCCACCTCGAGGAAATAAAACTGTTGAGCTATTCAAAACAATACAGCAAAACCTTGGAAATACGAACATATCAGTGAAATCGTCAAACTAAAAAACGAGTTGCAGTCTCGTTCATTCAAAGTCAGGATAATAATTGAAAAACCACTGGAACTACAGAAGAGAGACGCGTTTGTACCCAGTTTACCAACAGCTGCTGTTGCCACTGAGCGAGGTCGCACTGTATTCACCTCAGACACCACAGTTACTCAATGTAAGAAGTTGGCTGCTACATTCCTCCGCCCAGTTCCCCAGACCTTCACCGCAACAGCAACGTTTTACCTTCGTACTGCTTAATTACATGCGGTATGTACTTAGCATTGAGTACCATAATATTGCTCACAGTGCATTTTTATTTGCAAGCTGTCACTTTTATTAATCTACGCTCTGTACCTAATTTTTTGTTTGAAAGTAGTTTTGTACTTATGGTTTACATTCATGGGCTTTTAGGCTGAACTGTCATCCATTTAAGGGATGGGCTTTTTTTAATCTGAGTTTGAAATTACAATGACAACTGAATAGCCCAGATTATTGATATGATCTACTTTTGGCGATGGGTGTTTACATCAGCATGGGGCCTTCTGTGGTTGTTTTCCGGTATCAACTATACAGTGGAATGCTAATAGTTTTGATTATATACTTATTGATTACTTACAGAGTAAAATCAAATCGATGGAGACCAGGTCATTTGCTCATTCATTTGGAAATTCTTAAGAAACATTTGCAATTTGCTTGATTTTGAATTATGCTTTGCTTCTTGTGCCCATATTTGGACGTGGGTTGACGTTTCATTTGGATTCATTGGTGTTAAGTTTTATTGGTCAGACTTGTGCAATCTTGAAAAATCAATTTATAAAATGCGTTACTGAATAACAATTATTGAATTTTTCTTCATGATACTTTCAGTTAGAAAGTAATCTGATAAGTACCTGGTCACACTGAGGCATGTAGTACTTGAAAAAGAAAGACATCACCCTCATTTGATAACACAATTTGGTGAAAAATATCCCTGGACCCACAATTTGGTGCGAGTAAACCTTCATTTCTACCCTTCTTTTATGCAAATAATAAAGGGTTGAGCTTTTGCCAATAATATTTTTATTCTGAAGATTGTTGGATCATTCAATATGACAAATCTTCCATTGTTCAAAGCTGCAAAAAATACATAAAAAACCTATTAACAATTGTATACTTTGGCCTACATTCTAATGCAACAATCTTTGGCACGTATTTTATATTTATAATTTACATTACTAATGCCAAAAGTTCTGTTACGTTCTGTTAAGGACATTGGTTGTCAAAATGTAAAACTGTTGCATTTTGTACTTTTGGAAATGTTTTTAACACTGATTAAAATCAGCAGCTTTAAGAGACTTTATCATTTTGTATGAAACACATTGTACCCCGAGACGCACCTATAAGACTGATGACCAAGAATGTGAATATTTCATCAGAATTAAAAGACATACTAGTACGACTGCTATGGAATTACATGTACTACAAAATTTGTATGATAATTCATCTTTTCCCCCCACAGGTAAGTGCAACACTATATAAATAGTTGAAATGTCGGAGAAGACATTAAATTAATAATCCCAAAAATAATGCACTATCTTATCAACAGCTATTAATTAATAAAAACTTGAGGATTACCGCTATAAAAGTCAGACAGCTTTACAAGATTTATAACAGCATCAAAGTTCACTGATATATTGG
Organism: Streblospio benedicti; assembly: GCA_019095985.1. Classification (NCBI taxonomy): domain Eukaryota; kingdom Metazoa; phylum Annelida; class Polychaeta; order Spionida; family Spionidae; genus Streblospio; species Streblospio benedicti. The sequence continues at coordinate 4,492,984 of CM032661.1, read as the reverse complement.
GATTTACGATAGGATGGAACAAATGCAGATCCAGTTTAAAGCTTCCAACAGACACTCCCAAACATTGGAGCCAAATCAGTCATGGTATTACAGCGATTGTTAATTGACAATCTGTCTCTTCAGAGACTTAGTGTTGCTTTGGGATAGAATTCTCTTTCCCCCCATCACAGATATTTCTAATCTCTTACTGGTAAAGTAAAAAATCAGCGATGAACATTCATGACAAACAGACCAGGGCATAACACATTTCTCTGCAGTCAAGAAGCATGTACTTAGTTGCTAAGAAATGCACAAGGAGCCTCATCCGGCGTCCCGTAGTGATTATCAGATTTTATGATAACAGACCCAGTGGCAGAATCCACATCAACCTATCAGTACCAGCAGCAGACTAGATCACGTAGTTGTCAGCTATTTTTAGCTTCTGGCTCCAGCCGGCTTTACCTGGTTACACAACACGTTCCTAGAACAGCTAGAGGAATGCTGGGTGCAGTGAATCACTTGATAGATTGGCTGTTATTGTTTTTGTTGTCGTTATTATGTGCGGCTGTACCGTTGAGAAATATGCGTTTTTGCTCTCATCTATTTACGAAATATCCGTCTATATTTTACTAATTGTTGCCATATCGCAGTTATATATATGTAGGGACTACTGAGTCATATATATTGTTTGAATATGTAGGTCTCAAATATAAGGATAACTCATGTAAATAAAGAATTCCTTTCATAATATCATGTGAATATGCTATATTGTAAACTCCTGTCATCATACAAAGTTTAAAATCGCTAGAAAAATTCCATCTAAGTTTGATTTAACCAGTTCCAACTCAGGAAACTTATTACATGGATTACTCGCCAATCCATGTAAATTCTTCTCTAGAAGATGAATTTATTGTTATTGTTTTGTTATATCCAGCTGTGAAGCTGTGGAATTCGAGACCCAAAAGTCTGTAAATATGTAAGAAAATTAATATGTGTTGATGGTCCTGTTGGTTGTGGTCAATTTTCTTGTGTGAAAATATGCATCACTGTTATTGAGATTAACCATTCATGTCATGGCTTCCAGGTCATGGCTACTAGATGGATAGCTCTAGATGAAAAGCTAGACTAGATAATCTAGATGATTTGTACATTTTTCATCTGGCAGCAATGTAGCTGATAAAATACAAATTGCTGCCTAAGAAAGTCGTTGAAGTAAATCATCCAGTAACTTCATATGTCTACTTCTGTCTTGCAAATAGTCTAGCAGTAAAGATTTATTTATAGGACCTTGGTAAATCCAGGTGCAAAGTTTTTGCGGAGGTCATCATGACATATTCCAATGAAAGAATTACAACTTGATGTTTGAGTTTCATCAGCTGGAGGAAGGATATTTCACACCAGATGACTCTGTATTACTGGTCCTCTACTACCATCCTAAATGTTCAAGTAAAAGTTGTGTGCTTTTTGGTTGGACAATTTAGCAGGCTTTGAGTGGGGTTTACATTGATATCTTATTCTGTAACATATTACTCTCTACTTTTCAAGCTGATAAGTCCCTGACAGGGCACATTCCTACTTGCGCATGCATACTCCATGAGCCCAACCCATGTACATGCCCATTCCAAACTTGCAAATTCCGATGTAAAAAGACATTCATGTAAGTCCAACCCTGAGTTGACATTTTGCAACGTAAAAGACCACAGGTTTTATAGTGTACCTAGCGACTAGTCGGCTAGGACAGGTTGATACAAATACAACAGTTGTGCTGCTCATAGTGATATTAACCCAATTATCCTGTAATAAGACCGACAGTTTTTCTCATGTAGATCGGCATTTTGCTTTGGTTTACATGGAGCCCCTTCTATCAAGTTTTGTTTATCTCCAACACCCATTACAGAAATAACAGTTTGTCTAGTATACGATTTCATGTCTCCATCTCCTATCTGCATAACAACCTGTAACTCCATACTCCAACAGTGTCCAGAAATAATATACATGCTCTATCCGCTATCTATCTGTTATCAGTTATTGTTATACATGTAGTTATAGTATTACTTTCTTTTGAGCCAGTAGTGAATTCCAGGCCGGTGAGCTTCATGTAGCGATACATTTAGTAAGTACAATTGCAGTGCAGTAGTTGTTGTTGACAGGAATGTGAAGACCTCCTCTCCTAAGCCTCTCGTTTTGGACAGTCCCTGCCTCTCGCCCATAAACATTGATCCGTTGCTGGACAAAACAAACACCTGAACAACACCCCCCTGCCCACTGTTACGCTCGCTGAGTGACTTTTGTGCACCTCCATAAAAAACACAAAACCTAACCATTGAGACCAGCCAGTGTTAATTCAGAGCTGTCTTACTGTACACAACGTCTTAACCTGGGTTCTTCCTTTACGGTTAAGAAACCATCTATTCCCCCCTCCGCCCATTCTCTGGATGATCTTAAAAGATGTTGTCTTAAATGGATAACCACTTAACTACTGTCGTTCCTACTTTACAGTTGGCTGCGTGCTATGACTGTACTTTGAACCTCTATTATAAAGAGACCCCCTGGAGGCCAGTCATAAGATTTTAGTTCTCAGGGTCAGGATTATGTGGAAAAGTGATACTGGTGTCAGCAGGACAAGCGCACCACTCAAAAAAATCTACCCGTCCTCAAAACTATGCACTTGTCCTCCTGGAACAAACTCTATACCTGTATGCTAAATGGACCAGAATTCGTTATTCATCAAAAGGACTAGTTACTAAAACTTTTTACTCGTCCTCAATAAGGTTTTACTAGTCAATACAAAGCGGACAAGTGGCTAATCCTGACCCTGACTATTAGCAAGTATCGTCAAACCCTCACGCCCTGCCGTTGGGTTGCAGTTGAGTGTGCTTCCGTGGCCGAGTGGATAGGGAGTTGGACTTGTGACCAGAAGGTCGTGGGTTTGATTCCCGGTCGGGTCTGACGGTGGGTGTTGAGCAAACCTACTTATAACAGGTTGCACACTGCTCCGTGGTACCTACACGTTAAATAGGTGCAGGTCAGACGAGTGAACGCTAATGTGATTGATTAGCACGTCTGCGCTACTGTAGCGATGTGTTTTATGCTCCCTGGGGAGTTGAGAAGGATACAGTGTGAAAAGGATGCCAATGATCTGGTGTAAACATGTTAAGTCGCTAGAGCACGATAACAGTGAATTCCGACTATAAATAACCACATTTACATTTACGTTGCAGTTGGCTGCGCGCTACGATGGCGATGTGGAGGCGGAGGTGCTGCGCTGGTTCAGCGAGCTGCTCGGAGAGTCGCTCAACCCCGGCATGCGCGAGGTCGAGAAGCAGCTCCGCAACGGCATCCTCCTCGTCAAGTACGTATCCTCCTTGTACTCAAGTACCTAGCCTCCTCATCAGGTAGTACTTGATGAGGAGAATGTATGCATCCTCCTCATCAAGTACGTATCCTCTTCATCAAGTACGTATCCTCTTCATACTTAAATACGTATACTCCTTGTCAATTACATAGCCTCCTCATCAAGTACGTATCCTCCTCATTAAGTATGTATCCTCCTTTTCAAGTACGTATCTTCCTCGAACTCAAGTACGTAGCCTCCTCATCAAGTACGTATCCTCCTTGTCAAGTACGTATCCTCCTCATTCTCAAATATATAGTCCTTCTTTTCATGTACATAATCTTCCTTGTACTGATGTATGCCTTCGTCCATGTCCACACGAAATCTTTCTCAACCAAACACATAAAAACAGAATACCTACTTGTGAATTAATCCTCAGCTCTCTATTGACCATGTTTTCATGTTTACTAATACCCTGTATGTTCTGTATGAGGAAACTACAACATCAGTAGCCTATAACCCTTGTTGCTGCCCTCAGGCTGGCCAAGGTAGTGCAGACCGGAACACCCAACTGCCCCCCAAAGGCTGCCAAGATGAAGCTCAAGCCCAACACCCTGTCTGCTCCATTCAAACAGGTGAGGTCACTGACATCACAATTGTCGAAATGGGGTAAAATCTGTATTTTCAAGGTGCATCATTTTACTTGTGTATTTTGTGTCTCATATATGTATTACTTGGCAGAGCTACAAGTCAAACCAGGATGTCTATGATGAACAGGACAATGGCGAACAGTAAAGATTAAACAATGTAAAACCTCAATTTAGGGCAGATCTATCATCGTATCCGCAAGGTGTTAGAATAAGAAAACTAATGAATGTATATTCATGAGAAACTATTTTCAAGTAAGCCTAATAGAAGGTTACCCATTTTCTCCTGTATATGAAGAGCTAAATCCTTCATATTGGTACCTATTACTTACCTAGATAGCTCCACGGCTTACATTACAGCTTTGATGAATGACGGATAGCTAGTACTCACTGCATAAAAAATTTGATTCATTACAAAAATGAGGGATCCAGTTTAATGTAAAGTATGTGGTATCTGTACGCTGATGTAGAACATCATATACATCATAGCCTCAGTTTAAAATAATTTTACCATCCAATCCTCATGCCTTAATAGAAGGACACCCAAACAGTTGTTCTTCAAGTAAATGGCCCTGACAGAGACAGAACCCCAAACGATCATATCAGGATCTGATCTAAGCGTCTTTTACCTTAGTAGAAGGAAAAAACCTACTAAGATGCTCCTCTCTTCGTCTAGAAGCGACGTTTCGGTGGACGTTCCACCTGGATCAGGCTTCGATGGCAAAGTGCGATGAATGGGCACATAGGTTTTTTTCTTCTACTATGCTGAATCCAGATGCTAAGAAATCACTACTAAATGATACGTCTTTTATCTGTTGTCAGATGGAGAACATCCAGGTGTTCTGCACGTTCTGTGAGAACTACGGCATGCCCAAGACCGGCACCTTCCAGACCGTCGACCTCTTCGAGGGCCGCAACATGGCCCAGGTCCTCAACTGCATCCAGCAGCTCGGAACAGAGGTAAGGAGCTAGTCTTCAGGGTTTTATATATGTACCGGAGCCAACCATTGAACCACAGCATGATTAAAATTTGGTGGGGGTCCTGAGCTGAGATTTGTATTAGGACTTTTTCAGAGTCGAATTTATTTGCAAGTGGGGCCTTTAAATGTAAAAGAATAGGGTCTCTTACTAGTGGGGCATTTCAGGTTAAAATTTATGTTTTTGTCACAGTATGAGGGGACTCCCTAAATATTGCAGGCCCTCTGAGTGCAGAATTGCACAGAAGAGCCCTTCCAGTAAAAGCTATATCAATGTAAACAAATCCAAAACGTACAACCACATTGAATGAAATTTAAATTCTTAACTGTCCTGAATGATGTAATCTATTTAGAACTAATGACTACTTATTAAAATATAAACGTATAAATATAAACGTATAGCAGAAATTCTGTTAAGCAATTGTTCCAGTTAAGAATATAGAGGATGATTACATGCGTTGTATGAATGACAAAAACCCGTTACACCAGAGATTCACCTTGAATCAGCAAATTCACAATCATCACCATCAATTTGTACCATAGATCCAATACAACAAATTATTATCTTTACCACTTGCACATTCATTCTGTGTGTTGTCTTTTACTTGCTTATTTTTCATGTTTATGAATAGATTTCCAATAACATGTGTGTGGACTCCGCTATGTTTCAGTGCCAGAGGAACGGTTTCACAGGTCCCGTGATAGGACCGAAACCCACCGAGAAAAACGTGCGCACATTCACGGACGAACAGCTCAAAGCCGGCCAGGCTATCATTGGTTTACAGGTAACCGACGGTAACGGTAATCATAACGTTTCTCTCCTCTCAGGTCGCGAGTTCATTGCCCTCAATGAGCTTAGCCGATGACAAGTTTCTTTTTCTCTTCCAGGTCAAAGTCTTGACATTACTGTCGCCATATGAATTGCAATATACCTCCTCCCTTTTTAAACCAGACCTTTTCCAAGTTTGCCCGATCCTTCCATTCATCCCATCCATTTCCTCCCTTCCTCCCCCCTTCCTTCCTTCCATACATCCATTATTCCTATCAATCCTTCCATTCCATCCATTTCCTTCTATCCTCCCATCCATCCCATTATACACGACATACAAGAACAATGTCTTGGTCGATAGTAGCTAGCAAAATCTCAACCTATTCAAATAACATTTTCAAAAATCTTCCCATCAATAAACATGGAGATGAATGAGCAGAATTCATATGGCTACACTAATGACAGTGGACAGGTCTCAATGTTGTTGCAAACTTGGAAGGATCCAACCAAAGTTTGCAACGAGAATTTCCATGTAACACTAAAGTCAAACGGCACATTGACGAATTGCAGTGCCAGCGCCATGGCTTTACTGGGCCCGTAATCGGGTCAAAACCCACAGAAAAGAACGTGCGTGAATTTACTGAGGAGCAACTCAATGCTGGAAAGAATGTCATTGGGCTCCAGGTATTTGCTGTGTGCTGTGAAAAGTTTAGTCCCTAGATGGGAAAGCCAGCGAGTGGATGTGATGTGATGTGTGGTTTCATCAGGTATTTTGCTTGGGGTTTGCTGCAGTTAGGAAGTGCTTACATTCATGGGTCGAGGTTCTGTGCTGTGGAAAGTTTAGCTCTGGAGAGATAAAAAAAGCAGGTGAGTGAATGTTCGTCAAGTGTGGTTCATCAGGTATTGGTTTGATTTTGCTTGTTGTGGTTTCCTTCTTCTGATATCAAGACTAAGTGTGTCCGAATCAGGTTTGTACTGGCGTTATATAGCAGATTGCACTTGGTGTGTTGCTTTGCGCATGCTATTATGCACACGAAGCAGATAGATTAAGTAGATATGAAATACATAATGGAGAATGTATTTCTGGTAGTTTGGCTTCTTGAAAACTTCATTCAACAAAAAAAAGTGCCTATGGGAAGTAGGCCATCAACTGGACAAGTACAAGAAGTTCTGCGAATAGACTGCACAATGGAGACTTGTAGTGATACGATTCTTTCATATCTAAACTTGGTACAGCTGGATTATAGAATCAATGTCAATTTGCATTTTGTAAAAAAGATTAATAAGTAAGGCTAAATAGGTAAAATAAACTTCAAAACCTGTAATAAGCACTTAGACAAGTGAATATCTTATTCAATCAAGAAAACTATCAACTGACAAAGACTGACACGATTTTAAGAATTTTATACATTTTATACAACCATCCGAATGCCCACACTTATGCAAAATTTGGAACATACTAAGAGATTCCGATATAAATGCACATTTATGTAAAAGCCTCTCCCTAATTTCTGCCCTTGCAGGGCCACGAATAAAGTACTGTCCTATCATCGGAGACTGGTAGCTGTGTTTTCAGAAGGGTCAAAATTTTCAGTTACTTGTCCTATGGACGGGTATTCTCAGTCAACCCAGACATCAGTTTCAATTGAATTTGCACGGAGTCTGTTGATTTGGAAATGGAAATCTTAGGTAGGACGGGTATATTTTTCAGGATACCCATCCTAATGAACAAGTATGATTTTTCTCCGAATTCGTGGCCCTTTCTTGGATGGTTGTATAACTACAGGGTCAGGATTAACCACTCGTCCACTTGTAATGACAAGTAAAACTTTGTGGAGGACGAGTAAAAAGTTTTGACAACTCGTGCTCTTGACAAGTAATAAATTATGGTTATTTTACATTCAAGTATAGATATTTCTGCAATGAGGACGAGCACATTTTTTGAAGGACCGGCAGACTTTTTAGCGTTACTTGTCCTGTTGACGAGTAGCACTTTTTAAAGTTTTACAACTAATCCTGACCCTGTATACACACACTACTAAATGAGCTAGTATGATCGAAGTTCATTTATCCTGGATCTGATAGTCATATGTTTATATCTTAAATAGAATAACAAAGTTCAAATTACATCTTGAGCTTTCAGCAATTGCTCTTGCCTTGTTCACAACATATGACGTCATAGGTCGTCAACAGTGACGACCTATGACGTCATCAAAAAAATATAAACATATGACTACTAAATGAGCTGTATAACACACTCTATACATCGTTTTGTGTTTCAGGCTGGCACCAACAAGTGCGCATCTCAGTCGGGCATGTCGATGGGCGGCGCCCGCCACGTGGCCGACATCAAGTGCGACGACTTCGACCGCTCCGGCTCAGCTCACATCGGCCTGCAGGCCGGCTCCAACAAGGGCGCGTCCCAGTCGGGTAGGACAACCGCGCACACACGCGCACACACACACGCGCTCACACACGCACACGCGAACGCACAGGGTAATACAGTAGAACCTCCAATTAAGACCACCTCTCTATTGAGACCACCTCTATAATAAGACCACTTTTCACGGTCCCAGACCTTCATAGACCTACCAAAAGGAACCTCTGTATAGAGAACACCTCTCTATTGAGACCACCTCACACTGATCCCAAATGTGGTCCTAACAAAGAAGTTCTACTGTACATGCTTCAGATATAACTTCTACTTTTTTGCAGCATGTTGGTTGCACTTCGCTAGAGCGGGTGTCATATATAGAAATTGGGTCAATTTACAATCTGTCACCTGATAATCTTGGCTGGGTACAATCGAACAAGTTTCCTTGGTCTGGAACTTCTACTTTTTTGCAGCATGTTGGTATAACATGTTGCTTGTTAGTCTCCCATTTAGTTATTAGTCAGCTCGTCTAGACTAGTAGAAATTGGGGAGGACTCGTGCTGAATTCAATTCACTCGTCCAGCATACGATTAGCTGCTGAATCAAAAAACGCTTGGCAACTTGTCAAGCATCTTTTGGTGAGAACTAGTACCTTTTAAAGTTCCTAATCTTGATACTGAAGAGTAACTATTGAGGCCTTAACTGGGAGACTGTTAGAGTCAGATAATCTTGGCTGGGTAAAATCGAACAAGACTTCTAGTCCTGGAAGATTGACATGGCAGATAAAAGAAAAAACTGGGGGGGAAATTTGTGGCCAGCTCGCTCACTGTAAGGGTCAACTATGAATTTCTGCTTTTGAACTTCAGTAAACCTGAAGTCAAAGAATACAAAAAATCTTGGCTGAAGTTTGCAACATGCCACAAAAAGCAGAAGTTTGCAAAAATAACTGTAGCATGTACATTCCTGTGACACAGGCCCATCCAGATACAGTAGACCCTCCATCAACACCTATTCTACAATAGATCAATAATAAGATATATGAATTTTTCGCTGTCCCTAATCTAGATAAAAAGACCACCACAAACCTCTCAAAAGAGACAGCCTCTCTATTGACATCACTTGAGAAAAGTCCTCATGTGGTGTTAATAGAGAGGTTCTACTGTACGTCTGAGCAAAGTCTGAATATTCATCAACTAAAGATTTTCACATATAACTTATATGGATGAAAATAGAGAGAAACGCTTTAAAGAATTGGTGAATGCCTACAAATTGTAATAAAAAAAAAAAAAAAAAAAAAAAATGATAAAGATAAACATTCAAACACAAATCTTTGCAGCTATGTTTGGCATTTATATGAAAACTTTCCAGGCAAGCTCTGCGCCTTTGACAAGCTGTCGCGAACTGGCAACTTTTCTTTCACTTCAACAGGTCTTCCAAAGACTTCATCCACCGTGCACTAGCTGACTTCAACATGGTGCTTTCACAGCTTCAGCTCTCTACAGTTGCTAGACTCATGTTTCAGGCATGTCGATGGGAGGAGTGCGTCATGTGGCCGATATCCGGGCCGACGATTTTGACCGCCAGGGTCAATCGGTCATTGGTCTTCAGTCGGGCTCCAACAAGGGAGCATCACAGAAAGGAATGCACATGGGAGGCGTCAGGTAACCACAGTAGGTCTAAAAGGTTCGTTTTGCAGGCATGTCCATGGGAGGAGTGCGTCACGTGGCCGATATCCGCGCCGACGACTTTGATCGTGACGGTCAATCCGTGATCGGTCTCCAGTCTGGATCGAACAAAGGCGCGTCCCAGAGTGGCATGAGCATGGGAGGCGTCAGGTAATGCGCGTTTTGGATGGTCTTTTGTAACAGGTTAGGTTCCGGGCGAGTCCGGAATTCGATTGCAGCTAATTGGTTGTTTTTTTCTCCCTTTAAAATGGTTATTTTTGGCAAAGACAATACCTAAGTGGGATGAAAATAGTCTTTGGCAAAAAAAATCCTCATGAGTGCTTTCTGTTTTCAACATGCAGCCATTGCTTATGATGTCTGCATGTTGTAAAACTGCGGGTGTTTGGGTTTTTGTATAAATCGTTCAAGATTCTTTTTCGATCATTTATGATATCAAACTAAATGCAGAGCTTGTATAAGTCTTGTATCTAATAATATTAAAAGATAGCTGCTAAATTCATCCTGAGAAGATTTTCTGTAGAAGTGAAAATATGAGAATTTGTGTTTGCACAATATCTACCACACTATGGACTTCTATTCTGAAAGCATGACTTTTCGGAGCAATTGTTGGAATGTAATTCAAATTTGTGACCATGTATTTGACTATTCACGTCGTAATATTTGCAGACACGTTGCTGATATCCGCGCTGATGACATGGACAAGTCAGGACAGTCCGTGATCGGTCTTCAGATGGGCTCCAACAAGGGCGCATCCCAGTCAGGTATTTATAACACTATTATTGCTAGCTTTTGGTAGGTAGAGAATCTATATAATCACTTATTACTTAATGAGTTCCCTGGACTGATAGCATCTCGAGTTATAAAAAATGTCCAAACTTTGTCAAAACTGGACAAGTGACTGCCTGACAGCCTGACTGACATCCACAATTTTTCTATAATCCCTATCAAGATAAAAGATGATGGACAGATAATAGTAATTTAACTGGTTGTCTTCTGCCTGACTGAAAGATGACCGATGCCTGTTTCTAATCACACTACCTAACCAACCCAAGGGCTACATGTTGCAGATATGATTCTCAGATTTTCTAACAGGCTGAATGGCACATTCTCCTTCAAAATGTGTGACAACCGCCCCCCAAAATGAGCCAAATTTTCATTCCAGTTCAACATTATTATTGTTTTGATATTTGAGTTTTAAATGTGTTGTGTTGTTAGTAAATAGCACACATCAGAGGTCTATAAAGCGTCATACTTTTTGTACAGATCTGTTTTTGGTGTGACCCCTTGATAGTCTTTTGTGCGTCTATCGCTTAAAAAATGCGTCATTTGCACAAATATGTGTCATTTGCACAAATACGCACTCTAGAATCATAAAAACAACATCAGAAATGAACTGCTGATGTAAAAAACTATTAATAAATTGATATTACTTGCTATTCTGTGTCAAATAGTTCAAAAGTTGTGATTCCTAATTTCGTGGTAGCCATCTTGGACGCCATCTTGAATTTCTAAAAAGCCTCAAGGATACACGCTTGATATCCACCAGATATGCAATAAGGAGGCCCCAAGGATGTAAAATCAATCAAAATATAAACTTTATCGACCGAGTCGAGGTTTGGCTAAAATATCCCATTTGGCACCCTGACTATCATCACTGATGTTCTGTTCCATCCTCTATCCCCAGGCATGTCGATGGGCGGTGTTCGCCACGTGTCTGACATCAAGGCTGGCGACATGGACAAGCTGGGCCAGTCGGTGATTGGGCTGCAGATGGGATCCAATAAGGGCGCCAGCCAGAGCGGCATGACCATGGGCGGAGTGAGGCACGTCGGAGACATCAAGGTCAGAGCACAGAGTACAATGCAGAGGTTCGAGGAGTGTAGGAGACTTACATTGGAGAAAAGAGGCCACAGGCTCCCAACTCAATTTTTTACTACTATAAGTAAATACAGTAGCAGAAATCTAGTTCTGGTGGCAGAGTGGATGAGTGAGTTAGCCTGAACTTCTAAAAGATTTGGTGCCGTATGGTCGTGGGTTTGAATCCCACCAGAGACAATGTGATATAGTCCTAATCATGGAGTCATAAGTCTCATGACTTAATCACATATCATTGATATATTCCAAAGTACAATAAATCAAAATCAATTTTAAAGAAACTGTATTGTCATAGAAGTGGATGGCAAAATACAATTGGTTTTTTAGACCAAAGATTTTTAAATCGATAACAACTGAACTATCAACCACTAACCACATTGAGTTAGCGCCTGAGAACACTGGATGGCAAAATACAATTGTTTTTTTAGACTGAAGATTTTTCAGTCCATAACAACTGAACCACCACTAACATTGGGTTAGCGCCTGAGAAGCCTGACGTTTGCGTTGCGCCTGTTTCAGTGCGACTCTCCTGCTGACCAGAGCACCATCGGGCTGCAGATGGGCAGCAACAAGGGCGCCACGCAGCAGGGCATGTCCATGGGCGGCCAGAGGCACGGCGCGGACATCAGGGCCGACCAGGTAACGCAGCAATGTCACTTATGAATTTCATCATACATTTACGCATAATTTCGTGCGTTATCATTCTCAACAACTGCCTTGTAACCAGGACATGGTATCAGACTAGTCTCATACTCTATGTATCAGTCATGTTGTCATTGATTTCCAGGAAAATCGACAACGCTCTACGTTCACGTTTACGAAGTTATTTAGAAAGGAGGCATTGTTGTAATTGTCGGAACTAAAATGTGTTATACAAACCCTATATATTTGTGCGGTTATTCATCAATTAATATGCCAATAATAATTTATTTCTTGTCTAAACACAATCGACAAATGCCATGACAATGTATTGGATACACAGAAACCTACCAAAATGCATACCGTTGAACGATAATGAATGCCGATGTTGACTATATAATATGAGAGTTTGTTTTCTTTGTCGATATACTGTGTGTTATTACATATACACCTTGAGGAAAGTTACTTTCGGTGAATATATTGTGGGTTCTAGGTGGGGTACGCTTGATTTTAGTATCAAGGCTCATGGGCTTATATCAGAGATCAATCATGCCCCTTAGTAAACCCCAAAATAGTAATTTTCCAATATAGGCACATGTGCCTTAATGCACGAGAATACGGCACACTAAATCAGGACATCAAGTGATCCTTCAATTTCAACACAATTTTAACTATTTACAGTTTTGGACATGAATCTCTTTCCATCATCGGAATCTCTCACTAGCATGCCAGTCGACACGACTTGCCATTGACATACACAAAAGGATAAATTAACTGAATGCTTATCACTTAAATATTGAATGCACTTTCGTCAAATTTTGTCAGTTGATTTTTGGAATGTTCCAGCATCAAATTTGAACGGTTCATACATTTTGGATAGAAATCTCGTAATCGATTTCCATTTCTTGTTATTTGTACCTAGTAATATACTGAAGTCACGGTGCTTTCACTACATATTTGTGGTTTCAGATGAACCAGAGCGGCCAGGGTGTGATCAACCTTCAGTACGGAACCAACCAGGGTGCCAACCAGCAAGGCATGAGCATGGGAGGCCGCAGGAACATCAACCAGTAAAAACCGGAACCAACCAGTACAATCCACACTCAACCAGTCTACACGGCCTTCACCAAAAACGAATATCAATTTCTCTTCTACCACCAGCCTTAGATTAGGTCTATATTTGTTGTATATGTATACTAGACGGACTTTAAAGTTGTTATAAATTCCCCTCCCAGGAGCAAACTTGATCAACACTTGTTAATTCGCTCTTCTATTAGATTGAAATTATGGCAAATGTTTGTCATCTGCGATTCTACGGACACAACGTCAGACAACTACGGTACTTGTTGCTAGTGCTTTTTTACCAGCGTGAGATTCGTTGAAAAACTTGCTAATGCTATTCGAAAAACTTGCTATTTGACCTGATATAATCGTGTCTGATTATAAGAATTTAGAAATTTGTTGGTAGCGCCGGAGTTGTTCTACTCGGCTCGGTATTAGTTTAGTTTTCAAACAAGGAAAACAATATGATGAGGCAGCATGTAGGTGGAATAGTCATGTCTTCTAGGGTTTGTGATCGTCAAAATTAGATGATGAATTTTGTTACACGTCACAAGCTGTTACTGCACTTTGGCTTCCTATTGTTGTGTGGCTTGTATCAAAATTAGATCATTTGATCGTACAACTTAACGTTAGTCTCGAATGGAGGCCAATTGCGCTCATTTTCAAAGCAAAAAAACCAAAAGATTCTTTTCTAAACACGATAATGCAAAAGCTTTGTTTTTAAACAAAAAATCTTGTTTCTTTTTGCTATGAAAATGAGCTCTGTGGGCTTCCTAGTCTTGTAGCCTTCTCTACAAGGAATGTAGCACTTTATATGTATTTGTTTTCTCTAAGTTTTTCCCGTGACAAGAAAAACAATGTATTTGTTATATGTTTGGGGGTGAAGAATCAGAATGAAGTTGTCAGTTGAAAAAGGTGCTTTCTGGCAGAGATCGGACACTGTCATGCTAGAACCATATGGTGCTAACTGCTGTATATGTGCTTTATTTATTATTATGGATTAAGATTTTTATTTTGTCTATACATTGCTCATTTTAGATGCCTGTGGTAATAAATTATTGTTATGTATCGGCAGCATATTCAGTATCAGTTAGAAATTAATTTTCTCAACATCGCAATTTCAATTTCATATTTTCATAAACAGTTTGATATATATTTTTTTGCATTTAGGAATTATTGTTGAACTATTTATTGTTATGCTATAAATCTTGTTAAGATATTTTTAAAAGGTAAGGGTATGTTATTTATAGGAAATGATTTTTACTACTGTTACTTCTCGATTGATAGATTTGCCATCATTGTAACAAGCGATACGATGATTCAGTAACTTGTTGACATTGAAAAACTAAACAAAAAATATATGCCCTGAAAATTAACTAGTTATTCATGTGTCATGTACAAAGGCATGCATTTATACCACTTGGTTGTCAACAACAATTTTTTAGTTCTAAATGGTGATGGTGACACTGTTTTTTATATACGACTTTTTGAGGACGACTTGTTGGATATAAATCACGTATATATATATTGGAGGATCTTATTGGTGGATATTGTTGATGCTCGTCTCCATGGTGATGCAAATATTGGTCACTTGGTGGTGCTAAAGGTGGCATAATCGCAAAGCCGAATGGTCAGATTGAAGCGAGAACGAATTATACCGGCTTCGTTTTCATTTGTAGTAAATGTTTCTTCATGAGCATTTGGTACAAATAGTACTTTGTGATTGACATTTTTTATACTATAGGATCAGAAATTTCCAATTGTTATGAAATAAAATTTAATTTAACAAAAGACGTTGTCCTCTTTTTTCTTCCTCTGCAAAGTTTAAAATATCATGTATATAGATAGGGTATATAAATGTGTTAGACTATAAATATAAATCTGCAAATATCGTCATTCATTTATTTATTTTTTTATTTGTATCATACAAAAATATCATTTGAAGGTTTCAGAATTTGTTTATACATAAAAATCAAAATCAATTAGAATATCGTGTTGACAATTCAAATGAATTTTACCGATAATTTCTAATAATTTGTTATGACTCACTCATGAACTCTCTTCATAAATCTTTAGTGTATTAAACTATTAACTTTTTTACGAAAAAGGAAGCAAGCGTACAGAGAAATTAAGATATATGATATGTGAGCAAACTCTACCAAAAAACGTTAGAAACATCAAATGGTTATATCTGCCACAAAATATTAGCCAAGGCCCCGAATACAGCTGGGCCTAACTGACAAAAGCGTTCCATCAATCAGTCGAATCTCTGCGTCTGTTTCATCTCCACAACAACAACATAAATCATCGGAGGTGCACGTGTACATTATGCGTACAGCTCCATCCAGGGGCTATTTTTTTCTACGATGTACTCATGTGATTTAGGGTGTCCTCCTTGCAGTGTTATAGTCGTCAGCAATAAGGCAGCACAGTGATTTAGGGCATCATCCGAGGGGCGATAACTTTACTGCACTTTAACTTTATGCGAATGTAGTCCTTCGTGGTCTTTACGTTGATAATGATGTGCTTGCGTACTACTATGGTCATGGTTGCTAGCTTGAACTAGGCTCATTCGATACACGCTCACCTATGAAACTGCCCACTAATAATGTAAAGGCCAAACCTGAAATATGGACAGCAAAAGATATCTTGACTCAACTTGAATTACAATGAGTCTTCACAATCGGATGGAAAAAAGCACCCCCTCTAAATGGACAATTTTCAATATAAGGTATATAAACATTATATTTTTTTTAATGCAACAATTAACAAAGAGATGATTGTTAATTCCAACTGAGTATTTCAAAATTTCCAAGGTTACTCAACAGCATATTTATTCAGCGGACAGTAACATAAAAAACTGCACCCACATTTGCATATGCAATGATCCAAAATCTGCCAGTTTCAATCGAACTCTCAACACACTAATGATAAGATAAGCACTAAGCAGTAAATATCTAAAACTGGTTTCATAGACACTACACTACTTTCGTCCAAACGATTTTGCGCGTTCCAAGCCCTTCATGTATTCTACGCCGTGTCTGACTGTAAAGAAACCACAGCTGCCCATTCTATGACCCAAAAAGCGTCCTCCCCCATTAGAACGCGCGCCACGGACAATACATCACCGCAATAGCCACGCAGACGGCAATTTCGCTTCGTTTCAATCATCGTTTGGCAGCGTGCCAAGGCTGGTCAGACTCCCAAATAGACGCAATTCTCATTGTTTATTGACGAGAGAGTTCCTGCTGTAGATGCGAAACAGAGTTGTTTATATGGACACTCGACTTTGTATGATGGCCGCCAATATCTTGTCTATGCTCAGGTATGTTCACGGAATTTTAGCCAGAAGCACTCAACTGGGACAAAGTACAGTAGATTCTTCAATTCTGAACACCGGTTTTATACCACCTGGATGATAGGACCATTTTTGAGTTCTAATCCTTTCAACAGAGATTGCCATAACTTCAATACAATGACCACCTCATAATTGAGAGCAGTTGAAAGCACACTCCCTGGTCTTAATTCACTAAAAACATGAAATTTCAGTGAAGTGCACTCAAGTTGAATGATCATGGACTTCAGCTGCTTGCCAATTTTATTGAAACAAACATTCATAATAGATTCCAAGGAAATCAAAAGAGGGTTAATGACACCCTTTATAATTCATAATGAGGTCAGATGGGCAGCAGGTGCTTGTCCTACATAATTTGTGAAGCAGTTTAAATTATTCACTGATAGTAGAACGTCATGCAATGTTACTTTCTGGCAATAACTACGTACATCAAACTGAAATCCATGTATCATAATAAATCAAATGACATGATACTTATGATTTTATTCATGCTTGTAAGACTTTTAAAGACAAATAGAAGGTATTACAATGAAATGCCATCCAACCTCACAGGTGCAGCTGGGACTGGTCATAATAGACAGGTATCATATGAATGTTCATAGTGGACGTTTCAGAACACAAGGAATGGTCTTACCATAGGCACCTTGTCTCTATAAAAACTGGTACATTGCTTTTTGCATCGACAAATCAATCGTTCAAAGACAGAAGGAATGCCTTTGCAAACAGCTGGTGCTGCTGAAGTCATCGGCACAAATTTTGTGAACAGTCAAGGCGCCTTGCATTATGATTTCTATAAAACTGTTTACAAACAATTTGCATGAAGAAACAAAGTTCAAAGAAGCAGAATGGCTCCATAAACAGTCTGTAGCAGATGACTGACAACTTGCACCAAAACTATAACTCTTCCAAATTGTCATTGAATATATCATGCCTTTACACCCACGCACTATTAGCTTGAAAAATATATAGCTAGTTTTGGGGGAAAGCCTTTACATGAATGCGTATCTAAATAGGAATTTAATTATAGATTTTTGAGGTCCAAGTGCATATACATTTCATCTATTCCAACCATTTGTCATGGGTCCTTATATTGTTGAAAACGGTATAGAAATCATAGAATACGGTATAAAAATCACATTTGCCACAGCAAACCTGAAAAATGTCAATGTACTAGCTATAGATGTAGGTCCAAGTGCATATACATATGATCTATTGCATCCATTTGTCATTCTTCAGTCATATCTCAGCCAATATCAGCATTGTACCATAACTGCTGCTTTAAAAACAGGCAGTTGACACATGCATTGGAAAGCTTTGAAAAGCAATTCCAAAACAGATATGAAAAATTTAACCTCCATTTAAAAACTTGTTAACATTTCTCTTATCAACGGTGTAAAAAGTGCGTTTATCATCAGAAAGATGCTCAAAGGTGAAGAAATATTAGCCGTTGTTTTGACTTTTATCTACGATGAAAGCATTCCACAGAAGTGGGTCAAATACTTGCTATCTCCACCGCTCTTGTACAAAGCTCTCTGTAAATCTGGAAGAATGTTAAACACACCATAGAAAACCTAAAACATTCTGTATGAATCACGACAAACTCAAACTACAAAAAATTCCAGACCAGATCGTATGAAATGCGAAATCCGTAGCATTAGTTTGAAATAAAGAATTGGTTTTGTTTGAAACAATTCTAAGTGTGATCGGTAAGCCAGTAAAACATATGTATGAACAGGCAGTCACTATGAATAGATAGTTTTTTATGGTTCCTGATGTCCATATAGGTCATAGGTTCTATATGTTACTAAGAACTCATGGGGTCAATCCCCAGGTTGATCAGATTTTATTTGGAGAAGCTCTGATGCATACTGCTGAATGCCCCTCAGAGGATGCATAGAAATTCTAGTGTGACAAGGATCTAAATCGATTACCTGGTTGTCATAGGTTCAGGTTATTCCTGGTCGTTGCCTCACTTCTGTGCTGTAAGCACATTTGACAGGTTGTACTATGGTTGACAGTTTTGTGACTGAGCTGTTTTTAGTAGAGGAAATATCTGTAGAGCACAAGAACTGTATCTGACCTGGTGTGAAAGACACTAAATAAACTTTAACACAGGAATCTTCTATGTATTTGTTAGTTTTTCTTTATGTAGACTGTTTTTAGTAGTAGGAATATCCAGTGTTAAGATTTAGTGACACTACTACTTACTTTTTTATACACGAATCTTATTGTCACCTCAACGTTAAGATTTGTTAGTTTGTTGGTTTAAACATAATGTTTCACTGTATAAGTGGAAGACAGGAGTACAGACTGAAGACTGGCTGATCCAGATCCAGTAGAGATATGGTGCTCTCCAGATAGCCTGACGTAGACAAAGCTACCAGCTACCGGAATCCAGTAACATGTAAACATCACACAACACACCAGCAATATTTTGGCACTTTTAACCCTTCAACTCCTCAATCCCAATGAAAGATTCATTTTATAATGAAAATTAGTGGTGTGCATTGGACAAATTGAAATTGAGTATTTTTCACATGATCTTGTATTTAACTTTAAATTTTTTCCATAGTTTTTTTATATTATTTTTAAGGTATTTATATCTTTTTTCCTAAATAAGATTTAGAGTATTTATATCAACATTAGGGATATTTTATAGCATGACTTTTCGTATTTGATGTTTGGTGATATTTAACTTAGTTCTTTGGGAGGTTACAGGGTTAAAATGTCTCCTGAATCAATATTATTCCAGACGAAGACCTGGACATCCCAGTGACAACCTAGCAGTTCCAGTCAACATTTATTTTGATTAAAAACGGCTATTTTGCAACAGTTTGTTTATCTACAGCAGAACTTTCGTTAAGACCACCTTTGTAAAGAGACCCCTTCAATAAAAAGAATATGTTTCGTGGTCTTAACCACATTCAAAAAGAATTTTGTGAAAACGTCCTGTCGTTTGTATAACTTATACATGTATGCAACAATCCAAATGGCCGAGGGCTTTTAAGTAGAAAAATTGTCAAAGAAAGATGGTATGTTTTTACATGAACAAGTATTTATGTCGGGAGTTCCAATGCTCTAGATTTTGTCAGTCCAAATTTTAGGTAGGCTTTTAAAAGAAGTTGGGGTCCTTTGAATGGTGTAACACATTTTCTTTTTAACCCTGCAGTTTATATCTTCTATCAGCCACTGCTGATTATTAAAAAAAAATCACGATTGACCCTCTAACTAGTGCTTCAACATGTAAACTTCAAATCATAGTAGCATTCCCGTGGAAATTACCTGTGTTACAAGTGCTGTTTTTTATTGTATCACAAATATAAAATCATACAATTTTCTCTTTTGTGTTTTCTCATGAGTGGGGAGATGTTATTGAACACAAGGTCAACCTGAGGTCAGCATGGTCATGTGGGGCGCGACGCCCTTATCAGCCGCAACACAGCACCATGAATCACCCTCGTGTAAAGCCCGCGGGCTTTTAGGTCAAACCTTGGTCAATTCAGACATTTACATGAGCTGATATTTGATGAAACGCATTTTTCATGTTGGTCTTTAAATGGCTGTGGGGATTTTTATGAATGTTCAATAGATTGGGAGATGGAAGATCTTTTAATGTTTTTCATCATTCGAGCAAAGACTCTGGGCTTATGTTCTCTCTTATATTAAAAGACTATCACAGTCCTACTAGGTGGGAAATTTGTATTCATTTCATATGTTCTCGCTAATAAATGGATTCAAAAACTTTAGAAAAAAGACAATGTTGATCTTTCACGTGGACAAATATATTCCAGGAACTTTTTGATTGAATAAATAATAAGTCTATATAATACATGAGAATGCAAGAGACAAATATAGTTGAAAGTTGTATTGAAAAGAGCAATTTTTCATGATTTTATGTAAGACAATAGCGCAGACCCTGCTAAGACCCATGAGTAGATGTCATGTGAACCTTTAGGCAGAACTGGCATGTTCAGAAAGAATGGGCGAGAAGATGAGCCTTGGTCAAGGCTGGGTCGGCAATCAGGCTCGCCTCATGCATCTATTATACATCACAAAAACAGGCCTTTGCTCCATTCGTGGTTTCATATTAACTTGAAATAATCATGTCATGACATAATTCTACATTTTTACAAGTAAAGCAGACTCACAGAATATAAACCATCTGCCTATTGTGACAAACTCATTATAAGAATACTATTTCTTATGAACCTAAGACCATAAAGGACCTCTCTATTGAGACCACTTGCGATCAGTTCCAGTTACCTTATGTAAGTCACTTTAGTGAGAAAATTTACACTATCTATTTATTCCATATAAAATAAAACAAAATGACCTTCTAATGATGAATGTTAATGATGTTGGATTGTTGATAAACATGCTTTTTTGTGATTGTATTTTGT
This sequence comes from Streblospio benedicti, assembly GCA_019095985.1. Lineage (NCBI taxonomy): Eukaryota > Metazoa > Annelida > Polychaeta > Spionida > Spionidae > Streblospio > Streblospio benedicti. The sequence goes on along the minus strand of CM032661.1, from coordinate 4,471,888 downwards.
TGTTTCAGTTATTATATGACTGACTGAGCAAAAGTGAAATTTTATGCAGGATGCTTCATGTATTTCTTTGAGCAAGAAAATAACAACAAAGTAACAACAATTGCTTATGTAATATTAAAATATTAACTGATCCTTTTCATCTTTTGTGCAAAAAAGCTTCCGACTATCACATGAGAAACATGAAGTGTGTTTACGAGGTAACAGAGTCAATAAACTGACAGTCAAGTTGACAACAAAACTCTTCAACATAGATTATAATACTTAAAATTCTTCTATATACAAAGCTATTATAAATGTATATTCAAAACATGCTTACTTGGTGAAAACCGTCAAACTATTTACAGATACAAAATCAGCACACACCCATATAACCTTCCCAACTCTTGCATAAAATCATCAAAATCTATCATTAAAATGATATAAAAATCCTCTTTTAAACATGCACACTAACATTTAAGAATAAAATAGCAGTAAAAGTGTTATCAGTATATCCGAATCATACCAAAATTAAACTGCATAAAATAACAGTCAACACATCAGGACATCCAAATGCGACAATCACAATCGCTCAGAGACAAAAAAGCTTTCTCTTTCTTGGCGACACATTGGTGGCACACAACTGCGTTCCACTTTTCCTCACACTTTCTTTCCCATCACTCCCAGTACCCACTATCTCATGCTTCTGGTCCGTCCCTTCCATTTCCATCTCACCATCGCGACCTATTTTCGCTGCTTTACCACTTTGCTTCCTAGAACAACACTGCGCACCATCGTCAACACTTGTATCACCCTCGTTCACCGACCCGCTGCCTGTTTCCACTCTCTCCGTCTCCTCTTTCGGCGCATCGTCCGGCAAATGTTTCAACATGTGCTTGGTCAGCCCGTGCATCGTCTTGTACGTTTTTTCGCACACGTTACAACTGTGCTTGCGCGTGCGCCGATGCAACGCGTCCGTCGCGCAAAACTTTGAGAACCAGTTGTCGTGCAAGTTCGGTAGACTGCGACTTTTACTGCTGCCAGCCTCCGCAGCTGTCCCACCACCAGCTTTCCCTCTCATCGGAGTCTCCTTCGTATCTTTGTGTTTGTTTGGACACACACCGACCACGACTTTCTCTACATCTGCGCTGTGTCGATCCTTTTTGCACGGACTCTTCTTCTTCGAACATTCGGACACTTTTTCCTGAGAACTCAAACCCAGACATCGCCTCTGTTGACTGTTCACTTCTTTCTTCTCTCCATCATCGTCATCATCATCGTTATTGTTTCTCTTGCAAACATCGTTGCCGAGACTTAGGCCGTCCATGACTGCCAAAACATCGTCGATATCCAGAGTTTGCAACGTTGACGCGTTAACGTCCCAGTTTGCATGATCGAGGCTGCTTGAGGCTGGTTCTGGCAAAGTGAGGTCTCCAGGTAGGTCAAGGTCGTCCAGGCACCCGGCCCCTGGGTCTCCAGGGCTTACAACACTAGGTTCTTCAGCAACAGCATGCTGTTGGTCTTTGTGGATGAGAAAGTTGTTGAAGTAGTTTTCGAAGTCGTTAATTTGGACGGCGCCTGCTAGAGTTGTTGGTTGTGACATTTTCTTTTTTTTTTATGCTATTTCAAATATTTACTTCAAATACATGAAGTATCATCATACAACTGGAATTTGAGATCCTGTACTGTCTTTACCTTACCATATTAAGTTCAAATTTATTTGCTTATAGGACAGTTCTTTGTTAAAACACACTCATATCTAGTAAAATTGCATTTATATACTTCTCATTTCCTTTCTATTATTTGTATATCCATAGCATCTTCTTTACTAAAATTACATAAAAATAACATAATCCATACAACTAAAATATGTATCCCTGTACTTAAAATAATACATTATTACACTCCAAACTTGCAAATACTTATACAATAAACACAACCGGAATTCTAAGTGTGCAAAGGCTGAATATCTGAAGTACTAATCACCTTCATATTCATATATAAACCACATATCATAGCAAATACAAAAACAAACACAATATAACAAATTTTTGAGACTTTATGTAAACTACAACATGGAAGTTTCTATGAATTTCAATTTTTACAGACTTTTCCTAAATGTTTAATATTCTGTCATAATGGTTGAATCCCCTAATTTCATAATGCACCGCGGGAATAAAGTAAGCTTTAATTGAGGTTCTAAGATTAAGTATGAAGGTTAAAATACTAAAACGATGTTTTCTTGCTACACCCAATATACTGAAGTGCATTATATATCATAATATAAGCACATGATGTATGTAAACAAAACAACAACAACAAAACAAGCTTATCTTGTCATACTAATATACCATATTCATCATTCTCTTATGACAATAAAAAATGTAAATGTAATCAAGAAAAAAGTTTACTTTACCACAGGAAAGTAGCGAAAAGCACGAAACCAACCTGAAAGTAAAAAAAGCAATATTTTAGTTGATTAGTCAAATCAATGAAAGTACCATCAGTAGCTGCATCTAATACCATCGCAAAAGTTAGTCTACAGTCCTTGTACATTTTTCACATATTTCACATATAAATCAAATACATTACAATTATATCATGCTATTTTTCTGCGTCATTTTTCAGTCCTTGTACATTTTACACGTTTTTTACATATCAATCATTCACATTGTAATTTTGTCATGACATTTTTTCCATGTCATTTCACCAACAAATTATCGCGTGTATTTATAACATGTCATTTCGCACTTTAAATCTAATGAAGACGACTTTCACTGATTACTTTAATGGTGTCAAAATCAAAAAAAAAAAAAAAAAAACATGACAGCAATGTCATGTATTCCAAATGCAAGAAATTTACTCTAAACATTTGCTCAGAGAGGCCAATCAACAAACTTATTACATTAAAGATGAATTTTGTGCGAATCACACGAGGAATCATGATGATCGATCATGTATATTGATGCAGAAACCTGACTATGAAGAACCCTCATACAGTTCTGTCATTTCATACATGATGGAAACTTGAGTTTACCACTAGAACGTATCAACTTCTAGTTTCATTTGATTATTGTCAGCTATTGTTACAATATTTCTATATATTCGCACCATGATTTTTCATTTGCGTATATAACAGCAACAGAACTATTGTACTATTGGGTGTGTGAATTGCATATTGTGCACGTGGCATATTAATGTTTCAATTTAGTCATATAATTGCTAATTATGCAACTCGAGTATATGATAATTAGATCACTCTATTAGGTACGTTTATCATCACAAGCATCTGTACATTGGTCACATAATTGCAACGGTCATTTGCAGTTGTATAATGACCACTCCAATAGACCCGGTTGCTGGACATGGGTACAATAGGCATGTGTCTCTTAGGAACGTCAGTAATAAAGATGGGCTCTGGTGCTGAGTACAGGCATCAAATATTCTGACGAACACCCGCTATTTGGGTCATTATCACCTACTTTATTAGCATAAACGTAATTACATGAGGGAGTGGCATAGATGTACTGTGCGATCCTTCTATACTAATGGATTATCATGACTAAACACGACATTCACAGGTTTTTTGCTATGAAGTGTTCCTAGTTTCACTTTTTGCCTTGGTGTTAAACATTTTGCAACAGTCAACTTCAGACATAATGTATTCTAACTTGTCCCCATACTTTCTTTCCATATCTTTAATATTACCAACAGCTTGTGAATGGAATAACAAGCCAGAAATGCATTGGTCGGTTGGTGGGTCCTCATAAATATCATTGATAACCGTCACGTGAAACTAATCACGGCACCGACGTTAACACGACTCCTTCGTCAATAGACACGTGATTATCGCCATGATAAAGACTAGATCAATATTTGTGGGAGGACACAGCAGACAAATATCCATAGAGCTTTATTTAAATCATGTCTCCACGAAGAGCATATTGAGGTCGACATTAACCCTTTAGTTGCTAGAGCAGTAAACGGTTCTCCTTTTAAAGCCTGGAATAAAGCCTAAAAAAAGCTCAAATTTAGCACAATTGGTGTATGATTGACCATCACTGCGCTCAGACATCCACCTTCGTAAATTTGAGCTTAGGTTCGGCTTTATTCTATCTAGGCTGCAATAACCAGTAATGGGTCAACATTTGAATTGCTTCGTGAATCATGAATTCTATAAATGGTTCTTAATCAAACTCAAACACTGCGATTGCAGATCAATACCTGATCTCATTTTCAATGGTTTATGAACAAATACTAAACAGGATGGATCCAGAATGGAAAAGATCTGGATGTGCTTAGTTTAGAGTCTACTTTTATCAGTATAATATCCAAGTATGATCTTGTGATTGTTAATATTGTCAAACGTTGTCAAACGTATATCACCAGTGAACCTCTCTATAACGACCACCTGGAAAGATGGTCTCTTGATGGAGGTTCGCAATCGTCTCTTTTTTGTAGGTTTACAAAACCCCTAGAACAGCCTATAGAGGGTGACTATTCTAGCTATTAAATGAAGTTTATATTAGCATTTTATTCTACTCTTGACATTTTTGTTTGTTCATTACAGATTGCTCGGGAAGTAATCTACAAAACATGCATTTTTCCTTTCTGGGGCACCAACCAAATCACGATGTCGTTTCTGTAAATTAGTGCAATTTCCTGGTTCGTTTTCCCCCCAATTTTATCTTATTAACTGTGTAAAAGTACACAGCGTCCTTCAATGTACTAAAATTCACAAAGTTTTTATACTTATATTATGTTAAAAATGTGTTCAAACTAAGATGCCATAAATTTCAGCTCATGACATGTCCTTTAAATAAGAACAGGGTCGGCTAATACCAGCCAAAACCACATAGATCATGTGAACGAAAAAATTATTGAATTGGAATTTCAGTGTTTTTTTCAGCAATAATTACTTCATCATGATTACATACAAATCACGCTACGTAATATACAGGTTTTGATACTGTCGTAGTTTTGGGGAAGGTCTTTGCACAACATTGACCCTTTTCATTGTTGTATCAAGTATGCATAATAACCACATAAGAGCCCATGGGGTTATGCGTTGAAGATCAAACAATATGAGGGTAAGCTCTAATATGAGCTTGCACTTACAGTGACATATAAAAAGCACTAATATTTGATACAAAATACTTTAGAAGTGGGACTTTAGTGAGTGTGAACCTTGTGTACATAAGAGCCCATGGGGTTTTGCGTTCAACATCAAACAATAAGGGGGTAGGCTCTAATATGAGCTTGCACTTACAGAGACACATAAAAGGTGCTAATTTTTTATACAAAATACTTCAAAATGTGGGACTAAGTGAGCGTGGACTTTGTGTGGATGCTTCCGCTCCACACATCCAGTCACATATGTGGCCCGATATTCAATTACTCAAGATGCATTTAGACACAGCGCTCTCCGAGCAGCCAAAAGCTCATGGCCAGTTGCTCCGTGATTTCTCTCAGGGTAGAAATAAATCTCATCCGGGGCGCATATTTATGGACCGAGACCTTGCTACGTGCGCGATATGCAAAACTGCTTATTTGATAGCAGAAAAATTCCATTTCCATAAATTGGCGAGATAGACATTTGTCTAAATTAAAACACAATTCTTCTGTTTAAGATTCAGAATCTTGGATTCCAGCGCTAGACAAACATAGTGGTGGGGGTCAAACAGTAATTGAGTTGTCAACAGCACATCTGAAGTTGTCTGAGATTTGGCCTTGCGCCTTGAGCCTTTTTCTATCCATGCTGTAAACATCCACCAAATAGCCCACGCCAAAATATGGATTATTCCAAATATCCATATCATTGAAATGGTAACGCAATAATTACATGCAAAATTGAGGATTTTTAATCTTAAAACCCCATGGGCATTTCTGGATGGCCATAGACAGTTATATGTAATCATTTGACTAAAAAAAACACCATAATTTGGACAACATACACTGGGCGTGTATCCTGGTAACCATGGAAACCAACCACTCTCCCTGGGGGCAAGACCGCTTCTATTTCCAGTAGACATCAATATTTCACGGCTTCAAGCTATTTTGAATTGTGACCTATAGGGACGTACTTCCCTTATATGCACGAAGGGTCCATATTTTCACATATTTTTAGCATCATCTCCGGATGAGCAGGGCCCGTGCTTCAAACGTATCCCGTCTTTGCTGGGTACACGTAAAATTCTAGTTTGGCTTTGAATGAAGTTGCAACAAGGTATTTTCAGCTGTAGTAAGACCATATCGGGGATCACAAATGCTGTAATTCTTTATGATTTTCTGTTTAGAAAATCTTTCTAGAATGCTTTCAAGTTCTGATTTAAAATCGTATTGGAGGTAGAAATTCCAGCAATTTATGCATAATTGAAAGACAACATTTATTTGGCTGATAAAAACTATTTGTTCATTCATTTTCACTTTCCAGAAATTTCCTTCTTGAAATTAGTTCAGTTTGATCCCTTGATACATGTAAATGTATTGGATGTAAATTGCATAATCCTGTTGTGAAACCGCTAAAGTCTTTAAAAACATTGGTTTGGTTTCGGTTGTTATTTTCTTCTTCAATATGATTACTTTGTAAAATCATCTCTCGGTGCAGATTTTTTCCTGTTAGACTTTACAACATGCGAACACTGAATCTGGATGAGGGTAAAAAAAAACGTTTATTGGATATAAAAATGTCTGGGATGGTAAATATTGTGGAATGAGAGTATTAAGCGGATTTTGCGAGACTTTTTGGCAATCACAGAAGCAGATGAAGGAAGTAGATAGGGAACAACTATACCAACTACCATACGTATGAAGATCTTGCACAACTTGTTTTCACTGATTCAGTAAATTATCTACGAAATAATGCCCGTATGTATTGTCCATGGTATAATAATAATTCTTTAAAAACATTTTATCGACACAAGCCCTGTTCGAAGAACGCAAACGACAGTTAAAATTAAACCAGTTATATTTCTCCATCTGTGTACAGCTTGAATAATACAAAACAGAAAATAAATCCTTTGAATTGATGTTTCCCTCAACATATATCACCCGAAACAGCAGGAAAATACATGCGTTTCTCACCCGAAATAGACACTGACCTTACCTAATGAAAGCTGAAAAGATGACTGTAAGCATCACCACTTTGTTACCACGAATCTCTCTTTTTAGACATATGCTCTTTGTTCTCGGATCTCGGTTCGTCTGGAAAAGGTAGGTATAATGACTAATGGCGCGAGATTTGTTAGTGAGCAAGAACCCAGTGTGGACTCAGAATAGTGTATGGTCGCCATTTCATATTTTTCATACCGAGAAGCTTAGAATAAACCTTGGTAAAATTTAGGAGGCAGGCTTTCATGTGAGCAAGTATTTTAGAATATCTTGAAATATAATGAAATGTTTCCATTCTATGGTACGGACAAATCAAATCAAACTTATTACAAATTTATCATGTACCATCTGGATTTACCACACTTTATGAAAAAGCTCTCAGATGTTTAACTCCTTCACAGACAAGAATCAATTTCTTCTCTATTTCATAAACGCAATTTCATTCAATTCTCAAATATCAACAAAACCAACTGAGAAATAAATGCATTTCTCTCATTTCACAAAGCACATGACGAACGAGCAGAATTTAGCCCTCTCCGACCTTGTCTGCCATCTCAAGGTCATCGGAATATCAATCTGACCAAATGGATTCTTTGATTTAGAGGCAGCATTTATCACTAATTTGAGATTTGCATTTACAGAAGCTGCATCCAGATGAGACACAAAGTGATAAATGCTGATAAGCCCTGGATGATTACAGAGGAACCTCAAATTAACACCACCTTTCTATTGAGATCACTTCTATAATAAGACTACATTTCACTGTCCCAAATTAAGGATATGACCATGCTCCCATGTGAATAGACCACCTATCCTTAGAGACTACATCAGGCCAGTCTTCTGATAGTCTCTTAACAGAGGTTCTATTGTACGTTATAGTTCAGTCTCAGTCAACAGCTTTTTTTACAGTGTTGATGTGATTGCAACATTCAAACTGCAACATTTTTGGCTGCTTAACCCTTTCAGTGACTAAAGCAGTACAAAATCTACTATTGCAGCCTAGAATTAAGCTTAAAAATAAACTAAAATTTACAATGGATATCTGATTCATTCCCACTGAGTTTTTAGTTTGTACGACATCCATTTTGGTAAATTTGAGCTTCTTTTAGGCATTATTCTCAGCTTCAACAGAAGAGGTCGATAAGTAAACCACCAGTAGAGGGTTAAGTGTTGAGGACACATAAAAAATGTTCTGAACACAGGGCAAAATGTGTCCCAGTTCATGGATGTTTGACAGGTTTATTCCTATGAAAAGTTTACTTTGTTATGTCATGCTGATATCCTAATATTTACCTCCTTCTCGTGAGAGATCGTCCAATAAAAAGTGCAGCAAATATTACGTGAAACTATATGTTTCCTTGCCACGTCAACATAGTAAAAAATAACCTCGTCAAATACTATTCCACCAAATTAATTTTTGTCCTCAAGTGGATTCAAAGTATAACAGATCAGTAACAAAGTCCCAGTACTTTTATGATCAGGCTTCAGCCTCAATTCAATAAATAAACAAAAACAAAAAAACATCAGATCTAGCTTTGATAGAAGGACATCTAATATTTTCATGAACTAATGATCCAGAAATCAAAACACACGATTTACCAAACTGGTCATCAGTGATAAAAGGGTTATGGATTCAGTAGCCAAAGGGTTCCTTCAGCAGTGAGAGGGTTATCTGCTCCCTGGATTTTTTTTCTATGCAAAACAGTAGGAGGCACGAAACTCATGAGATAGGGTCACGTTTCTGAAACAGACTGTATCTTCCTCAAGGTCGTTTCTGCCATTCACTGGGTCAAATCACATCTGCTACATCACAATGCAACTGTCTTTAGTGTTCTTTATATTGTAGAAACCACCTCTCTTCCTAGTCTCCATAAACAGACTAGCTCTCTATCAAGGCAACTTGAGGTCAGCCCTTGAGGTGATTTTAATAGAAGTTCTAATGTAGTTGGTAGATTTGCGATTATTTTTTCTAAAATTGTGTTCGGGTCTCAGAAACTTGTGTTGTAATGTTTAAAGTGGACTTTTTGAGAACTGTATTGCTAAAAAAAAATAGGCATTGCTAAGTTTCAAATTTTAACATAAACAAACTTTTATAAAACCATGTGGCTTGTCTAGATCAAGATACAATGACTTCTAATAATTTCTCATATCTCATAAGTCTCGGTCCATTATTGGATATTCAAGAGCATATTAGCATAGTATTGATAGCACAGGGACTTGTTCTTAATAATAGAATAATTCTATGGAGCATCAACAGTCTAGACAAATTCATATCCCTATGGACAGAATACAAGACAAGGATCATACAATTTTCATATAGAATCCTGAAGGAGTTTATGCATGCTATATAGATATTGACCATAAAGGTATAAATGTCACTAAAACACACTGAAACTGTTCACAAAAGTTGGATCACCATCATCATCACTACTTAAAAAGTTGATTCATAATTCCCCTGTAATCAATCGTCAATTCGTCATCACATCAGGGGATGAAAAATTTGAACATGTGAACTGTGCAGAAAAATACATCAATATCAAAGAGCATCCCCATTAGATTTCCTAAATATAGTCTTGGCCTACGTCTGCTGATAATTTCCGGAATTCAGCTTGCATGAAAACGTGATCGGCGTACCTGAGTAATTTCTGTCTCGATGACTTTGGGTAATTCTCTCTTGAGCTTGGCACACAAAAAACCTATTAGGCCAGCAAGCATTAGGTTCACCGTGATAAAGTTGAATCACACAAAAAACACATTAACTGGCTTCGCTGACGAGTCATAAACGTGGAAACAAAAGAACCCCATGGACATCAATGGGTGACGCATAAAAAAACCCTCATCTGGTTTGAGTCATGTGTTTTTTTTATGTGTGATGTTCATGTATAATTCTTCTTTTTGTTACAGCTGTAACTACTACTTCTGATTGTGTTTTAACTACATTTTCATGTATCTATAGTCTGTACTGTATATGACGCTCCAAATGTCCTTAGGTTTTTAGGTAAAAAAATTATCAATTTATGGGACTGGGTAAAAAAAATTGAAAGTGCATTTATGAAACATATGTCTATCTCAAAGGTAAAACGCCCAATTTAGGTGGAGAAAACTATCTGAGGGTAAATAAATATTTTTTTAGTCAATGTTAAGGTTTTTTAGTGGTGCCAATAACTTGATCACTTCTAATGACTTGATCATGATGTCTAATTTCTTTTCGTTTATACACATTTTAAATTATACTGATTTCAGACCACCTGCATTATATTTCATATCATTTTGACTAATCAATACATTGCAGAAATAACTTGTCACGTTTTAAAGCAAATTTATATATGTACATGATTTTTAAAACTAGTAGTAGACAGTATCTATTGTAAAAATCCAAACTAATTCTATTGCTAAGAGATCTATTGTACTTTCATTGTTTCTTTTTGATAATTTACTGTCCGCATTCCCCCTTGCTATAAAACTATTCTACAATTCTATGTGGCTTTAAACATTCAAAACATAAGCCTGAGTTTACTCTTTCAATAATACTTTTTCAATAATACTTTTTCCTTCATTTGAAGTATGACTTTTTTTATGTCAAAAACACTTATCCTATTTATACAAATGTTCACAGCAAATAAAACAACTTATATAAAATAAGCATACATCTTTCCAGGCAATATCACTTAATTACATACACATTTTCTACAAATGTAACACAGAATCTATTATCACTTGACTTCATAATGAAGAATCTCTAAAGAACACTTTTTCCTAACAGTAACGAAAATAATTGAACAAGCTTATTCTATTTCAAGAATACTTTGACCTTGTTTTATTTTTTTAAACAAAATGCTAACTAATAGCATAAGTTGATACTAGACATTAACTGTAATAAGATTTTTTAACTACCTTCTTACATCCTCAGACACACTAATTAGCAAAAACTTGTAACCATAATTGTTGTATATCATCAGTCACTCGACATAACTATATATCACATATTATACATTTTCAGATATATGTAACACAAAATTAAACCAATCAAACCAGAAGTAGACAAAAGAGAAACAATAAAAAAAGGCATAAAAAAGTAATGAACTACATCAAAATGAAACTGTTCGAATCAGCTGTCAACATCACGCCTTTGTCATTCAGATCTGCATTGAAAATACTTTTTATCCCCAACCAAACATGCCAAAAACTTCATAACACAATTACCATTTTTATGTGATAAATGGAATGAGGTTGGGCCTCTTCCATAACATTCTTTCATCATTTTCACATATTGTCAACACCATTTATAAACTACATAGACGTTTTCAAAAATGTAAAAAAAAAAATCTAATGAACATCACATCAAAGTTTCAATGAAAAACGTAACTTGAAAAAAAAGACCTATCTAAACGCAACTTACAACAACAAAAACAGTTTCACACACACATATGTCCCTGCAAGTCTTCTTTAAATTAATACTTTCGCTTTTTCTTCCTCTTTTTCTTCTTGTCCTTCTTCTTGGTCTCTTCATTGTTCTCTTTTGCCACGTCTCCCCCACTTTCTAGTGGTGTTTCTTCCCCGTTTTTCTTGTTCTTCTTGTTTTTCTTCTTCTTTGACGGCTCTGCGAACGGTCTGTAGTGTTCCGGGAGTGGTCCTGGATGCAGCCGGAACCCAGTGAGGGCAGATCCGGTGAGCGGGAGCAGTTCTTTGCCCCCGATTGGTGGTTTTTCGTACACCGATCGCAGAGAACTGTTGTCGTGAAATCCGGGCTCGTCTATGTCACCTACACAAACAAAAGTATTCTTTCAAATTTGAATGCTGAATTTCAGTTTAGCGTGCTAGTTGTTGTAAATTTTAGATAGTTTTAGGCTTCATTCTGCATGAAATAAGTTTTATGCTTTATTCAATGCTGAAATAGTCATTGGCCTGTTCACTAGTTAAGCCACTAAAAGTTTAAATGAACAAATTTCATAAAAATGAAATTTTCTTGGGAGAAAAAATGAGGATACGTTGGGGAATAAATAAAGATAGTTTTAGGCTTCATTCAATGCTGAAATAGTCATTGGCCTGTTCACTATATAAGCCACTAAAGTTTTAATGAAAAAATTCCATAAAAATGAAATTTTCTTGGGAGCAAAAATGAGGATATATTGGGGACGGGAGGGCGAGGGGGTAGGGATGACAAACTCTCCCTCCTCCCCAGCGCAGAAGGCAAAAATAGAATAATGAAAATGTAAATAGACCAAATTGCACCTGGCAAAGTTGGCAGGAATGCGCTCAGTTCCTCCTTGACCCTCTTGGTGGACAGCTTGTTGAGCGTGTGTTCGAGTCCGTGGTAGGCCATCAGGTTGTTGGCACCGGTCAGTTCGGCCGGCTCCGGCAAGTCTTGCTGCATCAGGTAGAACGGCCCTGTGTGTACAATCATAGGCGTCCGACCAAGCGAGATTTTCGTCTTCAGAGTTCCACTTGTTCCTGGGGAGTCCATCGCTGCTTTCTTCTGAGAAAATTCTTCCACTTCATTAAATCATATGAACATTTTAATTTCCTTCCTGCTTAAATCATATAAACATTTTAATTTCCTTCCTGCAAGTCTATACCTTACATGAGCAGATCAATAGATAAGAAATCTATGACAAAAATCCAACTGTTTTATCAATGAATATGCATAATTTTATATTAGATTCATTAGTACAAATAATCAATGTATATGTAAAATGACTTGTAAGGTAAGTTAACTAAGAGTATATTTATATTTATACATTGCTAACTCGTAGATATTCTATGTCAGTAAAATGTTATATATGTTTAAAAAAAGACATCAGATTTGAACATAATGTAAACATGGTGTTGCACAAATATTAAAATACTGTTCTTGGCTACTCAGGTCCAATTTAGTAAATGTACTTGTGGTTGTTTATAATTCTCTTAACTTAAGGCTTGCTCTCACAACTTTATATTATAAACCATGTCATTGGCATACTTGTCAATCAATTCCCACATACATGCACTTGCATTTGTAGTACATATTGTTTATCAATTGATACACAGTGACACATCTCAAATGAAAAAATCTAGCAAACATAATGTTTCAACACAATCTTTCAACCTAATGACATGTACCTAATTTACGTGTAGGTGGCATGGAACTGTGTGAAACTGCTTAGGGATGAGTTTGCTCAACAACCGTCCAGGAATCGAACCTATGACCTTCTGGTCTGAATTCAACTCCCTATCCACTCGGCCAAAGAAGAACATAGCATACAGTTGAAGCAGTACACTAGAATTACAAACAGTTTAACGTTTCTAATCTTAAACCTTGCTGGACATATTACATGTACAAAGCCCATATAACATGACTATAACATTAGCGTTCCAAGATCATAATCACTTAGAGAATCATGTCAAGGTAGAACATATAGCTCAGACATGAAAATTTGCATGCAATTCATCAACAATTTTCAACCACCAAAGTAACAGTGCCTAAAGATACATATATATAGCACCAGGATAGCAATTCAGGTAAAAAGTAATTGATTTGGAATGAAATATGTCCTGTTGTGGCCTAGTGGTTGGGATTTTGGGGTCCTGGACTCTAGGGTGTTGGAGGACAGTACACTATATAACTTATCGTTTTCAAAATTTGTATGTCATCTTTTTTTCATATTGTAATGAAGTCGATCACACAAGAAACATTGCAATATTTTAATCCGTAATGATAGGTCTTTTATTTCAAAACTTGAAAAGCTTTGAAAACTTTTATTTGTTATGAAATCTTACATGTAAATCGGCTATGTTTTTGAACCTAATTATATCATTACCTGCAACAACAAAACAAATAAAACGTCACAGAGTTTATGTTTATTAACTTTACTTTTCCATCAGTTGCACATTTCTTTGTGAAACTTGCGTATCAAATTGGTACAGGTAATGTGCAAGAAAACTAATCTGGAACACCGAAATGGTTGTTAAATTGGCCACAGAGAAATTTAAAAAAAATGCAAAAGCATAACTGAGACTTGGTTTCAAAACCTTTATTCTACACGCATTTTTTCTTTCAAAGAGTCTGTATTCAATGTAGTTTTGATCTACGTTTACATCTGCAATCATTCAAATTTAACACTAAAAATCTAAGATCAAAGATTAAATTATATTATTTGCTCAATAAAACCATGATGATAGATCACGAGGTCTGTTTTTTCAGTTGGAACACAGTTGGATCTATTTCACATTAAAATGTAATACAAGCCAAATTGCTTCTCACAGGAATGTAATGCAGGGTGAAGGACAATGAAATTAGATTCTGAAATAGCAATAAAAAGAGTTGAATGTTTATATAAAAAAGCATGTACAGTTAACCCTATGCAGCCAGAAACTTTAAAAAACTATCCTGCCTGCTCAGCAATCGTATTTGTGAAGTGCAGCAGAAAAAGTCTTTTATCAAAATTAAAGATTTCAGTTTCATTTGCATATGCATATTCTTCGATAGAAATTCTTTTTCAAACAAATATAAAAAGGCTTAACTGCTGCTGAAAAAATGTTCATTTTTCAAGATGTTTAAATGTGGCCATTTTTTAGTTGTGAGTGCAAAAGGTACTTCAGAAATCTAATTTGAAAGTGAGATTACTGTATTGAGGCAGTCAAAAAGCCACGTGAACCAGCAGATGATGACTGTGGTGAACCACTCATCAGACCGAAAATCACAATTTATCAAATATGGCTTTAAACCGGGTATTTTATAAACAATCAGTCCCCGAATTTCTATTTATAAAAAAAGCATAAAACTAGTTATCAATACCTGAGGAAAGAGAATAAAGATGGGGAATATGTAGCTTTATTTTCAAGTTATTTTTTTCATTTGTGTTGAATATTTCATTATGAAAAAATTAGTATATCAACCAATTCATTGACTATTTTCTCATTGGTGCATCCCTCATATTTTATACTTTTAATTGCTGCACCAGTTGTTTTGACCATTAAATAGGTCACGACTGATGACCTTGTGACCTAATAATTATTGTCCTCACAGTCAGTTGTATTTTTATAATTACAATGCTCCAGGCAACAAATAAAACAATATTACTTGAAAACAGCAGTTACACGTCGACGAACATGTGATGCATTAGATATTTTAATAGTGTTTTTATTCTCTAACTGCATCACTTTACATAACTGAATAGCTATGAATCGTAAATTTTTCAATAAATATATAGTAAAAATATAAAAATATGCCGCACATTTCTTAAGTTACATACACATTAGACAAACTTATCACATATTTATGCATAATTCATTCCATACGTTTATGGGCTTTGAGATGAACTAAAATGACTGAAATGGATATTTATAGGGTCAGTAAATGTAGATCCTATGTGCTCCTTTTCAGTGTTTTTAGAAACTTGTATAGAACATGAAAACTTAATGAAGATTGATGACTAGCGAAGAGACGAGATTTGACTCTCCGTACACGAAGGTTAATGACAATAAAGTTTGTTGACACGTTCTTCTTCCCATAAAACAAAACAACATCGTGGTTGAAAAAGTTATATGCTTGAAAACTGCCTTCAATAGCAGATTCAAAACTATGAAATCGAACCCACATACAAGAAACATATAACTATCATTCCAAGTGTACTAATTGTACAAAGATACAATAATTATACTGAGATATAGATTAAAGATCAATTGTTGCTATGTCAGTCATTGATGTAGTATTGTAGCCTAACATAAGTGCTAAAATAAGCTAAAATTCACCAAGATGGATGTCAGAATGACCCTCAGTAAATTAGGACACCCATTGCAGAAAACTTGTGCTTATTTTAGGCTCCCATAGTCGCTAATTACAGCTCCAGCAACTAACAAAACTGTTATGACTGTGTGTCTTTTCATGGGACCTTTCATCAATGCTTTATAGGGATTTCTATCAGTACCACCATCCACACGACCAGGTCTCCTGGCGCTCAGGGTAAATCTGTGACTCAACCAATTCTAAAGCAACTGGCTACTGATGGCAAAAAAAGTTACTTGTCCATACTTTCCATGGACCTTGCAAACAATAAGGCTTCGTCTAAGCTGATCGTCTGGAGGACAAGTGAGTTGTAATGAATTGTTACTCATCCTCCAGTTTCATTTCAGGGTCTCTTTATAGCAATCCTATCTGTGTCACTGACTAATCCACCTAACTTGTCAGCCCAGAGTGCTGATGAAAGGACGTCTCAGCATCAGTGAAGCCGCGGAGTCCATGAGGACCGCATCAGGACCTGGTAATGTTGTCTTAATGCAGCTTCGCCAGGTGATTAGGCCAGATGATTGCGCTTTAATGAAGTGAAAAGTCCTAATGGGATTTTCTCTAGGCCATAATTAGTCTGTACGGAAGGCAGTAATGAAATTGTAACAGATTTTTTTTCTTTTGATGGAGCACTTTCCTTTTTTTTTCAATCGACAAATGAGATGTTGCAGTTTGTTTATGTACGAGGACAAATGTTTATGCAATTCATTTTCTTCCAAATTTTGAATAAAATAGATTGTAAGAGACTTAATTCCCCCCTCCCCATATATCTCTATCCAAGTTTTACCTGACATTTAATTGCTTTAAGAATAGTCGCTGTTTGACCAGTTTTTATATTGACATGATATTGAGGATGCCCTGAATAATGAAAGCTGTACTACGTTTTACAGTCCTTATTCAAATGGTTCAACACAGCTGACACATTTTATGACCTACAGTATGACCCAAATTATGACCCACGTAATTTGTTGTTGTGGCCTGATCTGATGGGTGCGTATGGGTAAAACTAGAACCTGGCTCACGTATGGCCACATGTACCAAAGTTTGGACCAAATCAATGACTGGACCATTGAAACTCTTATGTAAATACACATTCATGTAAAAGCCCAACCCCTAAATGGATAATCTTTACAATGTAAAAGGCATGGGGCACTTCGTAAGTCATATACATTAGTTTATCATATTAACATTTGTTTTTATTTTTCTCTCAAATATATAATAGTACAATTGTAAAATTTTGTAAATCATATTATGAAGATGACAGAGGTTGAAAACGTTCTAAGATATTTAGTATAATTATTTTGGATATTTTATTATTTTTGTATACCGTTTGGTTTTAAGACAATTATTTTGGATATTTTATTATTTATGTATACCGTTTTAAAAAATTAAGCATATATTTGAGAGAAAAATAAAAACAAATAATATGATACATTTAGAATATGCTATGAACCTTACTTACCAAATATTAAGTAATATACATAAGTTACACATGATGACTATAAGTCAAGCAAAGTTTCAAGTTATCGTAGGATTCTTACATTGTCAACTATCATGTACGATTTTCGTTATTAGTTCACTCTCAGGGACTCAAACAAAATCACAGTTCCCAGGCGAATGGTTTCAACTGCCATGGATTAACTGGCCCAATATATACGACCCACGATGCACCATGAGTACAATCCTCCCCGGGAATAAACACTAAATCTCCGTGCAATACGCAGCCGACCCGACCTCATTAGCCATATGATCCGCGATAAAGCACCTGCTGCTGCTGCATGATTTATAACAGCTACTGAAGCGTGAACCCAGCGACCCAGGGGTCGCTCAGTGCACGCCCTCTGGGTTAGTTGTGGTCAGTAGTCGGTCACTATATGCACGTTTCAGCTAAAATCTTTCACCTTGAGTTTCTGGCTTAGAAGTGATCATGTGGAGGTGCCCATGGATGCGTGTTCTAATCCAGATCAGCCCTAGATCCAGATGTTTCCCTCCAACAGATCCAGATTCATTTGCATGGGTGGAGACAGCCTATCTGGTATGGATGCTATGGTTGTTGTTGTTGGGGATAAGATGGGAGGTGGGGGGGGGGGAGGGGGCTTCTACTGTATTGTTTATCTTGTCTCTTCCTGCATCTGGTTCACTTGGTCTAGAAACAAGATTCCCAATTGATTATATTGGACCAAACAGCTGGTTTGACCAGACAAATTGAAGGGAAAACAGTGTAGATAAACACACGTTGCATCTCCATCTGGGCTCTGCATGAGCCTCAATTTGCATAGATAGATGGCAGCTATGATATAATATGATACAGTGTCTGCACATTTCTTACCATTACTATCTATATATATCATTATTATGCTTCAAAAGAGATGCGAATATACACGTATATTAGTTACATACATGTGGGTATGTGTTGTATACAGTCTCTCACATTCTAAAGCCCGGTTCTTCTATTACACTAGTGACTTCATCTGTCATGCTAGAAATAACCAGCATAAATACAGATGGCCTCTAATATTTTCCGCCTTCTGTCCAATATGTAACGGTTTCGATCGTAGTACAGAACAGCTAGATTACATGAAAGAGACATAATAATAATAAGACTTTTTGTTGTCTCAAACCTTGATAAAGGTCCCGTTGCAAACTTACATAAAGAGACCACCACAGATCTTCTTAAAGTGACCACCTCTCTATTGAGACTACTCGAGGTCAGTTCTTTTAATTTAGAAGACCTATTTCAACTATGTTATCACAGATTACTTAAAGTAATTTGAGATGTTATCTAGAGCAAGCTTTACATAACATGACAAACAGATATTGACAACATTACACTGGTTGTGCTTCATCCCTCCACAGATCACATAGAATTCTCTCTCCTGAATGGCCAACTACAAAGAAACAGCGGCAATATTGTGTACTATCTACTTTTATACATATTATTTTGATGTAGAGGCCAGTGCATCTAGGGCCCCATGGTAAAAAACGTGACATGAATCATTAGCATTGATCAGGTACTTCAGTAGTCAGGGTCAGACAATCCCAAAGAGTGAAGCTGAATTAGCTGTGTCTCTATTGTTAATAGACACAGTGTCTATAAAAAAGCAGATTCATCAGTCCCACCCGGCAACATGTATTTCTCATCTAATGCAGCACAGTAAACAGTCAGGTATGAATATTTGTGACTGTAAGACTGGAGCTTAAACAATTAGTATTCATGAGGAAGTTGTTTTTACTACCTGGGTAATCAAACTGGCATATTCTAAGACTAAACCACACACTAAATCTCGGTGACTTGGTGCATTAAAGGGTTGCTCCAGGGTTGCCACATTGATCCCATGTTGCTCCCACCCCCATGAAAAAAAACCATCAAAATTTAGACCAAACTCTGTATGTGTGCCTTCATGCCTGCCTGTGTGTATGGCTGATAGGTTTCTATATAAAAAATATGTTTTTAGAGGAATGAGACTGTAACGTTTTTATAATATATAATAATCTCAGAAATCCAGCTGATCTATTACAATCATCAAGAACAACCCTCAAATCAGACAGATTAGACAGCACCAAAATCAATCTTGGGAAGTCATAATCACTAATATCACTGTCTGCCACTCATGTCTTAGAAACAATTCACAATAACATTCTGTCAATAATTTATAATCAGCCATAATCATAACAGCCTATAAAGAAATTCGACATGATCTGAGGTATTGGAATTTTTCCTACACGCATCTTTAAACAAGACACTCGAACAGAATTTAGAATCATCTAGGTCCAGCCTTGTCATTTGTTTAGCAGCAATAATCTCATCAGCCAGTGGTTTCAGCTTGAGCTCAGGAAGAATTCTCTGGGGAAGTCCGAGTCGTTCAAACACCTCATCGGATTTGACCATGATGTGACTCCTGATGGTCGAGATGCACAGATATTGTAGAGAATGTGGCTTCTGTGGTTCTGTGAGGAGGTCGCACATGAAGGGATCAGCTCCGTACTGCAGTAGAACTGGCACAATTTCCCATCTTTCCTTTCTTACAGCTTGATGCAGTGGACTGTGACCATCTTCATCCTGCATGTTGATGTTGGTGGGTGAAATCAGCTGGGAGATGATGTCTGTTGGGGCATCATGACACGCCGCCCTATGTAATGGTGTTTCTTTCTTACAATTTACTCGATTGATATCAGCCCCGATGCTGCAGTAGAACTGGTACCAGGTCCCAGCTTTGTTTTCTAACTGCATCATGGAACACTGTGTCGCCATTTTCATTCTGCATGTCAATGTTGTGAGGAGAAATCAGCAGGGTGATTATGTCTGCTGGGGCCCCAAGAAATGCCGCCAAATGCAAAGGTGTATCTTTCTTCCAATTTGCTAGATTGATATCAGCCCCTCGCTGCAGGAGAACAGGCACAAGTTCACATTGGTCCTTTATCACTGCCCTATGAAGCGCTGTGAAGCCTTTTATATCCTGCATGTTAATGTTGTGGGGTGAAATCAGCCTGGTGATGATGTCTGTTGAGGCACCGTGATTCACTGCACAATGTAATGGGGTTTCCATCTTATGATTTGCTACATTCACATCAGCCCCGTGCTGCAGTAGAACTGGTACCATATCCCAGCTTTTCTCAGTCACTGCCCAATGGATCGCCGTGTATCCATCTTCATTCTGCATGTTGATGTTGGTGGGAGAAATCAGCTGCGAGAGAATGTCTGTTGGAGCATGATGACACACCGCCCTGTGTAATGGGGTTTCTTTTATAAGATTTTCTAGATTGATGTCCGCCCCGTGCTGCAGTAGAATTGGTACCAGATCCCAGCTTTTTGTAATCACTGCTCTAAGGAGTGCTGTTTTGCCATATTTATCCTGAATGTTGATGTTGTGAGGAGAAATCAGCCGGGGGAAGATGTCTGCTGGGGCACCAACAAATGCAGCACAATGTAATGGTGTTTCTTTATTACCATTACTTAAGTTGACATCAGCCCCGTACTGCAGTAGAACTGGCACAAGGTGCCATCTTTCCTTTTCTACAGCTTGATGCAGTGGACTGTGACCATCTTCATCCTGCATGTTGATGTTGGTGGATGAAATCAGCTGGGAGATGATGTCTGTTGGGACATCATGACACGCCGCCCTGTGTAATGGGGTTTCTTGCTGACAATTTGCTATATTGATATCAGCCCCGTGCTGTAGCAGAACTCGTACCAGATCCCAGCTTTTCCTACTCACTACCCAATGGAGCGCTGTGATACCACTATATCTCTCCTGCATGTTGATGTTGTGAGGAGAAATCAGCTGGGTGATGATGTCTGTTGGGGCTCCATGATATAACGCCCAATGTAATGGGCTTTGTGTATTATCATTACCCAAGTTGACATCAGCCCCATGCTGCAGTAGAACTGGCATCAGATCCCATCTCTTCTGACTCACTGCCTCAAGGAGCACTGTGTTACCATCTTCATCCTGCATGTTGATGTTGTGAGGAGAGATCAGTTCGGTGATGATGTCTGGTGGGGCATTGTGAAGAAATGCAGCTTCTATAAGTGTCAGATTCTTACTGAGGAGATCTTTTATTTCAGCATCATCCAGCAATACTCTTACTTCCTCCCAATGGCAATTTTGTACAGCTGTGTGAATTTTAGGGTCCATTATGATGAGTATCGCTGACGCAATTAATACTAGTTGTTAGTCTCAATCAACTTATATAAGACGATTTGAAACATAATTATTTATAAGTATGACAACAATACCATTTCTAATCCGATTGAAGTACTTTGCTGTCCACATATTAAAGGTATAACAGATACTGCTTGATAAGAGTGCAGTGTGTGTGTTGGAGTATCATATTTTAACCTGCACTTTTCCCGGATCTTACACTATCATTCATATGACGATATTTGCAACAGCAATAATGCTTGATATGAACCTGCGATAATGTACTGATTATTGACATAAAGGGCTATGTGACGTAGCTTGTCATTATATATCATTAGAGGGCTCATCAGCTCAGAATTAGGTTGAAAAGTGTTACTCGTTAGCAGGACTAGTAATCCTCAAATATCTACTTGTCCTGCTAAAAATGTACTTGTCTACCTTGCACTAACTCCATATTTGTATGCCAAATGGACCAGAATTTGCTACTCGTTAAAAGGATGAGTAACTAAAACATTTAACTCGTCCTCCAGAAGGTTTTACTAGTCAATATGAGCGGACGAGTGGCTAATCCTGACCCTAGCTCATCAGCTCAACTCATGTATGTCATGGTACAATATTTGGACACTCGACTTACAAGATACAATACATGGAAAAATATCTTTGGGTTAGACTTACGTCAAAAACAAAATCAATTTTTCTTACTTGGTATAGTAAGATTGTACAAATTGTTGCCAATTTCCTTGGCTGGGGCTAGAATTTTTTTTTTTCAAGGGGTGTACATCCCCCGACCCCCAAATGCTAAGTTGTACAAGTATGATCTACCTCACATGCTTTTTCTTTTTCTAACATAGGAATGTATTGTTCAGGTTTTCTTGTCGCTCACTCAGCCTTATCAATGTGGACCAGCAGATTTCTGAGAATTTCCACCAATTTGACCATGAACTGGTACGAAATCTATTGAACCAGATGTAAACATACAGAAGTAGGCAACTATGAAGGACTCCGTCACTCATGCCAGCATGTCTAATGCTAAGTAGCAATATGGGAACCTCTTCTATGTTCATTGGTTGATCGGTCTTAGAAGCCATAGTTTATGTGTCTGGGTATTTTGCAATAAATCAGTGTAATTCTTCAATTCAAAACTTAATGTATATCATGAAACTGTTTCTGGTTTAAGTTTATCTGGTTTAGTCTCACTTCTAACTGCTGACAACAAATGTTGAAGTTTCATGGTCCTGTGAACTGGGGCATCTCTGAAGGTGGGGTCAGACAGTCCCAATATTGAAGAGGAATCATCAAGGGTATTCTAATTGGTACATTGCCTAACGACAGATGTGTAATAAAAATAGCATCTGCACAGCCCAATATCCGGGATTAACATTGGCATCAGACTGCTTGGTCAAGGCTAGACCGGTCAAGGTCTTTGATCAAGGCAACTCGTAGCAAAACACATTATTTTCTCTATCTCTTACAGCTGTGGTAATGATCTGCCACGTTTTTTGATGACTTTCTCCCCACATTGTGGTGCACTTCATTACTGATTCTGATGGATGCATGATGCTAGACAATAAACTGGTTTGGTTACTATATAATAAGCTGAGATACAATGTAACTTCTCTAGAAAATTGGTCCACGTATCTAGAAAAATTGACCATTTATAATACAACATTTTAGCAACTATTTTCCGTGTTTGAAATAGTAGGGGGCCCCAAGGGCCCTGAGCCCCCAACTTTTGACCAGTGCCCTTGATTTTTAGGACTTTAGGGCCCTGCGGTCCCTCAACTGTTTTTGGTGAATTTGGTGAGTAAGAGTGAATTCCATACTTTGTCATGTACTAGTATATGGTTCAAATATGTATCTATAAAACCAACCACTTTCTTTCGCTAAAATTTCAAACACGTATCAAAGCAGGGCCCTCAACTTATGATCAGGGCCGGGGGTGAGGGGCCCCAACTATTTAAAGTTTCCTGCGAGTTTCAAACACTGATATTTTATGAGCACATCAACGGTTGAATATTACAGCTTTTGCAAGTTACATTTGGAAAGTTACAACTTTTAAAACATCTGTGACATTTTGTATAAAAGTTCATCAAAAAGACAGTATTTCTTGGCAGTTTCTACATAGAGAATTACTAGATTGTTTATGGTTCTTTACAAGGAGGAAGCTAAATAAATAACAATCCTTATTGCAATCTTTATAGCATCCGCAAAAAAATATTAAAAAAATCACACCAGAACTAACTTGCAACACAAAGAAGCAAAAAACTGAAGGACTATAAAAATGAAAATGAAAAGAAATGGAAGAATTGCCCATGACAACACCAGCTTACGTCTGCATAAAATGCGACCAGGTCAAGGGTGTTTGTAGGTCAAGGCTACACCATCCAATCCCCTGTGACCTTGCTAGAATGTGCACAATGTCAATTTCACAATCATTAGTTTTCCCCTTATTTACAAGAAAAGAAAGAAATGGTTCATTAATCTACTGGATAAAAACAATTTTTCATAGTAACTTACTTTTTAGCAAAAAATTTAGTTCTGAATAAACTAGCTGTTGTTGAAAATTAGATAAAGGTTATGATTGAACGCAAAAGAAGTGAAAAGGGGGGGGGGGGGGGATGTGAGAATCTACATATATGATCGCTATATGATAATCGACAATAGAAGATATTCATAAAATACCTTTTAAAACAACTCAACGATCACTTTGGTTTCAAGTTATATATCTTAGACCAATCCATATAATGATAATTTGATTCGATTAGTTTTTTTAAACCAGACCCTTGGCAGTTGTGTTCTATGTAAGAGAGCCTGGTTGAATGAGGATGGAATCTGGTCTTATTGTGTTTTTTTTACCTTCTTGGTTCAATTTCAGCAGATAGTTCCTGTCCATGTATGATCTGCCCGTGTGCAGGGAAAATGGCAATATATTTATGAATGTCCAGATAAAGGAATAATTTGGATAAAGGATACACGGATAAACAAGGTTGCACTGTATTCTTGTGTCATAATGAACTAAAAAGGATATGTAAAGATAAACAAATATCTAACACATGATAAACTTTAATGAAAAATTAACGTTATGCTTGAAATGCTCAGATTAAGGTTTATCAAATAGCTATGCACTTGAATCATGACCGATTATAAATAACTAATAAACGTCAGATAAAAATGCCCTTGAAAGTTGTTATTGCGAACTATGAATGTAAATGCCATTGTTAAGGAGGCTCTTATATCACAGAATTATAAGTAAATAAGGCCTTTATAAGAAAAAAAACCCAGTTACAGTATGCGCTGCTTATCTGGGGGATTTCAGTTTATTACTTTGTATTTCTAATCCTGTCAGTATGGTTCCAAAACTAAGCTAGTGCAATAGAAAAAAAAATGACACACTTTAACTCTCAACACTTATGGAGAACTCAACATAACAATTTCCATGTAAACTACTGGACATAAATGTCTATGCTAACCCAATACATGTATGTCGCATGACGCAAATTTTATCTTTGAATAGGTGGTGCAGGTGTATATAAATGGAAACTGTAATTTATATAATAAAGTTTAAATGTTTTTTTTTTTTTGCACTACAAAACCTACAGAGTGGCATCAGTGATGCCACAATCCAAACGGCCAGGAAAATAATTCACAGAGTAATTTACAGTAGATTATAGTGTTCTTTCACCTTCGCAGAATTGAAGCAATTTGGCCAATTTCACGAGCAGTTTCTTCGTTACAAAAACATATAATAATGAAAGATAATATTATGATGAAACGTAAAACTCCAACCAAAATAGGATGAAATAGGAAACAGAATTGTAGTTCAGCTAATGTTACGTTTCATATTGCTGCTCCAAGAGATATCATTATAGGCATATCATGTGACATACACAAATTCATGACTCAAGGAGGAACAAGAGAACGAATTTTGCAGATATCAATGTCTTTTGTTGTTACTTTGATGTGAGTTTCACACATAAACAACAAATCAACTTAGAAAAAACACATTACCATACAGCTCTTCATCGCGTTATACAGTTTCAAAGTAGGTTTTAGATATTTGTATGACATTGCCACATTTGCACGACACTGTATTTTACCATGTACAACCCTGAGGTACAACCCCCCATGTTTACACTCACTCCCAAAATATCAACCAAATTTATATCTAGACACTTATAATTTTCTATCTAAATACACAATCATGACTACTTTTTGGTCGTAAACTGTAGCTTTTCAAAAATTTCTAACAAAAAAGAGTTAATTTATCTTAACTTTGCATAACACGATTGTGGGGGTTAAAATGATATAATTTACTTGCCAAAACAATTCTCTTTTACACGTCAATGAAATTAAATTCAAATACAGAAGAAAAAAGATGATGAAAGCCAAATAGAATCTTTAATCATATTCTACCCAAAGAAATTGCTGTTTATAAATAAAGGTGTATTTTCTTTCATCAAGTTTTTTCTGTTTGAAATTAATCAGACTTTAATATGGCTGGGGTCTCTGATAATAAATGAAATTCCTCACAGTGGTTATTTGAACCAAGATTCGTGACTAATAGATAACTTGATATTCGTTCTTCACATCAAACACAGACTTTTCTTTATCTTTCGTGAGGAGTTGCATGAACGTTGGCTTTCTTTTCACCCTAAACTCATGGCAAGAAACCCCAGAGGTAATAATCTCCAACACTGCAATGATTCTGCAAACGTCTTCGCCTAAATTAGAATGACTGAGTTGACAACGTCTGCGAGTTATTGAGTTGAGCAGACGCGGACAGCAGGGGGTTAATGTGCACACTACGCGCCTGTACAATGACTTTAGTAGAACGCACAAGACACGTAACGCACGATTTTTGTCTCATTGGTTATTTTCACGGTTAAAACCAACTCATTCAATCATTTCCTTTTCCATCTGAGCCAAGTGAACATGCACCATATTTGAAAGCCTATCATACTGGTTCAATAAAAACAAAACAAAATAACAACAACAACAAATCAAAGTAGCTACATTTAAAAGACTTTCAAGTTTCTACAAGTAGTATGTTACAATGATCTTTAGATTGTGGTGTAGTCCTGTTTGGTTGGTTGGTAGCCCGTTTGCCTTTCCAAGTGACTAACACAAGTAAGCAGGACAGCTAGACTTGCTTCTTTATAACAAATTTCACATAAATAAAACACGTCCTATTTGCACTGTATTAATTGTAGTTTTTTAATGCACTGACAGAAGAAGCACAAGACTCCCTTTCCTGCTTATGCACTAGTACGAGAAAAAAATGGTTGAGTGGGGGTGGGTGGGAGGTAGGGTATGACATCCCCACTACAAAATAAATTGCGCCACCTCAGCTGCCCTGAACTAGATACATGTATGAAACCTGAACACATCACAGGGAATAAATGAAAACTCAAATGCCATCAAACTATTACTAATACGCTGCACCGACAACGACAAACTAACGTGGACCCCGTGTGACATAGATCTATAAATTGCACCCGAATTGCCGAATTTGGCACTTGAAAATAATTAGGATTGGCTGAGTATTGGATCCACAGCCTAATGCTTGTGGCAGCCAACACCAGCAATCGATTGCTTGTTATGTAAGCTACATTGTCACACGTTCCTTACGCAACTCAATACATTGATGTTTTGACATTATGTAAATACATTACAGCGATATACTTTAACCCTTCTTTTTGTTAGTGGGTTGGTTGCGAACTAGAGTAAAGCATCACTGTTGTAGGGTCAATGAGACGCCATCTTGGTGAATTTGAGCTTATTTTAGACTTTGTTCTGGTGTGCAATCATAAGACCACTAGTACTTTTGTCAACTCGTCGTACTGGATTTGTGACACAGACATTTTCATCAGGTTTACCTGTCCATGCGGTCTGTACAATGAAAACCACATAAATGTAAAATTCTGGCCATTCACAGGAAGAAGGCACTGAATGCCAGTATTGTAATTCTTGTGACCCAGCCCCAGTGGACTTTCCTTCACCCACAGCCATATGAACTGCTGAATTACTTGATTCATGAACTCTTTTTTTCTGAATTTCCAATGACGGCGAAGACAAATGTCTGTTGATCAAAGATTTCCATCTTAAGTTCAACTTATCGAAGTAAGTATAAGTGCTAAAATCCATTTACTCTGTTTACAGCCGCACGAAGGGCTGCAGAATAACTCCAAATAATATTTTTGCATGCGGTAGCATTTAAAGACGCATCGAGGCATATAGCTGCTACGCAGCTGGTTTGACAAAGCATTTTGGGTAGATTCTGCGATTCAGCTGTCATGCGGCACCGCATGTATCAATTCAATGCATTTTATATGCGGTCCAATCCATAGCGTCATGCGGCAGAATAACAATCGTGGATGTTTGGCCTAAAGAAGATCAACTGTATTTTGCTGCTAATGGAGATAAAAACAAGCGGATGTCAGACTCAAGTTCAGAAGGAAGAGGAAGACGGATTTGACGGTAATAATATATAACATGAAGTCGGCAGAGGAAAAATCACACTCATCAAAAGAAACGTCGTAAATCACAGTATTTTTGTGCCAGCCATCATATAAACGACAGTAAATTGATATGAAATCAGAAAATTGCCTCCCTCGCTGACCCCCACAGTCATAGCACAAACTACGGACCTGTTTCCTTCAAACTTTGCTACGTCCAATATACATAGACGTCGAGCCAGTAAATATTTTACTTTGTGTTACTTAAAGCCATTCTGACTACCCGAAATCTAGGCCAACTAGAACCTTGTTATCTTGACATTGTTTATCTCAAATATTCTGTTACAATTAGGTTAGATTCATTTCCCCATCAAGCCTTCAACTTTTATATATAAATTCATAGACTATCTCTTATTGCATTGAGACTGAGTGTCTAATGTAATCTGAGGTTGATTCGAGTCGGGTGTATAGATTTCTGGGGGTATATGAGGCGCGGAGGGAGGAAGTGACGGGAGCCGGGAATACACGACAGGAAATGGCACGGACGTGGCAGGGACCTGGCTTTATTTCATCAATAGCTGGGTGTGTGGAAACAGGCAGGTTGGGACGGTGATTGTAAGTTCAGGGTGGTTTGTGACATCTGGCTTACACTTTGGAAGCCAACTAGCCAGGACTTGTTAGAAATCTACTTTGGCTAGTAAGAAATCCAGTTGCCAGCCAGTGATTAAAGCCTGCATGGCACAATGATTGTTAACAACAGTAATACGAGTCTGAATTTGTACAGCCAGACTGTTACATTCCTATACAATACTTCAAAGTAAGATATCAAAAGAGTATTTTGTTTTAAATCTCCTATAAAAGGCCAAAATTACTTGTGACTGCAAATTTTACATTAGAATAACTGCTTTTATCTAAGTGAAGGACACGTCATTGATAGGGATTCTGGTGATAAAAGCAGACGTAAAAATGTCGAATAATCAGCTCCAAGGAACATGAACATCAGAAGCCAAATTTGGCGTCAGAACACCCATGATTTGATTATTTATCATTTCATTTTTCTTCTTTGCTGATGAACCATTTTATCTCCACCAAACAAAAATTTTGCCTTTTGGTTTTTTTTTTTCTAGCTTTATATAAACTGACAAAATCCAAAAACAGAGGTAACTGTACATTGATATACATTGCTTATATTTTCTTGCTTTATTTTTTACAATCTATATAGTACAGTTCCTTTGCTTAAATTGAGACTGTGACGACTATAATACGTCGAAAATGATAATGCCATAAAAGTTGCAGAATCTGGAAAGATAAAAGGGTATTTTTAACCAAAGCTGCTTCACATTGAGACGTATAGTCCCATTTCACATCGTGTCTCCTGCCTTAATAAGGCACTAACGAGCAGGATCTGATGCCTCGTTAACGTTTTTACCTCAGAGTCCCCGCCTCAAAATCTATTTTACATCTCAAATTAAGGACATTGAAACCACACAAAGGCTCCGGCTGTGGCTCGTAATGAACTGAACAAGCCCTTTTTCATCCCAAGGATGTATGAAAGGTTAGACGTGGATATTTGGCCTTTGAAACATGACTTGACAATTTATTCTGGGCGGGGCTGTCATATTAGACAGGTAGTTTTTTTGTAGAGGTTCATCATTACGGTCTGTTTAGTGGAGTTGCTTCAGACAATGTTATCATCATATAGAGGTGGTCTCTTTGTCGAGGTGACCATACTGTACCAATGGATAGGAGCTTAAATAAAGTCGAACGATTATGTTTGTTCCTTACATAAAATATGTGACACTGTGTTTAGTAAACACCAAAAGCTAATAACAAAATCATTACACGATACAAGTCTATATCCACCTACAATCACGCATAGAACAGAAGAAATAAATTAATAAAAAAAAAAAAACCAAGTCATTTTCATGTTAAGTCTGTATCTTGGCAAGAGTGTCTTTTCACATCATGAATAATTAGCATTGATCAGTAACCCAGATACAGACCATTATCACGATATCAACCATTTGTGATTGAACAACAAACTTGGCAACACGTCTGAGACCATAATGACTTACCATAGTTTCGTATGATTCACAAACATTCATGTTTATGTTTCTATCAGGCTTATGTTTCAAACATGAGTGATGTTCTAATGACCTTGTGCATCTATCAAAAAGCCCACTCCCATGTAAAGGCCCACCGTACATATGCATTTTATCTCCTACTTGACCTGGGTGATTCCTTTTCACGTTAAAAGCCCGCTCCCGAAAATTGCTTATTCTATACCCTGAAGCACACGGGCATTTAGATCTCTGTATGCAAGCCATTGCCAAACATCCCATGGGCTATAAGCAGCTTTGAATATGGGTCAATTACAAGGATGTTAACATTTCAATCTGGAGTCTAGACCAGCCAAGATTTTGTTCTGGGCTTTTACACAAGAACTGGCTCTTGGACAATCACACGCAGTTTTCAACATCTTGCACTAAAATTGGAAACTTACAACCTAAAAGAAAACATTGTTTGCTTGTAAACAAGATCATAGCGACTGTGGATATGGCAAGTGGAGAGCCAACTATTTCACTGATTGCTCCACCGAGAATCGGGTCAACATTGATGGTCTTATCACGCGTTGAGCAAACAGTCCCAGTTAAAATCGGTCACGGCAAACACGTTTTCAATACCCATTATTATACAACCTAATGCCTAGGTCTCAGAGACTAATAATTGCTCTCAGTTTTCAATACAACATCCATTTATCAGTAACCCGTAGACCAGTCAGATCGTGATATTGTGTCTCATGAGGACCTTTCACGATATTGCACGAAAGGGTATCATTCGTTAAAATATGGAAAGTTTCGTTTGTGTGAGCAACAGAGTTTCATAATAGTTACGTTTTATATGAGTACTTTTATTACACTAGGGTAAAATAATTGTATTTGATGATGTCCCAGGTTCTACAAAAACTCGACACACACCGGTTTCTTAGAATAACAAAATCTGGTGAACATACCTGTTTTTTGTAGTCAGGGTCGTCCTCCATTACGAGACTCCATTGGTGTGGGAATGTGCAAAACTCCACAGTAATATCCAAGTAGTATTTGTTGCAAGAGTCTTCACTAGTAAATTTATATTCCTTTAAATTTTTACTTTCATCTGTATGTATATATATATATACTTTTTTTAGATCATAATAATTTAAAAATAACTTATATTTTCTATAAATGGCAATATGTTTGTGATTTCAATGTCAAACTTTTCTTAATAATATAAAGAATTATTCCAAATTTAAAAGACATGTTTTATGAACGACGTATCCTGGTATCCACGAGTGATGATTTGATTTGCAAAAAAGATTGATTGAAAAGTTATTTCAAACTTGTATTAATACTTCATTACTATTTTCAAATTAGAGATTTGAATATGAAAATGTCATCTAATCATATATATATCCAAATATCCACAAGCTTTATCCAGGCATCCAATGCTGTATCCGATTATTCCATAACCTGAAAAAAAAGAAAAAAAGTTAATCATATAATAGTATATTACATGTATATTTGTATAAAAGTTATTCCATGTACTATGTATGTGGCAGTAGGTCTCATTTCATTTCATGTATAATTAATTGTCTTTTCCTCCCACATTAGATTTCTAATATAATTTAATTTAATGATTTGGATTTTTATTTTTGAAGGAATATGTACATATAGTAAATTAGTAAAAAAGAAATTGAAAAGGTCTCTAAAGAGACGAAAAGCTTTTTTGTGCAATAAAATAAATTTTACATATTATATATTAGAAATCTAATGTGGTAGGAAAAGACAATTATACATGAAATGAAATGAGGTATATATTATTTTGCAATTACATTAATACAATAGAATACAATTAATGGAACACATGATATAAAAGTCGAATAAGATCTCATGGATTCATGTCATAAAAATTGATGGATAAGCCCAGTGATATAATCACCCATCTCGACCATGTGGGGGCTTTTGCTAAGTTAAAAGCCCATCCCGTAATTACATGTACCATAATACCATGCAAACACCCATGGACTTTTAGGTTGAGAAATTGTCCATACACGAGACTATAGTTGTATTTCTGGATAGTGCAAATATAGTAGGTGGGCTATTCTATGAATGTTTATATGTGAGCATTAAAATCGTTTAACTTTGATATTGATGTGCCGGGTGGGCTCTTGGATGGATGTATACTATAATATAGGACATAGTGATAGTACCAGTTTTAATGTCTGTGGTACTTGAAAAATTTTCTATTCATATTAGGGAGTAGGCCTTTACATGTGTGTTTACATTTGATTTTCTTTAATTACCATGTTCTATGTATATTTATTTATTTTGGTTTCAAATTCAAACATATAAATGAAATTAATTTTCAAATATTAAAATCAGATAACTAGTTACATATTTGAACCACTCAAATAAGAGTTATTGGGCGACTAGAACCTTGTAATACATCATACAACTATAACATATAATTGATATAAAAATGTCTGATAAAAAATTGGGGTCATAGATCAAGAAATTAAAACATAAACTACCAGGTATTCATATAAAACTGTCTCATAGAAATATAGATCAAAGATCTTACATCCTTTTTAAATTATACTTTTGCAGGTCCTGGCAGTCACTTTCACAAACATTTCGTTCGATTGAACAGGGCCAAGAATCAGAGTTTCATTAAGTTCATTGAAAATATGTACATTTTCACTCTTACATATATGGTAAAACGTTTGGCGTGGGCCCTTGGATACATATTTACAGCGTTTCTTTCCCACCCTTAATAGCTATTCAAACACATAGCTATAAATCAGAAACTAACAGCTTCAAAGTCAAACGTTTCCAAATGAAGATCTTCCGATGCAATTAATGGCATATTTTATCATCGGATAATACAATATTTGACCTCATTCAACGAACCATATGGCACAAAAACTCGGAATCCTTTTATAGGTAGAAAAAGGCCCAAGGACATGATTATTGACACAGAAACTTCTATTTCGTGATTTACTTTTGTTCGTTTTTTTTTAGTGGTTTCTCTGGTGATAGGCCATGAGCAAAATAAGCTCTACTTTTCCTAGATGGATGTTTGATTCGCATTCAGGTCACACATCCATCTTGGTAAATTTGAACTTATTTTACCCTTTATTCTAGATTACAATAGATCAATTTACTATTTTAGCCACAAAAGTGTTGAAGACTAAAGGAAGTAGGATTGCTAATAAGAAAAGAGGCTAGCTTGGACAAGTCTGGGCACTGTTTTGTTCGTGAATTTGAATGAAAAGAATATTGAGGTGTACTTTCTTTCCATAGGTCTGTTTGCATATAAGAAGCTCACATTCATTACTGTGTTTAATGAATCACGTTGAACTTATTCATTGATAAACTCTGAAAGCCAGCATAATGGTTTGATTTAAACGCAGAATAAAATAATTGTATTGTTCCATATGTGCAAGCAATGTTGTTGTTGTTGAAGTGCAGATTATAAGTTGCGTTTCTTATATATGATTATGGTACTAATAATGTATTTCATATTAGCTTATAATTCCTGCATACTTGTTGCCAGTGGTTCTTCTCGTTTTAAGTTTAAATTCATTCAAGACTCATCTATGCAAGTTTCATAAGATCAGGTAGTTATCCAGTTGTTTGGTAATTTTTTTCACATTTTATTGTTAAAACTGATCTTGTAATTGTATATTTTCTTGCGCATATTATAAATTTCAGCTATGTTTAAATGAAAGTGTAAATAAAGGTGATAAAAAATCATTTAGTCTTTAGTTCAATGAATTGAAGTAAACTTCAAAACAATATTTTCATTGTAATTCTAACGTAGTAACACAGCTTTCAATTCAAATTGTGTACGTGACTTTCAGTTCCATTAATAGACACTTGATTTATGCTAAGAATTCGTTTCACAAAATCTGAACATATCCAGTACGAGCAATTTTTAACCAAGCAAATGGGGTTTTTGATCCAGCGTAATTATTTTTTCATAAAACGAAAACAAAAATATTAATGAAAGTTTGATTTTTGTGTTTCTTTTGTGCAAAAGAAAAACATAAAGCATAACATTACTAAAAACAATCATGAATTTTTTTTTGTCAAGTTGTCATGATCTAGAAGTGGGGAATAATGGAATTATTATTCTAAAAAAAAAACAATTTCAAGCAGTCGTAAAAAAGTAGCTGCCATCATGAGAAATATGACTTCATTTGTTTGATGCTTTACTGACAAGAACCATCAAAAGAGTTTCCATTTCCATTTAATGCTCTCTCAATCCTTTCAGGTAGGTTGAAACAAAATTATGAAGGAATCAGACCCAGCAACCCAGCAGGAAATTAGGAGTACATTGTATTTCAATCATTTACAGAAGTCAGATGAGATTTTGAAATATTTTTTACGGGCAAGTCCATTTCATAGATGAGGAGGGGTAGAAGCCTAGGTTTTTTTATTACCAGAACCAAAGAAACAAGGACAAGAGACTGTCCAGAAGAGGCAGAATCCGTTGACTTGTTGCACTTATAACATGAAAATCTTCTTTGTCTTTGAGTAGATTTAACCAACAGAGACAAGGCTGTACCACGCACAATTTATGGAACTTTCAGGTGTTAGAAAACCAACATGGCCTTGAGCTTTTTACATTTTAATGTTTTTCTACTTGCTTTTTAGAAGTGACTTTACTTTTTAACAATTTTAGTCAACATTTTTAAAGTCTATGCAATTTAAATCTGCAGGCATCAATTTCAATAAAATAAAAAAATAAAACATCAATCAACCTACTCAAAGACTAAGTTTCTTGCATTTCAGGTCTTTCAGATTTAACCAACAGAAAAAAAATGGAACTAATAGGAAAAGACTAAATATTACTTTCCGTATAGTTGAACATGGACCCTAATTGCTCTTCCATGTAAAATGTGACTGGGCAAAACAAAAGGGAACAATTGGTCCACATGAAAGGGAAGGTTTTCCAGGCCTACAATAAAAAAGCACTAAAATACATGTTTCCATTATGCAGACGACCTCTACATTTATAACTGGTTGGCATTATCTTATTTGTGCACTTGTTTGAACTCTCAGAATGTTAGACTTTGCACGAGGATCAATAAAATGTGCAAACCATAAAACTTGTTTTTAGCAGGATAATTATAAATACATGAAATATCCGCAACTTGTAGGTGTGAAAATAAAAAGTCCAAAACATCTGTTTCTTACTTCAAATATAATTTTTCATGTTCCAACAACTTTGAAGTAAAAAAAACATGTTTGAGGACTCCCGTGTGAAAATAGAATATAGAAATGTTAATAAGGAAGCACAAATGCAAGAGTGCAGTATTTGATATGTTGTTAGGGGGCGGCAAAGCCGTTATGAATACAAACCAAGTGTCTCGGATTTGAACTACATATGAGTAATTGCTAATTTGAACGTATAGGCTGACCAATATTGATTATGTACACACGTGTGCAAACTTTCTTTCATACAGGCATACGACAGTACATGGTACGCTTTTATTTCAGGAACAAGATATCTTATTCCTGTCGCTTTTAATAATGACCATTAAAATAATTCATGATCATTAGGAAGTTCCAGAATCCACAAATCCTATTATTGCATTGCTATTGATGCTCTAATGTAACCGTGTCCGTGAATAACTGTGTCTAATATAGAACATGAAATCATTAATTTGATGCATTATTCATGATCATTATGAAACTAGGTCGTGGTGACTTTTGCAGACGTCATGAGTCGAAATATCTGTACTACAATGTATATGACTAATATTGTGTCAATGCACGTTTGTATATATGACCACTAATATGTTGGTATGAGCTGGGGTAGCAGAATGAGCAAGGAATCACAAAAGTAAAACATGAAACGAGAAGTATCTACATGTATATGTTGAGAAAAAAATAGATAACCATGAGGATGTTTTACAGTTTTACAAAAAAAATCCAATCAAACTGCGAGACAATAAACAGAAGGCGTCTGCACAACTTACAAATGAACACCAGACACTGATGCTTTCTATTCGATGAACAAGAGACATTTACCACCCAGTTTTATGGGCAAAATGTCGCAGTTTCCACGATATATCCCCCCAGCCAGACAACAATGGAACGAAGACACAGTATGAACTTTAACCCTCTCCGGGTGAAGCAGTAATTTTTCACTACTAATGTAGCGTAGAATAATGTTAAAATGACTAAGACTGGTATCAGATTTTTGTCTAAAGCACAGAGTAAATCATAAAAAACGTGCACCACAGTAAATTTTAGATTATTTTGATCTGTAATATAGTAATACAGCCATGACCAATGCCAACAAAGGGTAATAAATTCACCCTTTTACGGTACTTCCAAAGTTCACGTGACCATTTTAAAATCACGATATATTGAATGGGCAATTTGTGAGCCGAGATAGGTTGTATAATGCGACCTTTGAAGTAGCGAGTTATATACACAGTAGAGAAAAATACAATAGAATGGTGGAGAGACATTATAGAATAGGATAGTTGTTAATCCCTGGAGGGCACAACCCTATTTGTAGTTCAAATGGTTTTCTCTGTTTGAGAGACTGTAAGAAGTAATGCAAATAATGTCATGTTGAAGTTTCGGGTCAAGACAATTTGGTTATCTTTGTACTAAAATTTGCCAGGATTGTTTCAAGTAACATGTTTTTACAGAGTCACAATAACACTTATGATCTGTCATATCATTTTTATTACCATTCTTTCGCATAATATTGGAAAAAACTAGACACTTCAAGTTTCAAAGGGCGGTATTAGTAGACTACATATTTTTCAATACTTTCAATGCATTTCTAACTGAAATCTTTCGCAGACAAATAAAGTTAAACGTGTTGCTTTTAAATATAGCCCTTTTCACAAAACCATTAAAGGCAGATATAAAATTCATAACATGAGATTTTAATTGCTTGAGAAACCATCCTATCACAACAATCTTTACAGAATGACTCCTAAAAATGTCAAGCTTTCATGGCCTATTAAAAGCAATGAATTGTATAATAAAGTGAATAGCAGACGGAAATATTCACTTCACTAAACTACAATTAATGGACAACAATAAGACCAAATGGCACAATTTTGCACTGCTTCTGTTTAAGAATTGCTGCCACAAATATCTGATTATAGAAATATAATATTCATAATCTCAATGGCAACAATTCATTAATGCAACATAATAGAATAAGAAGAAAGTCCAATAATTGGGTAGGACTTATGGCTGCTGTTGAGTAATATATTCAACATGGCCGCATTTGCTCAATGCTTCTACTTTTCTGCACCGTATATATAAGGATGACATCATTGCTTCTATATGTGAAATTGTAGATTCCACTTTTTGATGTTATATCATACATGCAAGCTTTAAAAATGCATCATCGTAGGTTTGTGCCATGGCATGAAAGATGACCGAACATGAATCGCAGAATTATAATTTCTTTAATGCTTTTCTACTTATTTTTTTCTTTCTAGGCCTATGTACAGACAAAGGTACATTTTTGTCCACATATTCTGTTCCTACTCTACAACTTTACTACATGTTATAAAGCCTCTTCGGACAAAATTTGATTAAAAATCCACCTGCGGATGGTCGACGTTTTCCAGTGTTCACAATCCAATCGGACGAGTTGATTGAATTGAGGCACTTTGGTTAATAGACCGATAATTCACATCCCAAAATAAATGGATTTTTTGAAAATGTCCTTGTTGGCGTACAAACAACATGCAGGGTTTTTGATCGATTCATATTTGATGAACTATGTTCAAAATACTGTAAATGAATTTCTTTGGTAGCACTTGAGAGTAGTACAATATGAAAGTGTTGACGTTGTTTGGACTTCATAAATATCTAACATGAAAAAGACGGTTTCTTGGCTAGTAATACAAAAGATTACTGCCAAAGTCATCAAAATATGACAGATGACAGTTACTTTTTGCCTTCTGTATATGCATATAACATATTAGAATATATATTGTGACCTACGACACACACAAAAATATATCAACAATCACCATATGGCATTATGGAAAACCATAATTGCAAAACCCATAAATATGTTTGTTGTCAGAAAACACATTAGTTTGAATTTCATTTGTAAAATACAAAAACATGTCAACACAAAAAAGAAAGCCTGCTGAAAAATTCATGTCAAATTCCATTCCTCCCATATTTTTCATCCTTCTCACATCTACTATTCAGCTGTGAATGCCATTAAACTAAAGCTACTTTCCATCAAACGTACAGGAAAGTCTTAAGAAATGCAAGAAGCTGCTGAACAATAATGAATAGATGGCACATAAAAAGAAAAACAATCAAAAGATCTTAAAGCTGTACACTTTTTGACAGACTTCCCGCATCCAAGGGAATTCCCCAGCACAAGTTACACCCTGCTTATCTACCCTCCACAGGTCTTTTTACCCCCAAGAGAATATTCTATCCACCACACTTTCTCCAACAGATATTTGGCCTGCTGGTTAACCCTGTGAGGCCGGTGTCTCCCGCCA
This sequence comes from Streblospio benedicti, assembly GCA_019095985.1. NCBI lineage: Eukaryota > Metazoa > Annelida > Polychaeta > Spionida > Spionidae > Streblospio > Streblospio benedicti. The sequence continues at coordinate 4,433,389 of CM032661.1, read as the reverse complement.
AGAAGCATTGATCGCCCAGCACCACCAGACTTGTATGCCATCCAAATGACACAACCGCGCCATAGATTGGATTCCAAATGGCATTTTAAGCAAAGACTGATGTTTGACAGGCTAACATTTGAGCAAGAGAACCACTAAAGCTTTGTTAGACTGAGACATCATGTAAACTATAGGACAAACATGTCCTGTCTTGAAACTTGGTAAAAACATGCCCGGGGACAAAGCTCTTTGCTCGAATGTGCTGTGCCAATTTTATATCAAGTGTGTTCTCTCTTTTCTTTCCTTCCTCTTTTCATTAGCTCTTGGCAAGCATAAATCTTTATTAACAGCCCTTTTCTGACATAGCCTTTGAGTACGGACTACATAAAATGCTGCGAACACATACATGTAGCAGCCAAATGTGAGCAGGGAATTTATATTCCGTATAAAATGGCTGCACAGGATTTGTCTCGCATATTTACGGAGTTGCTTCCAACAGAACTCAGCTTTAGCAGCTTGAATAAACTACCTCGCAAATAAACCTCAAAGGTTTTTGGCCAGTGTAAACGACAACATAGAAAACGTGAAATGAATTCTGAAGTTAAATACACCGTCGTTTTTCAACTGATAAAAATTATCACCTAATAATTTGAAATCACATTTACTCAAAAGATTGTATCCCTTTTCAAAACCTTAAAACCAATTCTATTTTCACACAAATATCTTCACAATTACAGACCACTCATTAACTTAAGCAATGGAAAATATCATTTTTTTTCATCAAACCTCCAAACTTTCACACTTTCAACCCATTATCATAGACATTTTATAACAACTATCAAATCAAAGGTATACAGGAAGAAAAAAAACACACACCCAAATATATGAAAAAATAATCAGTCCCACGCTTTGAGATAAACTCAGGCCATTTGAATTCTAAATGGCAGCCGGTGGAATGAAGCGATATAAATGGCCCATTGGAGGCTCATGACTAGGAGCCTGGAGCCTTGGCCAACCGATAAGGCCGGATAAAGTTGAAGGCTTCTTCTTCAGGGGATCATTCCCACAGAAAGCTCAAAGACTTTATTGCTCCTCTTTATTCTCGTCCAATGAAACCCTATAAAAGTAGCGAACATGCACATTCATCCGCAATTAAAGCTCATTTAAGCCCTCTGATTTTGTTGCTTTGAGTAGAGAATGCTGGTAATTGAATAGAATCGGTATTTGGGATGAGAAATTATCTGTTTATTGGTTTATTATCTTGAGTAACACATGATTTTCATCCTATTTTTCAGCTGCTCACAATAATAAGTCAAAATCAGGCTCATGGTACATAATGCACCCGGCAATTTGCTTAAACTACATGCTCAAGGGAATTCTCTGTGTGCATTATGATTTCTCCACTGTCCTGAAGCATGTACATGTATGAGGAAACCTGTTCAATTTTCCAAATACTGTAGACAGAGTGGGCAGGTTTCTCTCCAGTTTCTCCCTGTTTTTAGGGGAGAAACTCAAGTTTAGGGAGAATCTGGGGAGAAACTATTTTTAAGCATTTTTTCCCATATTATTTTTATATAACTATATTAGAATACATTATATTCATTATAAATGATTAGCTATCATTTTTTTTAATATATAGCCTCTTATTATCTTTCTTCCTAGTTTCTCCACAAGTTATTGTGAGAAACTTGACTATTAGGGGAAAAACTATTTTTAAGCATATATTTCATGTATTGTATTTAGGATTTTTGATAAGGAGTATATACTCGAAATCTAAATTAAGAAAAAAAAATTCTTTTGATGGTTTATGTTTGGATATCTCGCAGTAAATTAGAAACAAAAAGAAATGAAACCATATGCTATGTACCTAATCAACAGAACATAAGCAAATGAGTTTCTCCCCACTTTCTGCCCCCCCCCCTTGTTTTGGTGATTGTTTCCGCCTGTTTAAGTTTGACGTTTAAACCATTGCTCTAATCATGGGCAGGTCACGAGGTGCCATTGTGACTACCGTAAAAAGTCTCCCCAATTGAAAACACCACTTAACAGTTTGCATGAATTATAGTCACTTATGTTCATGAGGAAATATGTATATTAAAACTTATTGGTTCCTTAAGTAAACATATAATAGCCAATTAATCTCTAGATTGTTTCCTCTTGCTACGTTCTCTTATTACGTCAAACGTGTGCTTTCCCGCGGAAATATACGTAATAATCAACCCTATGTTGGATGTGCCCATAATTTGAATACTGGCAGTCTGCCCATAGTTGGAGCACTAGGTCTACTCTGTGAGAAGTTTTAATAATTTGCATAACATGAAAGCAATTACTTTTCAAGACTCTCTAATTTAATTCCTAAATAATAGCAATGATCCTAACTGTACAAAAGAAGTTCCTTCCTTGCTGCTGACAGCAAACCATTCTATTGTGCGATTGTCGATCTGGAAAAGCTTTTGACCGTATACCAAGAAAAGTCATGTGGTAGCACTGAAGAGGATAGGATTGGAGGAATGGGCAGTTTGTGTTATTCTGGACATGCACTCCAATGCCAGAAGTCGAATGCAGGTTAACTGAAAGTACTTTGAGGGGTTTGGAGTGGGGGTTCGGTGAAGAGTTTTGAGAATGTTATAAAAATTATGGACAAACTCTTACAGGTAGATTACTTAGAAGATCATTGGCAAAAATATGAGGTTTTTGAAGAATGCCCTAGAGATAAAGGTATGAATGCTTGCATATGTTTTTGATGCAAAATATGAAGATATTGAACATTAGGAAATTAATTTACCGCCTGTGATACTGACATTCTAATTACTTCAAATTGCAAAGTTAACAAAAGAGAGAAATCATTAGTCATTTCAAACATTTAATATGTTCACCTCATTCAGATTCAGCCTATAGAGCGGCACACAGTGAGCCTGTGAACACACGCATCCCGTGAATCCATTTTTTAAAATGAAAATAAACAATATCTACAGGGCTATGAATAGGAAAAAAACATACTTGTCTATAGGACGGGTATCCTGAAAAAAAATACACGTTCTAACTAAGATTTACACGTCCAAATCAACAGACATCATGTAAATACAATTGAAACTGATGTCTCGGATGACTGAGAATACTCGTCCATTGGACAAGTAACTCAAAATGTTTACCCGTCCTAACAACAAAGATACCCGTCATGGACAATAGGACGGGTACTTATATGTAGCCCTGATCTAGTAAACAATCTCCTTCACTAAACATATTTTTCAACACCCACTGTCCCCATTGATAATGTTTGGTTTGAATATTTCATATTCAACTGTTTTTGTATCAATAAAATAGAATTGTTACACAAATTGTATAATATGCTATTCACGGGCTCAGTGTGCACCATAAAAAAAACTCTCGGGATGTGTGTGCAGCGCTCTATCTGAAAACATTACTAAAACTGACACCACAACCATGCAAGCGCGATAATAATTCAAATAAACATTTTCAAAAATTTGATTAAAAGATGATACAAAACTCATCATGTCTTATTATCTACACATTATGCCACCCAGATTAAAAATAAGAAAAAAGGTCATGTCCAGATATAAGATTCACAAGAAATTAAGTGACCTGTTTTCAACCAGTCATCACAGAAACCCCTACAAGGACTGTAAGATTCAACCAATTTAGTGTAATCACATACAGTCAGAAACGAACAATATCCTGGTAACCTACTCATACAATTACATATATAATGGTCATCATAATACAAAAAAGTCATTTGATTTGTGTTTTGATTTGACGACAAAATTAACTGGGTCACATCCAACGTAAAAAAAAAATGTCCTGATTAATCCCAATCTAGATCACCAATGTTTAATCAAGTAGTTCCATAGTAATAAACAGTTTGTAATAACTAATCCAACATATAAAAGCGAGCACAATTTAAATAGAAAACAACACAAAACTTACAAAACAGATGATTATTTTCATGGATAATCCATTTTGCTAAACATGTGTACGTATGCGATTCAATGCCATCAAGTATGACGTCCAGATTTATATTGACATACTATTGTAGCAGACGTCAATAATTGGGCATATGTTGCAGGCAAACTAACCTCTTATTTGCTGTTTGCGTTATAATTTTTGACTGCACTGATGAAAAATGCTGTTTGCGTTGTGATCCATACACCCCATGGTTAGCTTCATTTCTTTTTTTCCTTTCAATTCTTTCAGCCTCAGTGCAGGTTTTAAAAACCTGGATCTTTCAGTTGGGATACTTACGGTCTTTGTAAAATAAGAATTAGAATGAAAATGTAACATTAATCATAGATAAGTTAGATTTAAATTAAGATAGTTGAGATAAATTAAAAGCCATAGTCACATTATATATTAGACCAGAAAAATGTTTATTTAAATTTTGGTTGAGACCATATATGCTTTTAACATAGGATCTACCAACTACATAGTGGTATACAACTGATTATTTTTTCCTGTTATTAATTTCTATTATTTTTCAATAAAACTTTTTTCTTTAAACTTAAATGATTGTGTTTTTAAAATTCTTACAATTAGAAATGATATTCTCTTAGACGATCGATATGAACACTCTTTTTAAACAAAATGGACACTCCCTCATTATTCAATTTTAAAACCCTTTTGATATCCAAAAAAAAAGACATTTTGAAGAATTATAAGCAGTTTTTGCAGGGGACTTAAACTGTCCATATTTTGTTGCAGAGATTCAGTGTTTTGCAGGCCCATGCATGCTCAGCTTTTTGCAATGCAGTTATTTCTGACTGCAGTCTATCGTCCAATGCTCAGGGGTGGGTTTTGCGTGAGAGGAGACGACTGCCAATGGGGAGGAGATGTTACGTCTAGACGCCGTGACGCTAGTTCGTGGTGAGGAAACCAACCTTCTGGTGGATACTGGAGGTCCGTGGGCAGTGAGGGAGCTACTTGAGGGTGAGGCACAAATAATACATCTTAGTAATCTGTTAAAAATTGTAGGTTTAGGTTTTATTTTAACTTTAAAATATAGTTGAATTGAATCCTAATCAGTTTATTATGTACAAAAATTTGAAAATGAATGTAAAAAATCTTTCAAATTTGTGTGTAGTGGTACCACTATTTATGTTCAGTTGTATAATAATGTAAACTGATTGTACAGTCACAAATTGATCTGCAAGGGAAATCTTTTGACTTGAGATAGTTTAGTTCTGGTAAATATGTAAATTCAGTAGTGTGTAAATGCATGTATCTTTGTTTTATACAAATATAGTATAAAGTTCGTCATTTATTATTAGTTATAATTAATTGGGTAAGTTAGAAGTGATTTTAATGTGGTAGCATTTTCATCCATCTCAAACAAACTTTAGCAATGATCCACTGGTCCTTAGTTGTGTAACCAATAGTTGTTTGTACCTTATTCTACCATTAATTTAGTAGAAAATACGCTGTATATAGAGGTTGGCATGTGCAGGATGAAGTGGCCAAAAGATGCTGTTGGAACGTCCAGCTTCGTGTTCAGTGCAATGTCGTGTGCTTTCTCTTATATTTATTTTGTTGTTGTTTGCTTTATTATAGTTATACAATCTCATGTAGAAGCTACAGGGTTTATTATTGAGGAGTGTTCTAAAGCTGTGTGATCATCGGTGTCAAAATCATATGGATGACTTTAGGATAATATTAAATTTTTAACGTCTCATTGTTTTTCTCCTACAATCAATTGGAAAGAATAAATATAAAAACTAGATACTTGTTAAAAGTTTCAGTCAATTTTTCTGCACTATAATCATATTTTGATAAAAATATTGTTCTTGCACATAAATCATACATAGATAGATAGTTTAGATGCTGACATAAATTGTAAATGATATTAGCAGATCATCAAAAGCCTATTTATGCTCTTATCACATGAATGATGCATTCTTCATTATATGTTACGCGTTGAGTGCAAGCTTCATTCCATCCTCATTGTAAGTATCATGAAGCTGACCACAATATACAAAAGACCATAGGGGTCCAACATCAATCACCTGTCAAACACCATTTTATGTACTTTTACATTTCATAATTAAATGAAATAATTCATTGTTCCTTAACAAAAAACTTTTCGCCTCGTCCATGACAACACATGTGGCTTTGGAATATTCTAGCGAGGTTAGAACCTATGATGCAGCACAAAGTGAAGGCAGGTGTACATATAATATCATATGACATATGATAGCTCGTTGTGGCATGATACTAATTTCAAAAGTTTTTTATTCTTTGACTATATAATTATCCTTTATTTATGTATATAGAAAACTGAACACATGTAAAATTGAAATAGTCAGATTTGTACTAAATGTATTTCAAATAATAGAAGATATAAATGTAAATCGTAAATGTTAGTGTCATTGGCACATGGTCTTGTCACATTAAATTGAAATAGTCGGATTTGTACTAGATTTATTTCAAATAACAGAAGATATACACAACAGTCTACCAAGCCACGCTACAAAGTTACATATTAATATACATACAGCTAGTTATTCATAAGTTACATAATATAGATGGAGTTAGTTATTCATACATTTCAGTCGTCAATCTTTAATCAATTGATTCAGACTTACTTTTGTTTACATATTGTACATTTAGTTTCTCAAATATGTATAAAAGTATTCGCATAATAAAGTACAGAACAATTATATAATTCACTACCAAATATATTCATGCATCACTCGTTCAGATGGATCTGTGAGGCAACTGTCGAACTGTCAACGTCCATAATTCATATGTAATATTGCCGGACTACTTTTGGTAGTGAATTCTATAATCTAACCTAAAGTACAAGTAGAAAACCTAAAATCAGATGTAGACAAATTTGACTGACCGCAAAATCAAAGTGAGTAGGTTACATTTGAAACAAGCTAGTGGTGAAATTTAAGAAATTTGTCTACACCTGCTAAAAAATACTCTAAAACTATTTACAAAAGAGTATGTTGTGTAATAACTGCTGACTTCTTGGCATGCACAGTCATATGGTGCATTTCCAAGTTGTCTCCACGTGTAAATGATTTATGACAAATGTGGCAGTAAAATGGCTTCTCGCCAGTGTGTGTGCGCTTGTGGATCTTCAGATTAGAACTTCTAGTAAAGCATTTCCCACAATGATCACACTGGTATGGTTTCTCTCCCGTGTGAGTGCGCATATGACTAACTACAGTAGATCTGTGAGAGAAACTTTTATAACAAACTCCACAACCATAAGGTTTCTGACCCGTGTGAGTTCTCATGTGGATTTTCAGATGTTCCTTTCGGCTGAATGATTTCTCACACACTATACACTGATATTCTTTCTCTCCAGTGTGGATTCTCATGTGTCTGGACAAGTCGCCACTGTCACTAAAACACTTGCCACATTGACTGCACTCATAAGGGTTGTCCCCAGTGTGGATTCTCATGTGGATGATCAAGTTCCCTTTTTGACTAAAACACTTGCCACAATAACTACACTCATGAGGTTTTTCACCAGTGTGAGTTCTCATATGAATTTTCAGACCTGCACTTTGGCTGAATGATTTCTCGCACACTGCACACTGATGTTCTTTCTCCTCAGTGTGGATTCTCTTGTGGATGGTCAAGGCGTCGCTTCGACTAAAACACTTCAAACATTCATTACACTCATAAAGTTTCTCACCAGTATGACTTCTCATGTGGATTCTCATGTGTCTCATGAAGTTGGCACTGTCACTAAAACACTTACCACATTGACTACACTCATATGGTTTATTGCTCGTGTGAGTTCTCTCGTGGGTTTTCAGATTTCCCTTTTGGCTGAATGATTTCTCACACACTATACACTGATATTCTTTCTCTCCAGTGTGGATTCTCATGTGTCTGGACAAGTGGCCACTGTCACTAAAACACTTGCCACATTGACTGCACTCATAAGGGTTGTCCCCAGTGTGGATTCTCAAGTGTCAGGTCAAGTGGCCTTGTTGACTAAAACACTTCCCACACTGAGAACACTCATAAGGTTTATCGCCAGAGTGAATTCTCATATGGATTTTTAGATTTCCACTTTCACTGAATGATTTCTCACATATTGCACACTGATGGTTTTTTTCTCCAGTGTGGATTCTCATGTGTCTGGTCAAGGCATCACTTCGACTAAAACACTTGCCAAATTCACTACATTCACCAATCTGTATTCCTTCTTGTGATTTTTGCCAGAATGATTTCTTACTTGATGTTGACTTCATTTGCATATCACTGTGGTTTGCCATTCCATATGAATTTTTAAATGCTATATCATACAGATCTACTACACATCAGCACAACTTTAACAAGTTAGCTAACACTGAACAGAAAACTATATTAACCTAGAATTTTGAATCAAATATTCCACCTCCAGGCCATCTTGCCGCAGCAAGGTATTATCTATCAAATGTTATATGTAGATAGATAGTCTGATGACCACCTTCTTAGACGAAGATGCCTCTAGGCATGAATATACAGTGTTCTTGCCTGGGGTTCTTGCGCTTCATTTGTTTTTTTTCCGTGAACTGACCACTTGCGAGAAAATTTGTCAAAACGCCTAAAGCACCTGATTTTCTTAGAAACGTGCTGTTCTGTCAACAAGAATGGACGATCGAGGTGTTGAAATTATGTTGTACATTTGAAATGATTTATGATTTAATGGACTTGGGTATGTATTATCATATATAATTAAGCCATTGGACTTTTGTGATAGAGTCCTTACCTGACTTGGAGTCATAATTCTAATGACTTAATTACATATAATTATGTTGTCCATTATTTAGTAATTTACTAGGAAAGTTGGACCTCGTTTCATGCACAACATATATCATCATATCAGAGATGCATTTTTCTTACCTCGCTGAAGGTTTTGCGAAATATCATGCGTTTATCATCAATGAGTTTAGTTCAAGATGTTAAATTCTGCGGCATGGTTTTTTTTACCTCGCCATCTGACATAGATTCATAATCTGTCAAATCGGCAAGTGCTTGCAACAGTCCGATTTGTGCAGAAAAATGCTGGAAGTAAGCAAACTTTAACAATAAATGCCATGTTTTAATTCTTTATGCCACTCCTCATCAGAGAAGTTACAATACAGCGATTGCAAAGTACTATGTATCTTGCCAAGTGGAGCAGGTGCTTCCATAGACGTGCCGGCCACCTCACCATCACTGTCCAATCCAGATGAGTTGTGCTCAGTCAGGACTAGACCTGGGATGGCTGGGTGAGCCTGGCGTTCAGTGAGATGCGCTGACTGCTGTGCGTCGAGGCCCATGGTTATGTGTGTGTGCGTGCTCGTGTGTGTGTGTGTGTGTGTGTGTGTGTGTGTGTGTGTGTGTGTGTGTGTGTGTGTGTGTGTGTGTGTGTGTGTGTGTGTGTGTGTGTGTGTCAGGAGTGGTCAGTTTTAAGCTCTTTAAATAAAATTGTATGTAGTATGTAGTATAGCTCTATTTTGCTTAGACGATGTACATTCACAGTAAATGTTTATTGGCTTCAATAAAGATCACATGAATCATGTTTTATGTCATCTGCCTCCGTAAAGAAAACAAATATTCAATATTCCACCTCAAAATCAATTGATATAAAACACAATAGTCAGACAAGAATTTCCTATATTACTTAAAAAACATTTAGTTCCAAATGTCTAAATACAGGTATATTGTAGTTTGTTAAAAACAATTCAAAATAGAGGGGGATATATACCCTACCCCATTCTTGAATCTCAGCAAAAATCCAGGGCCATTCTCATTAATAATTTTCTAACCGTTCTCATTTCACAATTTTACAGTTTCACAATTTCTCGAAATTCTCAAAGAAAATGGACCCCCATTCTCATTTCTCATAAAAGATCAAGGGCCATTCTCACATCTCAAACTAGGTATATTTCCCCCTCAATGTAGATTTATATGATATACACTACAAATGAGCTTTTACAATAACTTTTTTATACATTTTAAAGGATGACTAAACAGACTATTATTAGTTTCTAATTAATTGTGGACAACTTCTGCCCATAGAAAAAGATAATAATAGAATATGAAGTCCAACCATGTAATGATTCGTTTCACTTCTGATACATAAAGAAATATTTGATTTCAATTAAATATAGAATTTATGATGACAATGACCATTACTGCATGAATTTGTCTCTCATCAAAAACTATCAAATCATGCACAGAGTCTTCTAACTTTTAAGTCTTTATCAATATTGAGCTAAATCAGATGGTTGAATGTCTTCATATGTATTTCTATTCCATCTGTCATTCTAATATATATAGTTTGTACTCCTTTTGCTATCTACCATGTTATTCCTACAAAGTAGTGTCTAATGAGTTTGCTCAACAACAGCCTGTACCGTGCCTCTGACAATGAAACCCAAAATGTTGTAACTATGAACCTAACCAAATACAGTTTGCCACCATGAGACGTGGTCTACATAAGGGTGTGCTGCTTCAACTTCCCACACAAATCTGAGCTAATTCCTGTTGCAAACTTAGATTTTACCTCTTTTCCCTCATCACAGTTGTTGGCAATCTGAAGCCGTCACTAATATAAGAGACCACTTTAAACCTCCATAAAGAGACCACTTGTGTTGAAACCACTTGAGGACAACCAGTCATGAGTAAAGTGAACCTGTGTATTATATAGTGCCGTAAATGCACACTTGTCTTATGTGAACACTTGGTTTTTCAATGGACCTTGCTGTGTATCGGGTACTGCTTCAATAATCAAAGACAAATGTAATCAATTTCCAATAAAATGCAAATAACGTGAAATTGCAGTTATTGCACACATCACCACCTTTTACTACTCGTCCAGTCTTGCAGTCGCTCCTAAATCAGCAAACAGAAGAAACATGGAATTTCAGTTATTCACTTTGGGTGTGATTTTTTGGATATGTAATTATTGCGATGCAGGTAAGATAGATTAATATCTACATGTACGTTCTCTGATTTTGGAGAGATTCTTGCTGCTCTGGCGATGTTCTTTATCTGCTCATAGAAGATCATGGGAGTAAAGAAAAACAATCGAGCAGCTCGATTCAAGCTACCCTAAACTTCGAGTACTCAGACTGATTTATAAAGCAAACTACCATGAGAGAAACAGGGCGCTTCCAAACGTAATTCATAAATCCAACTTGTCAAGTCAAAATAAACAGTTCCAACTGTAGCAAAATATGGAACACTGAACACTCACTGTACGTCTAGATAGAGACAAATATGTGACTGAACCATGCTTTCGTTATTTCCAGAACTTGACCGATGGCGTCGCCACGGAGATAGAGGACCAATCGTGTGAGTTGTTTTTATTCATACATCACTTGCAAATGTTCGAATGCGTAATTCAACCCCTGAAAGTCAATGAATTTGACCATTTAGGGCGAATGTTACCAGGTGGGAGGTGATTCCACTGCGGGTGGGTTTTGCGGGAGAGGAGATGACCCCCAATGGAGAGGAGATGTTACGTCTAGACGGGTCGGTGACGCTAGTTCGCGGGGAGCAGACCAACATTCTGGTGGATACTGGAGGTCCGTGGGCAGCGAGGGAGCTACTTGAGGGTGAGGCGCAAGTCCCTTGCGTGAGGGCTGGTGATTGTACAACCAAAACTGCACACCATATGTACAGTAGAACCTCTGTATTAGGACCACCTTTGGGACTCGTGTTAGGTGGTCTCAATAGAGAGGTGGTCTCTGTACAGAGGTTAGCTTTGGTAGCTTTATGAAGGTTTGGGGTCGTGAAAAGTGGTCTTATTATAGAGGTGGTCTTAATTGGAGGTTCTACTGTATATTGTGTGTGAAGCTGATGGGATTATGTAATCATATTGAGTGTTAGATTTATAGTTGGTGATGCATTTTACATATTTCAGACAACTTTTTAAACAGCGATTAATCTGGATGTGAGTTCAGAGTCCAAGACTCATTATTTTTCTATAGATTTTCAAAGAACTAAAAATTGTGCATTCCCATGGGACCTATAAGACATTTATAGTTTGCTATGGTTACATATGCCAGGACCCATTGTTTCAAAACATGAGTCCTTAATGAATCATTGTTGCCAATTTCTAGATTGATCACCGCTTTTATCTAGCGGTATATTAGTTATCATGGCTCATACCTCCTCATATTTAAAAACTACACTCCTAAAAAGATCAAGGTTAGCCCCCCCACCAAAAAAAAACCCAACAAAAACAAAACAAAAACAACAAACCTTGGCCCTTCTTTGCATTCCCCGGGTACATGAGGATTTCACTTCAGTTCTGGAGCAGCACGGTCTCTCTGCGTGTGACGTCCACTACGTGATAGTCACCCACGGCCACGCTGACCACGTGGGCAACCTCAACCTCTTCTCGTCGGCCATGTGCATTGTCAGCTTTAACATCTTCCAGGGACAGCATTTCTTCGACAGTCCGCTCTTTGATGTAGGTACAGTTGAACGAGGGGGGTGTATACCACCACCCAGCCCTTGATCTCAAAATCTCAATGAATTGATGATAAAAATCTCAATGCAAAAGCCCTTTTCTCAAATCTCAATCAATTGATCTCAATGAATTGAAAGGTCAAATCTCAATACTCAATGAAATAAGAACCCAAATCACAACTCTCGCTAAATTGTATAGAATAGACCGCCCTCTTGAACGACTCTATTATTGTCCTGACACCAATTTTATTTCAGTACCTTTTGGTCGATAAGATATTTTTGTTCCTAAGACACTTATTTTGGAAGTTATTAGACATGAATTGCAGTAATATGCCGCTTCAATACAAAAGGTTTTATGTTTCTAAGAAACCTAGAAAGATATGCACACGATTTTCAAACTTTCATTTTCATTGTCAAACTGCAAATATACTCATTTTGATCAGTTTAGAGACAAATTAAAAATTACAATTTGCATAGTTGCAGTATGATGGTTGGGAAGGTCATTAAGTGAAATCAGTGAAAGAAAATGTACCTTTCATTGGCCCATAAAATCCAAATGCATATCTGGTAAGGATTAATCAACAAAATTGATTCAAAAACAGTGACTGGATGTGAAATCTTAGACTGCCCGACCATGAACTGACTGCAACCCTTTTGCAGGGTGAAGCGTACGTGATCTCTGAGGATCTAGAGGTAATCCCAACACCCGGACACACGTCAAACGACGTGAGCCTCATCATACGTCGCACAGAACTGGGCACGATTGTTATCACAGGTAGGTTGATGATGGCTTCTCAAAATCATAATATAAAAGAAAATAATAATATAGAATTTTAGACTTATAAAATTTTCTTCTGAATTTTATTTGGTGAACAAATTTGTATGTTTTAGATTTTTAACTGGAGGAGAAATGTGTATACATTGTGTAACATCTCCATATAGATTAACTGTAGGTACCATGGAGAAGTGTGCGGTTAGAGCTGACTTTGCTATACATCCACCGCAAGGCCTGACTGGATGTCTAAACCAATTGATTTTGAGTGCAGCTCCCTATACATTCGGTCATAGAACAAAATAAGTTTTCTGAGATTTAAGCAAACGTTTTAAGAATAAGATTTTTCTTGCAGGTGACCTGTTTGAGAATGAGGATGACCTTGACGACCCTGACCTATGGCTATCAGCGAGCGATCTGCCTGAACGACAGAAGCAAAGTCGAGCCAAAGTTCTTCAGGCAAATTGTTTGTTTGCATATATTGTCAAACTTTGATTTTTTTAATGAGCCTATTTTAATATTATGATTGTAATAAGCATTTATTTATGTTTCACATATTTATGTTGTTGGTATCTAAAGATTCAAAGTTAAATGCAGTCTTTTTGCTATTACATTTTCTTATGTGTATTTTCTTACATCAATTGCCGGTAATATTTTCATATTTTTGCTTGGGAGAATAATGAAATCAGTTAAATTTTGAAATGAAAGTTTTTTCCAATGTCATAAATGTTTTAAATCAAAAGAAAACTGTAAATTTTCAAAATAAAATATCCCAAAAGATGATAATTAGAACATTTGATTTGAAAACTTTATATTGTGTTTTTCCGGATGAGGGCACTCTGAGTGCCAAGTGTTGGAAATACAAACTGATTTTTAAGTCAATAAATGTGGTGGGTAGGCGTGGGCTGTGATATTAATCTATAAGTTTCTATGAAGTTTTCTAACAATTATGTATTGAATAACATATTTAGATGAGACGATCTTTTGCCTCAAAATGTTAGATATTTTATTATATGTAATTTATTGTTATTTCAGATAGCAGACTACATTGTACCCGGTCACGGCCCAATGTTCCAAGTCAAGGAAAAATACAAATATGCACAATCTAGCTAAACAACTAGATTTGCTCAATATTTGTATTTAAAATAATGCGTTTTTCGTACAATAGTTTAATACTAAAATAAATAGTATAATTTGTAATTATTCATTTGCTATGAAACAAAGAAATAATTTGCGATAATTATTCCGCATGAAGTAGATATATTATTGACATTTTCTAGTCGTATAATAAAATTTGTAGGAACCAAGTTTTTGTTATTAAATGTTCGCTGGAATCTACTGACAGCAGCTAGTCAACAGACACCATAGCAAGTCTTTGATATATAAAAAATAATCGGAGGATCGTTAAGTGAGATGGATGAAAGATGGAGATGAACTGTCTGTAGATTGCAATGGCTGTTTATTAATAAATTCAATTTTACAATCCAAAGTCCATCATAATTATTGACTGTAATTGAAAATAGCAAGGAATATTGTATATGTTATGTATTTATTTGCGTTGTAGAATTGTATGTATGGCAAATGTACGTCTTGACATGTCATTGTGCATAATATTCTTTTGTTAAAAAAATAAATGAATTACTAAGCCAAATTGTATTCTTTAAGATGAACTACCGGTAAGTTTTAAAGAACAAAAAAAATCTTAGATATAGATACACTCAATTATAACACTTAGATCTATTTAGAATAAGCATCAAACTTGAATTATTGGCAACCTTGGAGATAGATGTATATTTACATATTGCGAATAAATTGAGCACTTGGTTTGATATATTTTTAATTTCTATATATTTTATACTATGAAAAATTAGGAGGCAATATATTGACATTTATGACATTTTTTAAAAACTAAATCCTTCAACTGCAATATTTTATAACAACTATATTGTTTGTGCCTATATTAATATATGCATTAGTTTTGTCAAAAATCTTTTAATTTCTTTTCTTTGATGCCTTTAGTTTGATAATTTATATTTAAAAAGATTGGTTATCCAATAATGATGTTCATCTACTTTTATTCATATAATTTTGGAGTAAGCAAAACCAATAGATTTTACATTTATAAATCAAATATTACCAGTGAACATTGCCTTCTAAGCATCCTATGTTTGCTTTACAAAAATTTCTTTTTTATAATTCAATTTTCCTGAAATGTTTCTACAGGGTGTCAAGTTTGTTAATAGCTATTTTTCCAATTTCTCCAACCTCTCTCACTTATCACAACGGCCTCGTTCATTGCGCTTAGATTTTCATAACGGCTTCGGCAATCTACAATCTGTCTATTTCCTCACGGAAGTGTTTTTCTGCAAAAATATAAACACACTAGAAAATATACCAAAGAAAACCTATATTTGTAAGTTAGTTTCACGTATAAGTGTTACAAGAATGTTGAATATTATTGTAATAATTGATATGTTTTATTTACAACAGCTGTCACTCGTATATTTAGATATTATTCGATTGTCAACTGGTATTGGAATATCTGAGGTGCTGATTTGAGTAAAATATACTGAGGTAAAATACTGCCAGGAAGTGATTCTGAACGATGGTCCACTTTGAGAAAAATATACTCTGGATAAACTTTTACTGATCCAGGATATTGGCATATTAGTTCATTCTTTCTAGGGATTTTTATCTGTGTTAGCTAATTAAGAGCAGCGGTTGTGCAAGTGTTCTATGTCCACTTAAAGTAAAATAAAGACTGTAATACTAATAAAGTAAAGTAAAGTTTATTTTGTTGGCTTTTTACAGAATTTGTTGTAAACATGACAGTAATTATGTTTGAGGCAGCTACTGAGCAGCGCCCTGCTTGGTGTCGCCACCGTCTAGTAGTGATACTCGACAGTGGCGACACGCTGTGTGGAAATCGGCAGTACAGTGGCAGACACACGACGTAACTCTTTGGTGACACGAAATCTGGCTTGGACGGGTCGCAAATTCATGATGCATGCAAATCCTGTTTGTTGGTCGTGCGTTCAACCACTGTACTAACGAGGACCATGTATAATATACAGCGTATGTTCGTTCCTGGGGGTCTCTCACTGAGGTATACAGGGTATCAACTCAGCTCTACCTGTAGGGCTAACATTCACTATGAAACTATATATATGTGAGTGCGGGCATTCTGACAAAGTTTTCTGACAGAAATGCACAAAATTTTGGTTTAAACATATTTTATTTCAAAAATGAAAAAGGATTCGGCATGGCAAAATGCGACTTGAGCCGTCTCCACAAAATTTTGTGAAGTGTCTGTCTTAAAATATGTGTTGAAATGACGGCGCCAGCATCTAATACTTTTGTACATGGTAGCGGCATGCTCTTGGGACATTTAAATCTCTTGCTTCATCTCTGTACTATTAAGTACACCTTGTCAACAAAGTCATTGAAAGAAAACCTTACAAATTTGCTGATTTGCTTGCTTGAGGGTATATAGCAGAAAATTGCAATATGCCAATTCATCACCAATTCCCTATTCATTTCCTAGAAAATAATTTTTAACGTCCTTGAATTCCAGCCAATATCCCTCCTCTTCCTACAAGAATGCTGTTATAAATCTTACAAGTGGGAATCCAGATAATTTTATTCCCCTTATGCCATAGAGAATCTAGTTGAACTATACTTTAAGTCTATTTTTTTTTTCACATCTGAGATGTGTGGCACTGAACTCACTGATACTGTTTATTTTTTCATAATTGACCACTGTATCTTAAAATAGACGATGGCCTTTGCGGCGAGAATCTCCTCAGTGCCAGTATCCAAGGTTGAACTGAGCGTGAGCTGTAGACATCTGCTCAACAAGGATGTTACGTCCAAGTCGGACCCGTGCGCCGTGTTGTTCCTACAGGACAAAGGTCGATGGTACGAGGTAAGTCTGCTGAGTGCTTCTGTGGCTGACACAAGATCACAAGATCAGTCAAAGTGTTGGTGAACGGTGCTCAGCAACTCATCCCTAACCTTGAAGTGTTCTTTGAGTCCCATTCTCAAATCTCAGCAAAAAGTGTTCTCCTTAATTTTCTAACCATTATCATTTCACAATTTCACAGTTTCACTATTTCAAAATAAATGGAACCCCATTCTCATTTCAGCAAACTCATCCCTAACCGGGTACAAATGCTCTTTTTGCAACCTTGCTACATACAGGTATTAAAGATACTAATAGATGTACTAGGACCGCCATAATAATCTATGCTTCCCATAGAGTTCAGAAAGAATATTTTAAAGCTGTTTGTTGTTGGTTCACGGTTAGACTATGTGCTACATGGTTGGAAAAAAAAAATGAAGTATGAATAAAGAACTGTTATTATTGTATTAAGGTTGGACGTACAGAAAACATCCAGAACACCCTGGACCCAGACTTTGCCAAGTCTTTTGAGGTTGACTACTATTTTGAGGAAGTGCAGAATGTGAAGGTTGCAGTGTATGACATTGACAACGCGACCCCCAAACTGTCTGACGATGACTTTCTTGGAGAGATTGAGTGCACGCTTGCTCAGGTGAGGAAAAAACTTGACCATCTGAATATGAATCTGAGAATCCAAGGATTAACTGTGATTTAAGCGTCGATCACTTTTTGTCGGGACTGGCTACTTTTTATGGATTACAGCCCTGTTGTCAATAAGCAAATCTTATGAGGTTCATACCGTTTTTTTCAACTGACCATACCTTGATCTATAGTTTATTTCAATCATATAGAATTCGTACAATATTTATTTTATGTGATGCTAGATGCAAAATGACATCAGGTATTGATTGTATGATATTATCAAAATGTTTATTTTTTTTCAGATTGTGTCGAAGAGTCCGTTTACTCAGCGGCTGATGAATAAAGGCAAACCTGCCGGCAAAGGAATCATAACAGTCAGTGTGAAAATTCAACAAAACATTTATGAAAATTAAGCATATATTTGATGATTTGCATTTAACAAATAAATATATATATATATATATATAATGGAGTATATAATATTTATTTAGTAAATAATATGTATGATTAAGGTTTCATGACAAATTTATTTTCTTGAAATAACGCATATATGTAAAAGTTTTGTTTTTTAAGACCTCAATTTATTTAAACCGATGAGTAATGAAATCACTTTCATCTCTCTTGAAGAGAGAAATACAAAACCCTATATCATAAAAGCTTATATGATAGACATCTATGATGTACTATAATGTCATTGAATAGAATGACTTGGGTTTTTTTGCAGCTCACATCAACAGAAGTTGGCAAACTCAACGACGTTCTGAATCTCACATTTCGAGCCACGAAGCTGGACAACAAGGACTTTCTTGGCAAATCTGACCCATTTCTACAGTTCTCTCGTACCACACCAGATGGCAGAACGCAGGTGGTTCACAGAACCGAGGTAAATGCATTTTGTTTTTGTCTACTTTTTTTTCTGTCTTGAAATTCATGAATACTAACTTTTTTTAGGGGATGGGTTGGGAAGGATTCAGTGAAAAAGTTTATTGGTAGAAGTCATGCTCAAGTTATTGGTACCACCAAAATCCTTTTATTACATTCACTAAATAAATGTTATTTACCCTTTAAGGTAGTTCTGAATCATAAAAGAAGTTCTTTTGCTCCCATTTGGTATTTTTTTACTTTAATTTTGAGAGTGAACAGATATCTAAGCATGTACAACCTGAAAATTTGATTATTGTATTTGATTAAAAAAAAATTTAATGATAAAACACTAAAATTGACTGTTTTAGACACAAACAAATATTTAAAAAATACACCTATTAGATAAAGCATATGGAATTCTTACAATATGCTAAATATTCTTATATCTATATAATAGTAGTTATTGCTAAAAACGTAACATTAAAGCATCTTTGTAAGTATACTATGCAAATAGCAGGTTTGGTAAAGCAAAGCTTTTCCGTTTTATGGTTCATAGGTTTTGTTGATTGTTGAAGGTAATTGCTTGTCTATTGCCAGTGACTGTCATAAATGCAATTTTTCTCTGTCTAGGCCTTTTGCTACATACATTTGTACTAAAGTATTGTCCCAAAGTTTTATATAGCCACAGGTCAAACAGGCAGAAATGTTCGATGTCTCCTTTAAAACCTTTCACTATCAATGAATCAAATAAACACCAGTGTAATTTTAAAGATTCTGAAAATTAAAAAAGTAGATGTTGATAAATTTTTATTTTCTTGGATGGTTAGTATTTCCATATTATTGATTGAAATCTTTATCCTGAATTCATCTCTAATGCTTGAACTTAATTGTATATCAGTGTAATGTTTAACATATACAGCCATCCTATGGCTAACCCACATGCAATGGCCACCCGAAAATTAAGAATAATCTCAAAATCCGGACCATTGTAAAAAATACATTCAAGTAAAACCACATCACCTGTATTGATATTTAGTATGATAGAAGTTTATTCATCCTGGCTCTGATAGTCATATGTTTATTTATACTTTAAACAGCAATTAAATAATTAAATAAAGAGCAATTGTCGAAAGCTCAAAATGTATATTGAACTTTTATTGTCCTGTTTAAAGTATAAATAAACATATGACTGTATTGATATTTGTTCAACCATTGCTCATGGGCATTCCGATGGTTTTGTACAATATAAGAAAGGAACATTGAATAAAAATTTCTTTTTTACAGGTTGTGAAGAATGACCTCAACCCCAAGTGGAAACCGTTCCAGGTCAAAGTTCAGAAGCTGTGCCTTGGTGATTATGAGAAACCACTCAAGGTAAAACATCGGTGTTTATGATTCTAGTCATCTTTGGCTTTTTGAGATACAGTGGGACCTGTTTCACTGGAACTTGTAGGGAGTTTATGGACAGGGTTGGCATCAGCCAGGGAGAAGCAGGGAATTTCTCTAAAAAGTAATTCCTGCAGGGAGTTTTCAGCGAATTTGACTTTGGGCCCTAAATTCCGAGAAATCTGTAGGGAATTTTAATTTTAGGGACAATTAAGGGAATTTTCAAACAAAATCAATTTTAACCATTTTAGACAATATTTTTGCACGCGAAGTTTGTTGTGTATCTGATTCAATCATGTTCCTGGTGTTCACTTAGGTACATGTGCATGGATGTAATGTAGTAGTTGTTCTCATTTGAAAAATTTGTTTCACATTTTAGTTCATGATTGCTTATGCCACTTGAAAGTTTTGAAACAAGAAGTTTTCTCATCCGGTGCTTTCTTTTAAAATACTTTTAAAATATGCTTGAAATATCAGAGAATTATGTGATAAAATAAAGGAATTTGAAAGGAGAAATCTTATAGGAACCCTGAAACAAAAACAAAAATGAGTTATGAGTAATTTGGAGTTATCGAAATGATGTATTATGCAAAATGACTTTATGTTTGAGTTATTTGAGTTTTAGTTAAATTGGTCCTACTGTAATTTTAAAAGTATCTGATTTACTTTACAGTGTTTTTTTATCTTGATACTTTGCTAAAAATGAACATTGGTTAAGAACGGACAAAGCAAAAAATAAAAATATGAAATGAATAGATAAACTCAGGAAAGCTCATTAAACTTGTGCTCTTATTATGCTTCAGTAAATTTGTCAAATGTCTTGAAAAAATGTCTACTAGAAATTCAATATTCCTTTGCAAAGATTACTACAGAATTCTTCATATTGTAATTGTAAGTCAGTAATATTATTTTAGAAAGCAAATATCTTGAAATGTAGATTTAATTGTTTGCTAAAACTTGTAATATTCATATCATTTTAGATATTTTTAATATTTTTTTAATTCATTCATATATGTATTTATTTTGTAGAAGTCGTCTAAAAACAGTAAAATTCTTTAGGGTTTTTGTTTCATTGTTTATTATTTTTATTATTCTCTTTATTTAAAAGTTGTGTTTTAGATGGACATGTAATAAGTATATTGTAATAATCCTACAGATGTGTTGAATTTATTGATTTTGAAACTTTTAATTATTTCTTCAGGTACTCTCTAGGGGTACTGCTTGATCAAAAATATTCTGAGAATCTAGAACATGCTGTAAGAAGAAAAAAAATAACCAGTGCCAAAAATCTCCCATCTGTCTTATCTCTGACCTCTAGGTTTTTATACAAGTAATGTATGTTTATCACTTATGCCAGGTGCAGAAATGTCATATGAATGATGCACCCGATGATGAACCAACATACAGTATACAACCATCCAAGATCCCACCAACATGTAAACTCCCAACCCACAAATTTGGACCCTATCTCAATATTTAGAATTACAATATAAATACCCATTCATGTGAAAGGCAAAAAAGGCAACAAAAAAACAAAAAAAAAATGTATGAAATTTGGAACCTATACATGCCCACATAGGCTTTGGGATGGTTGTATACAGGATGTAAATTGCAATAGTAGAAAATGGAGGTTTTCAAGCAATGAGATGCATTGACGTCTGCGGTTTTCAGGCGTCCGTCTATGACTGGGACGATGACGGCTCCCATGACCTCATCGGGGACTTCGAATACACGATTCCACAGTTGATGGAGGCTGCAGCGAGTGCCACAGCCGCCAAAGCCTCGAGAGAGGTCAGACGCATGTGATTGGCCGATTGCCGCGGGTTTTCCCATTGGTGTAACGTCTGTGGCCTCATTAAACTAGTCGATTCCGTTGAGTTTATTTTTTATCGTACTTCAAAACATTGATCGATGAGTAAATGCATTTCTGCTGTGTTTTCAACCTGCCATGTCAGACGTTTGAAGCAGATGGCACATGTTTATAGTTTGTGACGTGAGTTTTGACCTGACGTGGCATGGCGCGAATACAGCAGAAATGGAACAATTGATGTGGGTTTTTAAAGTTTGTGGTCTGAGTATGTAATTGAATGGAAATTTGGGGGAAATAATCCAGCTATAACTTTATTTTAAACTTTGTTATTCATTATTTGTTCTAAAGATGACTGTATTCGTCAAAGGTATCCGAATGCTGGTTCTATTCTTTTATGCCATAATTTTTATCATATCAGTTGATAATGAATGAGATTATGGATGAAAAAAAAAATCACATCATGATATCTTCCGTTTAAACTTTTTTTTATTTATTTTTTATTTTTTTTTTAAACTTAGTTTAATAGCCAGCAAAATGTAGTTTCAGAAATCAGCTACATCTTGAGCAGTAGATGAAAATACTTTATGTTGATGAACATGAGAAATGATGCATACATGTATTTGGAACCGTTTTACGTAAATACTAGATTTGCTTTTCAGATTAAGCTATTTAGGAATATTTTAGATGCATATCTAGTGCTCTGATGTTTTGAAAAAATTGTTATTGTATTAGATAGAAATTTCTACTCAGACCATATGTGAGAAATAATAAAGCTACTGTTACACCAGTGGGGAAATTGACCATAATGTGTGAAGACTCTTCAAAACATTTGTGAGGAAAAAATTGAAATTTGGAAATTTGGAAAAAGAAGATTGATTACATCAAATTTAACATTTTCATATATTTTATATAGCATGCCGACACTATTCCTCACTCATCTAAAAGGAATCTTCAAACATTTTCTTATATCGTTAAATCGTTACAGAATATCCTGTGCTGCTTGCTGCTTTCACAATATCTGCATTTTTTCTTTCACGGTGGCGTTGTGTTTTTCCCGTTGAAATCTTTTACCCTGTGGTTACTATTGATTGACAGCTGCATGAATGCATCAAACACGTCAGGAACGTGGTCTAGAAACCTTGTTTTTGGTCTGTGTGAAGCCACAAAGAGTGTCGTCTCACAAGTAGATATCGATGGTTTGGGAGGAGAGCACTCTGGGATTGTAGCATTGCACCCTGGGATTGTGTTGTAGGTCGAGTGTTATGATTACGACTCAGACGGGTCACATGACCTGATTGGCATTTTTGAGACGACTGCCGCCCAATTGGTCAACGGTTCCAAGGGGGTAAGCACTGATTAATCATTTGTCACCAGGGGTAGACAAACTTCTAGAAATTTAGTAATCATAATTGCAAGCTGACCTTCTTTTTTTTTTTCAATTTGGAAGGATTGTAAACATTTTGCATCGACCTTTTCATTCATGGTTTAAGTGGGGTAAGAAATGGGGTTGAGTTCTTTCATATTTAACTATTTAGCTTAAGAGCTTTTTAGCTAAAAAGAAACAACAAATTGATGACATTATTTTTTTCATTTTTACATGCCAGAGCGGATATCAACTTATTTAGCGTAACAGAAAGTAGTTTGTCTACCCTGATCATCTTTGTTGACTCTTTGTAACTAGACCCATAACAATCATGTTGGAAATCGGAATTTTCACGCATGTTCAAGCTCTTTTTTTTTATAAAGAAACAGTCAAAAACAGAGAACTGTCTTAATATCCGTAAAATCATAGGCTTTGTGATTTGAATGTTGAAGAGGAGCATTCAAGGACTTCGTTTGTAGGTTGGTTGTGTTGCTTGAATCATTAACTATAGACATTATATTTATAGACGGACCTGTCTAATGTAGACAGGACTCTACTGCTTACGATTTTGAAAATATGAGCGGGAATTAAATTTGAGATGGATTGAAAATTTGTGCTACTTTGAAAGATTTTGCTAGTATAGATGGAAAATATTTGCTGATTCAAAATTTTTCGGAAAAAACAAAAACAAATTGGAACTGAGAGTAGTTAAATGTATACATATATATATTTATTTATTCATGAAAATTATTCAATGACAGATAAAAACATGATTGAAAATTCAATAGCATTAAAATAATTGTTCACAAATGACTGTATGGCAATTTTCACTTTTGATTGATTTGAATTCAGGCTTTTACTTTGTGACGGTGATGCTAAATGTAGCTGAAATATGTAAATCTGAAGAAACATTGCTACAATTATTCTGAGTACAATAACTTTGTTTCTACTAATATCTCTGATGACGATTATTAGTAACTACTGTATTTCTAATACAGACAATATCATCGTATATATGGAAATGCTGTATTGAACATCAATAAGTGGCAGTAATTTTCTGTTTATTACCAGTAGTAGACTATAGAAACAATAAAAGACATTGAATAGAATCACATGTAAAGGAGTCTATGACATTCAATCATAGAATATTTGAATCAATCACCTTTTTTCTGTTCTGTTTATTTTGTAGTAGCTAAGCAGTTAATGTTGTTTTGCATAATTGATTAAAAACATGTTTTTCCTCTATGAAAAATATATCACACTTGTACCATGGATCAACTTACAGTAAATCTGGAAATGTCACTGACTACTTTCTCTTTTTTTAAGGTTGTTTTAAATATCATGTGCAAATGACGTCTGTCAAATGTAAATCAAATCAAACTAAAAATTAACCAATACAATATCATCAAGATACGATCATGATGCACTAGAAGAACCAGTCCTTGTATCAGTTTATTTACCTCAGCAATACTTGCAAAAAGTCACCAGATTTTTTTTTTATGGAATGTTTTTTTATAGGTACTTCTGTTTCTGGTGTGATATGCGAATAACTCTTGTCAATACAATACTATATAATAAATGTATGATAATCATATAGAGATGTGGACGGTTTTTGTTGCTTCCTCAGCAGTTGTATTATCACATAATCCATTTGGGGATATGATGGTCAAAAATATGTTCGTGCCAACAGTTGAGTATTCGGTGTATATTATCCATGCATTGTAATAAGCGAACTATAAATCCAAACACACCCAAGTTTTTGCTGTGTGGCATATGTCGAAAGATATATTCTAATATTAACAGCATATCCCAATAGCATGAATTTCGACTCCAAACACGAAACACTGAATCTTTCCAGCAGTTGATTTAAATTTTCCTAGTTTAAATAAAGCCCCAGTCTCACAGTCAAAAATCCTCATACCCGAATATTTACTGTGCTGTACATGAGATGACGATACTTTTTAAAAACGCGTCTGTCAGGAGTCAATGTGCTCATAGGCTAAAATATCACGGCTGATTTGGCGTCAATGTTTGGGCCTGTCTGCCGCTAGCAGTTGCAGATAGGTTTCATGGCAACCATGTTCTCAGCTACCAACAGTGGCAGCTGGACGCCCTTGAGGAGAAACTCGCAGGCCCCCTTACAGCAGCCGATACACGCCGCCCACGGCAGGAAGAAAATGTACCTGAAAGTGTAAAATGTAAATGGAAATGTGGTTGTTTATAGTCGCAGTTCACGGTTATCATGCTCTAGCGACTTTACATATTTACACCAGGTCATTGGCATCCTTGTCACACTATATCCTTCTCAACTCCCCGGGGAGCATTCAGCACATCGCTACCGTAGCGCAGACGTGCTAATCACTCACATTAGCGTTCACTAGCCTGACCTGTACCTATTTAACGTGTAGGTACCAAGTGCAGAGGAAACGTGTTATGGAAAGTATCAGATCAAATCAGAAGTTTTAGAGGAGTGGTAATGGAGTGAAGAACTTATGGGAGGAAGAAGATGCACCTAAAAACAGAAAGACCACCTTATATGCAAATTGAAAGTTATCTCAAAAGATCCCTATTAGGTAAAATTTGGTTTGAAGTCAAATTGACCAATGAAATTCTGCAAACTTGTCGGCCCGTGTACTGACATAAAACAGAACAAATAATAAAGTCAAAAGGTACCGAAATTTCATCAAAATCACAAATTTTCGCATCTTCAATGCTTTATCAAAGTTCTGTTTTATATTGATATGGTGCGAGCAGCTCCAAGAATTTTTTTATATCGTGTACTGACCACAAGCCTCTGAAGTATGAATGGAAGACTGTTACAATTGATAACAAAAAAACAACCAACTTACCACCATGCAATGAAGAAGGCCACAGGCCAGGCACCGAAGATGAGGATGAGAAACCAGAGGATCGCCCACAGGAGGCCTGGGCACCACTTGCCACGACCCGACCCTGATCCGTGACCTTCACCCGTCCCAGAACCATGACCTTCACCAACTCCCATTGCTGTTGTTCACGCTGGAAATGTAGAAGGTGGTAGTCAAAATTTTTAAAGGGGTAGGGTGGAAATGGGCGTACTGGGGTTTTGGGTGCTAGAGTACGGTAAAAAATTTAGATGGTAGTTATTGATGCTCACTATTCACTCATTCTGTCGACAAAAGTCGATCAAACAAGCAGATCTAGCAGGTGTCATGGTTCTCCACTTAAAACTATGGTAATGTCCCAATGTAAATTGAGATGATGACACTTGGAAATCGTTTATTTTTTTCTATATGTTTTTCTCTAATTTTACTGAATTTCGAGAGGAAAATCTAGTCATAAACAAAATGTAAAAACCTTGCGCTAAATTACAAGTTTTTCCTGCCTGTTTTGTTGCTGTTGTTTTCACTATAATTCCAAATGTAATAATTGATTTATCAAACTATTATCAAAAAACCTGTACAACTGCAATAACTAACCTCGTATGTGCACATAACTGACTAAACAAATCAAGCACATGCTCGTTTTCAGATTAACGAAACAATGTCATGTGGCGTTTTCATATATGAATGCACATTGCATAACAATGAAAAGGATACAGTTGAACCTATCTTAGAATAAACTCCAATCGAGAGAACTCAAAAGTGTCTCCAAAAGGAATGTATCCACTGTACACATGTTAATTTTTTCTATTATGCCTAAGGAAGTGGAAAGATCATGGTGTCCTCTTGAAACAGTAGTCTGTTATACAGAGGTGTCCACATGGACAGGTTGCTCTGTAGACTGTTATTGACCGGTTTATTGAGTAATATAATATAAAGGCAGGTGATATCACTGCAGGTGAATGTACAAAACACACGCTTCATTGATTCTAGCCTTGAACAATCCAATATTAACACTTTTGTACTCATCCAAAGTGTCGTTTTTGATGCTTGGCGGATGAATTGTTATCTGAGTGTTCTGTATAGTTACATTCACCAAGGATTTGACAATTTTTAAAAGATGAATCTTACTTCAAATTAATAGTGGTTTTTTTACCTGGTTATATGTCAAGAGATACATGTAATTATATCTTAAGTCTTATAACTCCAAGTCAGGTAAAGATATGGGGGTTTCAAACCGTGACCTGATGATACCAAATCAACTACTGAACTTTTCTCATCAAGTCCGATTTGAGAGAATTATGCATGATTTTTGAGGATTATGCAAGAATTAATAGAATACATTAGGTTTTCAAATTCCAATAAGTACTGATAATTTACACATCTTATTAAACCCTGTTAAAACCTAGGGGATACAGATTTACTGGCATTGGTGTAGACAATCTGTCCATCTGTTATAACTTGTTTTATTAATTATGGTGAAAAAGCCTGTAATTATCATGCCAAAGATCTGTAGAAAGACTAAATATTGTATGTCATTGTGCTCCGTTGATCTGATCAAGATCTAACTGTGTATTGTTCACATAAAAGGCAGATTGCTCTGATAGGACGGCATCATGTCCGTTTTCTTCATAGCAATCAATCAACCTTGAAGCCAAGGTAAAGAGGGAGTAACATTGCTCAATACCTGGTAATACTAAGGCCAATGACCATTTATAAGAAGAACAATGAACCTGAATTTTGAATGGATTGACTAAGATCTGAATATTGTTGTCTTGATGATTAAAATCTTAGAAATCTTAAACTAAAACTTGAAACTCTTCTTTGTCGCTTTGGCTTGGAAGAGTGCAGCTTTTTTTTACATAGCTGTTGAAGTAGAAGGGACATTATTTTGAACACACTCACAATTGTTTATTTTTAAGTCACTTACCTCATTTGATATCCCTAAGAATTCAGAGTAAAATTAAATCAAAATATTGTCTTCCAAAGATTAAAATCTACAAACTTAAGATCAGAAAAAAGTCTGAAAAATGAAAAAGTAAAAGTATAAAAAAAAAGAAAGAAGCAAAACAAAATTCATCTTGATAAAAATCGATACAAAATTTTTCAACTTAAAATTTTTGATCAATGCAAAACAGTAATAAAAAACACATGTATGTGAACATAAAACGTGACACTTAAAAATTCCATTACGGCATCTTAAGAACAAACGCTATACACTCACTCGTAGTATCCTGTTGGAACAACTGAGCCAAGAAGCAGTCGACAAAATATTGACACGCTTCCATGACAACTCTGCAAATGTGTTTGTCAAAGGTGCGGTTGATAAAAAACACTGCACGCATGAACGGTGCATGGATCAGTGGATTCGAGCGAGCAATACACGGATCAGCGTTATCAGCATCTGGTCTTGATTAACCCTTTCCTAGTTAGGAGAGTTATTGATCCCTACTATTGATGCTTAGAATAAAGCCGAAAATAAGCTGAAATTTTGATACCACTATTCGATATCTGATTCACCCAAATGCAGTTGGTATGAATCAAAGACTTCGAATAGTGGTATGAACTTTTCAGCTTATATTAGGTTGTATTGTTGACTGTAATTGATACACCATTTACTACTACAGCCTTTGTCAATCCTCTCATTTAACTGCGTTTACCTTAAAAAACCAATGAGTATTTGAATGATGTGGTATACGGATTGAAAATACTGTTAACCTTTAAATTTGAGAGTTTTCGCGGATTTTGTTAGCAATCAGAAATCATTTACAATTGCAAATTTTGATTTTGTAAAGGGTGTGGATGGGTGCCATTTAGCTTGAATTCAGAAATTCTAAAGAAAGTAAATATCATGGAAAAAATGAATTTATAAGGCTATGAAACTACGTATGTTGCATACATTTAAAATCGAAAATTTAAAGGGTTTTACATTTACAGTAATAACTACATCTTTGATCGTATTAGTAGGTAGGGGTGGAGCCAGGCTAGCTTTTGAGTTACTTTGTCCCGAAAGAGTCTTTTAAAAATCAAAAGTTCTAAGTATGGACTATCAGGGAGCAAAATGATAAGTGTTTTGGGGAGCAGCTGTCTTATAAGTAACATTTGATTCCAAACAAATGAAGCAAGGCTGATAATGTTTGCCTGTACTTCAAAAGTGGTTTTTGATACTTATCGAGGTAAACGTGAGTTGTAAGTGTTTGATGGAATCAGAAGCGATAACATTGTTAAGTTTTTTTTTTGTCTTGATAAATAAGATATATGCACATGACAAGTATTTGCCAATATTATGGAGAAAGCTCTTCAAACTGGTAGACTTCTTGTAGCTATTACTAGATTTTGTATGTGCAGGGAAAAGTATTAATCCAAACTTACACTTTATGACCCAACTTTAACATTATGAAATTATCATCAGAGTAGCTGAAAATGTGTAAAATGTAGAAATAAATTTGTTTGAGTTCATTTAGTAAATTTAATTATTTTTCCAAGATTTATTTTTCAACATTAATTTGACGTACAGTTTAATAAACAGATAAATATGAATTAAATGTTAACATATCATACAACATATTTTAGCAGACTTTTGAGCAACAAGCTGAATATTTGAAGTTGTCATAAGTTCTTAGCTACAACCGAGGGTTAGAACATATTTTTTACTTTTATGTTTTAATAATTGAACTTTTCCTAATTATTTTTTTTTGCGACATCCACTATTAATACCTAAATTAAATCCTGCACATATATTTCATTTTAACATGAATATGGTAATCTAATTAAAAACTACAAAATTCAATACAGTACAACCTCGTTTAACCGAATATCAAATATCCGGATTTTTCCATCAACCGGACGTTGCAATAGTCCCAATTTTTTCCGGACGTATATTTTCGGGAGATCGAGTATGGACTCGAACTATTGTCTTTTACTTATTCACGGGAGCGGAAGAACACAACGCACGTGGTATTAGCCTTTGTCAAAAAGGCGCTCTATCCCATTTGGCGTGCGCACACCATCACACCACTGGTTGATTGAGACTAACCCAATCTCTTTGTTCTGGTCAGTTACGAACAAAATCATGGTGTGTTTTAATTACAATCATCTCAGAATATAGCTTTGTTACTTGCACAAAAAATATCAAATAATGTTCAATTGAATTATCATTATACATGCAGGAATATTTGTGTACGACAGAGGACAGTCACGCGGGATTTGATGCGTGATAACGTAGTGTTATTAACCACAATAACCATGTGATTAGTACACAACGAACGGAAGCATGTTTTAACTAATATTATCACAAAATATAGCTGTGTGTCCAATGCACAGGCTATAAAATGAGGTTCTATCAAATTGTCTTTGTAGGAATATTGTTTTACGATATACGTCAAATCAAAGTGATGGAGGAGTCATTCTATAAGGTATTTCGTGAAAATCTATTATCGTCCAAAGTCACTCGTGGTCGTATACATACGATGATACATGGTTTCTTACATTCGCCCACCCCGACCCCTCAATCATCCGGATATATCGATTTTCCGAATGTCATTCCAGCTTCCCAACGTGTCCGGATAAACGAGGTTGTACTGTAGTTGTGAAATGAAAAAGTGCTTTAAATATAAATTGATAATCAAACTTCAAAGTAAAAAAAAATACCATCATGAATATGTCTCTTGTTCAGGCTGGATGCCTGCATACAGCACTGCTGAAGTGATACGAATTGGCATTGTTGTGACCATGGGACCCACTTAATAGGTTGTACATTATGTACATGAGACATGAGACTAAGGGGTCTTGTGTGAATGAAAACTAAATACATGTACAATAGTTATTCTTATCAATTTTTACATAAATACACGCAGCCCCTAAATATTTTTCTAAAAATACAAATGACCATGATTTTTCACCATTCCATTGAGTTTTAGATAAACAACACGGTTATTAGCACACATTCATTCTAAAATACAATGATTTTTTTCTTATCTCATTCAAGTTTGTTTACTATATTGCTTTCTAAAACAATTATTAACACAACCAAACCATTTGACTCCTACTCAAGTTTCTAAGGAATACCATATACAACCATCAAAGAGCCCACCTTCATATGAAAAGCCATCTACCAGTTTGGACCTTTTTAAAATTTCGAACATTGAAATTACAATGTAAAAACAATATAAAACCCTACCCATTAACGAAATAGACAATTTTCCATCCTTTAAGCCCATGGGAGCATGGACGATTGTATACAGTAGTACATTTTGTATATTCCCGTCAACTTTGAAATTTACATGTTTATCATTACTCTATGAAACGTATATCTTTTGCTTGGTGAATCTTCATATGGGTGCTCAGATTTCCACTCTGATTGAATGATTTGTCACACACTTTGCACTTGTATGGTCTCTCTCCTGTATGGATTCTCATATGGATGGTCAAGTGATTGTACAACGTGAATGTTTTCCCACATTCATTGCACTGATGCGGTTTCTCACCAGTATGTGTTTTCATATGATTTTTCAGGGTCACACTATGAGCGAATGCAGTATTGCATACTGGGCAGTGAAATGGTTTCTCTTCGGTGTGTGTTCGCATGTGCTCGTTTAAGTTCGCATTGCGAGCAAATTGCTTTCCGCATTCATTGCATTGAAATGGTTTCTCGCCAGTATGCGTCATCATATGGGCTTTCAAATGAGCACTCTGATTAAACGCCATGTCACATTCGGTGCACACGTAAGGCTTTTCTGCTGTGTGGATTCGCATATGCTTATTCAAAGTTGAACTTTGTGTGAAACACTTCCCACAAGCAGTACATGAGAACGGTTTTTCCCCACTGTGGGTTATCATATGTGCCTTGAGGTTACTATTGCGGCTGAATGCTTTATCACAGATGTTGCACAGGAATGGTTTTTCTCCAGTGTGACTTCTCAAATGCTCTAAATAACGCGAATTTGTGGAGAAAGTTTTCTCACACTCAAAGCAAGTGTGTAGTTTTTTGGTACGTTTTGTCCCAGGTGTAGACTCCATTTTAGTGTTGAGAAGCAATTTTTTTTTTCAATACTTCCAAACTGGTTAAGTTATACTACGTTGCTATGTCATAGGTATCATTGATAGTTTGTTCTAATCCTCTCTGGTAATATGTTATTTTTATCCCATATGTGTTACAAGTGATGATTCACATATTAGACTCAAAAGCTTAAATGTTCATATAATACATAGTATACATAATGGTGTGTAAAGTTTTCTAAATTACTATTGGACACTGTCATTATCTGAAATAATTACACCCTCTGAATATTGAATTCAAATGTTGTATATGTTGTGCAAATGAAAATGACCAATTTAATATGTTTGGGATATTTTTAAACATAATTCCTGATTTTAATTTTATTTTCCACTGTGCGCTCTTCAACTGTCCTGAAATCATAGTTTTATTCTGTATCTATAATGTAATCCGCAGGGCTATGTTGTATTTGTGTTCTATTGACAAGATAGTGGTTGTAAAAATGATTTTTATATTTTTATGGCAAGTATAAAAATGCATAATTATGACCATATAACATTTTTCAATCGAATTAAAAAGCACAATAATGTAGTGATTTCCTAATGTGATATTTCATTGATTGATGGTCATTGATTAGACAGTAGACAAAGGTCCTTCAGTATGTTGTATAAGTATTATGCCAAGAAGTATTTTATGCCGCTATAGTCCAGCCCAAGATCAAAAAAAAAATTCAATTTGCAGGTGATTAATTCTTTTTTCAATGCCAAAACACTGCCATGTCGTGATTATAAAGGTAATTGTATGTTTCTCCTGAACGCCCCAGTACATAATGTTTTGTATGTCGTAGTAATGAATTTATTATGTTATTATGTTAATGAGCGTCGGGCGTATCTGTTTTTCTATTCACAATTTAGTGATATCACTTCAGCAAAGTAGTGATAAACTCATATCTCGCACGGCTCTTAACCAATAAGAATCGAGAATAAGCCACAAAGTGGTAAGAATACTGGTAATAGTTGTTGATGTTAGTCGTAGATAATGCCAAAAAGAATGAATTTTATGCAAAACGGCGTATGAAACATCCAAAGAGTATTGCGGCGTTGCATTCAATGTGCTATATTCACAGAGATCACGTATAAGGGGTTAGAGATGGGGAGAAAGAATGAATGATGCACCACGCCTTAATAACCTGGGCTCCGGTTAACACCCAGAGGTGCCGTGAAATGCATACCCAGGCATGCTGGTATGCCCCCGATTCACCCGTGATATCTCTGTGTAATTTGAGACATAAATAGCAATACAAATTATTTCCTTATTTTTAACACAATTAAAAATACAATTTCGTACTCTCTCGACATTAAAACAGTTGTGCATTCATTTTGCCTGTTCTGGTGCAATTTTAAATACAAACGACATACTAATCATCACAGCATGCCAGTGTTTGGGTGTTAGGAAAAAATAATTAATTATTAGTAGAAAATAGAATTTTTTATTCTGGTCACTGGTTGGAGCATCATGGCATTAAGATAATCCGGGTTACTGCATGGTGCATCACATTCGGCCACCCTCCCTCATCCAGATATCTTTATTGTCTGTTTGTATATCCACCTTTCCAACTTGTGTGGTAAAAAAAGCTTGTACTGTATACGTTGTATTGTTATTGATGTGCAGTTTGATTGAAAAATATTCATAAGCAGATTAAGCACAATCACAAAAATTGCTCTCATTCACGAAATAAATCATCAGTTCATGCAATGATAAACAAAGGAATTCACAATCAAAATTTTATTATAGGCCAATTGTATAGTGTAATCTAAAAGAACAGTGTTTTTTAAAAAAATTGTAGCACTATTTTTATATATATGTGTACACCACATAAAACCATTAAAAAAAAGAAATGAAAATACAACAGTTGAACAGCACATTCTCATGTAAATGCCACCCCAAAATTTGGACCTTTCGAAATTCAATGTAAATACACATTCATGTAAACCTACCCGCATAATCACATATCGGACAATGTTTCAGTCTGAAAGCTGATGGGTCTTGAAATGATTACACAATATATTGGTATATAATCAAACATAAAAGCATTGGCCATAAAAAAGTAATTGTTTTTCTAAAACATACATATGTATATACAAAGCATTGAGAAATGAAAACAAAAATCAGGCTAGACTTTTCATTGACAATACAAGGGAGCTCATTTATTTTGACAGCAAAAACAAATTAGCACAGTGTTTTGATTTCAACACTACAACTGATACGATAAGAAACAATATCATAATAATTACAGAATTCGTCACCCACGATGTTGATTTCACTTTGATTTCTAACATTAGTTTTTAATTTCTCTGTTTCTAGCAACAATCCAACGTGTCTATTATTTTAACGTTAATAGCCATGCCACATAAACAGATTATTGCCGCTAGGAATGCCACTCATGAAAATAGTGAAAATTAAATCATTCCTAGATAAATGTGTTCATCAGCAGAGTGGCTTTTGTTGCTTAGCATTATCGGCAAATTGGAATGGGCATGTCATCCACTTTCCTAGAATATCTACGAGAGATTTCACAGTGTCAGGGAAGCATCCGGCACATGGCATGAAGAAGATCCACCAGCCGGACCACCAGAAAGCTGCAAAAAGGCGCAAATCTATTTATTTTAGCTTCAAATGATATTATGTATTATGATGAAACTCTTAAGAGAAACAAAGAGTATAATTCTTGACTTTCCTATACAGTCGACAACCCAAATATTTCTCAGCTGCACCATCATCAAAAGGTAGACGCTTTCTTGCGCTTTATTTTGAGCACTTTTGCAAATTGGGAATTATCTTTTTCGTGAACGAGTTCAGTTGAAATATATATCATTCCTGGTGATCAGATATTGTAACAGATGCAGATGCAATGTAAGTGTGAGAATGTGACTTATGTGAGATATGATATAAGGTGGCTCATACTTACCCCAGGGCCAAGCAAACCAAAGAAGGCCACAAGTCCATAAAATGCAATTGCAAAAACCAGGAAGGCCATTGCCCTTTCCCCCTCCATGAGAAGTGCCTAGACCAGCACCAGAGCCATCACCAGAACCCATGATATATTATCTGCAAATGGTAATACATTATAATGTATAAGTTTTTTTTCTGGAAGAAGCATTAGATTAGAATACACTCATAATAACACGCTTATAATATCACTATCAGGGACACCACCCACAGATGTTTTCAGTTACAGTATTTATTTTCATGAAATTTTGAAGTTTGTGATATCACAATTATATTTACTCTTTTTTTTTCTGTGCAGTATGTATAACTTTTTTGCCATACTAGTCCTGTAGACTACTAAGATTTATCAGTTATGAAGGGCACTGCAGCACCTCCAGATACTGCCAATATTAAAGAGCACTGGTGACTGGCGGACAATGTCAGAATTGTCAGATGTCGGGTTGGTAACCGGGCTAAAATAATCTAAAATCACAACGAATGCATCGGAGCCCTAATAGGGAACATAGGTCTAGCATTAATTTTTTTCAATACCTAAACCCCGACATGTTGTGATGACTATAGTAGGCCGGTGGAATTATAATCTTGCTCCTAAATTAAGCAGATGCAAACAAGATTACTGTTATTACTGCATATGAAACACCCAATTATTCAAGGCTCAGTTATTATCAAGCTTATGTAGATCTATAAAGTTTTGTCAGGTTAAGAACTGTACAGACATCATGGGGAAACCAGGGTGTCATGGCATGACAGAGTATGCATATCATGGTACCTTGGATGTTAACCTGAACCTATACCTGGATATCTAAGAATTGAAAATTCTTACACTAGCAATCCCCCGGGGCTAACCTGAGCCCAGGTTATGGTTTTTTGCATAACATTGCCCCTGAGCATTGCCCTCAAACTTAAAGTTCAAACAAGTAAATATTTCTGTCAAGAAATAACGTTAAATATTTTACATTTTAATGCTAATGCTAGATCTAGTCCTTTAATTAATGTAGCTCTAGATCAACTAAAATATAATTGAATATTACTTACAGTTTCAGACCTATAGCATCAGCAGTGATGAGTTTATTTTAATATGTTGTTGAAATATATAAATTTTAACTTCTTGGTCTACACATTTTCTAGGAATTTTTCCAAATTTCTGAGAAATCAAGATAACACCTGTCAAGACACCTGCAGAATCAGTTGGTTTTAAAATGTTCAATTATCATGTTTTAGAGGAACCAAGTTGGTTAAATTCAATAATCTAAATTCAATGCTTTGGAGTTTTAACAACCTTACTCAGTTATGACTAGGGGGGTTAAAGGGGTCAAGAAATCCTGCACCCCTATTTTTTGGGGCCTTATTTCCCACATGCCTGGATTTTTTGGCTTCTCTTCTTATATTTTTATTTATTTATTTATTTATTTATTTATTTTATTTCAGCATATATCGCATGTAAAAATGTAAAATATGCCATAGAACAGACAAATATGTACAATATGTATGTATATGTGTATACTCTTTAAATGAATCAAAATCATTGTATATATAATTATTGATTGTATACTGCCTCTAGAGGGCGCCTAATTGCAAATAAACATTCTGCAGTCTGTGTAACTTGCCTATGTGCGCATGCAACTTCCTTGAAATCTCGCATTCTTCTTTTTTGCCTTTAGTCCCACATCCAAATTTATTTTGTCTTTTTTCCCACATCCCACTTCCTGATAAACAATCCCCATGAATTGGGGGTTATAAGGGGTCAAGGAAACCCATATCCCTAATTTTTTTGACCTTATTTCCCACACCCCTGCGTTTTTTAATTTTTTCCCCCACATCCCACAAATTTCAAGGGCTTTATCCCACATCCCATAATATGAACACGCCCCATGAATGTATTCTTATGGGTTTGGAGGGCTCTGAACTTGCATTCATAGACTGATCATGTACGTGCTATGACTAATAATCATTTTTTAATCCAATTAAGGCGTGATTTCAATTGGGTGGATGAGTTTGTGGCCTGTACAGAGCAGATTGCCGAAGAGTAGCACATATATGCAAGTGGGTTTATTGAATTTTGTGCATATGAAAGGTAGAGGCAGTGCTCACATTATGGGCAGTGCTCACGTTATGGGCACATTCATCGTAGGGTTGATTATTGATTGTATATATCTCCACGGGAACGGACATGTTTGATGTAATATTTACTCATGAACATTGGTAACTATAATTCAGCCAAACTGTTGAGTGGTGTTTGCAATGGGGGAGACATTTTACAGTAGTTACAAGTTACAACTACACTTCGTGAACTTCCTATAACGTGAGCAACATTTCATACGTTGAACGTGTACAGGTGGAAACGATCATCAAAACATTTTTTTGAAAAATATACTTGGACGAATTTAGTACTGAATTATTGATAAAAGATAGAACATGAACTATACTTAAATTATCTGTTAAAATATCATATATGTATTCATTGTTTATGAAGGAAATTACATAGTAAGTGGGACGTTTCGGAAAACTGGTTACTGCCCATAACGTGAGCACTTCCTCTAATCTTAATTCGTCATTCATCGTTCAACAGAGTAAGATGGCGTGAACACAAAGATAAACACACAGTCGTACTTATTTATATGAATTTATTAATGTAACAATGTTTTACATGTAACCATGATGTACTGCACAACATATGGGGAAAAATCGGAACAAGAAATTGTCCATAATCAATATTTCTGAATCACGCTTGGCTTACATGAACATGATTGCATGAGATTTTTATTTCTTTTTTTAAGCTATAATTAAAGTAGATAGTGAATAATTCACATTTACAAATGAGATTTACTTAAGGTAACAATATCATAAATAGACAAAAATAAACTTTAAGATTAAAATTCAAAGATATGAGTTGACCTTTAATTTCTTAGTAAACAATTAATTACAATTGGACCTGTTTTACTCAATTTTCATTTCCTGATAACTTTAGATCAACACTTGTGCTTTGAATTAAGTTAGTCCGACTGTTAAGAAAATGCTATTTTTACCATGATAGATGTGTAAAATTCTTTTCATGTTGTTATATATTTGTCTGATTTTTTTTATGAACGTGTTTCATGTAGAAAAAAGGATTTTCTTGAAAATAATTGACTACATCCTGTCAAGTTCTAAATCTTTACAGTCTTTACGGATTACAGACTTTTGGTCGTTTATTGTAAATTTGAAAATGAAAATAAGTCCTCAATTGGATATACTGGTATCATCCATCCTGATAATTGTGTAATGTTGTAAGTTTCAAGCACATGAGAGTAGTGGCTTGTTACTCACGCCATTGTAAAAAAATCTGTAGGGGCATGTATTCCACTTGCCGAGACAATCCATTATTTTTTGGAAACAACTACCAAAGCATCCAGCAAATGGCATGATACAAACCCACCAGATAGACCAAAACCCAGCTGGAAAGGTAATGAAAGCTAGAATGAAAGTAACTGTAAAACTAGGACATGGTTAAGTACAATTCAATTCTTAAATTTGTTGTTTACATAATCAAAGAACTAAACAGCAAGCAATTATATATTAAGACATATATTTTTAAAATGACCACAAATTTAAATTATTAAGAAAATGTTAGTGCTTATTCAGTTTTATAAATAGAGTTAGTGCAATGATTTACAAGATATATTATAAACCTCTGTTCAAATTTACGCCGCAAGCTACATACTGCACAGTACATGAACATATCAAATGATAACTACAGGAGACATGTGGGCATATTCAGGTGATTTCTCGCCCGATTTTAACATTAATGAAAGAACCTCAACATAACGAGATTTGCCTGACCTGAAGTGATACAGTCTATCATCAAGGAAAGGTCGAATTTTTGGTGTCTAAGTATGAAACACCAAGCTGAAGAACTTGTGTTATTGCAGCAAGATGACTGAACATACAACAATGGAAAGCCATAGGCCAATATGCTCTGAATGATTACTCACTTAATATTAGAGCTACAAAGACGTGCTTATTTCATGCCTATTCCACATGTATGATTTACGGTAACTTGGTTGTATAGTCAATAAAAACCAGCGGGAGACAAGCAAATGCTTTGCGCCCTGAGCAAAAACAAAATTAGTAGCCTATTGCTGTAGGGTGTCATCATTCGATGTCGCTTTAAATGTAAACACTCTTTGAAATACATGTCTTTATGATACTGTGAGTCGTATGTAGCGCATAGCATGTGGCTCGGCGTAAATGTGAACAGGTATATAATTACTCCAGAATTGGGCAAAAAAGAATCCTAGACAACTCCATATTATGAAGCGGATAAAACATAGGATTCCACACTTTGGCCGTTCAGATTGACAATGGGCCTTTCCTAGACCTGAACCGGAGCTTCCATCTGAACTGTCATCAGACGCTGCACCAAGCCCCATTGTTGAAAACTGAAAATGCATAAACTCAATATTACAGTGAGATGACAGGAAAAATTTGTTTGGTTTGTATTCATATAACCCCATTCTCATTTATTTTGAGGTTATTCAATTCAAGCTATTGAACCCGATCATTCTAAGGGTCAAAATTTCTGGGAAAACTTTTCACAGCCTCAGTCAATCAGGTCAGAAGATTTTAGCTTCAGTCATGTCAAACATACTATCTTACAAGGCCAAGTAAGAAAAACGGTTATCAATTTTGCTGTGAATTTCAGTGATGTCAGATTTTAAAACTTCGCCCCCAAGACTGTGATGAAAAGTAGAGGACTTACACTGTCAAGGCTGCCGGGGCAACAACGAAACGATGATATCCAGTATGCAGCACCATGTGCTCACTTTGCCAGATTTTTCCAGGACTTTATCAAATTCAAGGGGAATTCTAGACTCGTATTTGCTGAATATCAAAGTTCCCAGTTTTCCACGATTTAACGGAGTTGTTCAAATCTTGTGAGTGAAAAATCAAATGGACACAAATTTCTTTACCTTTAACGTAACTAGTGTGTGCACACAACAGATAACCATGTTGTCACAATATTTTGCATATTAGCTGAAAGTGATACCAATTGCAGAGGGCAATTTTTTTCTCGGTTGCAATGGAAAATGGGCAAATATGGATAAATATGCCTTCTAATTTCATCAGCAAAATCCAGTTAGAACACAGCAGGGTGTCTAAGTTCTGAAATTTTCTCAGTTAATAGCCTACTAGATTATCGTGTTTTAAGCATTAGCAATGGTGCATGTTAGTATAATTGTCATGGAAATAATCTGTAGTAATATGAGATTCCATCCCATCCATATAAAAGATACTGTACAGAGTTGCCAACCCACCAACAGAGAAATATCTGTTACACAAGACCAAATAATCAGTTTTTGATAAACAGTCAGTCTCTTCATATATTTTGCATTTTTTGTGTCTGTGTGTGTTTATTTCCAAGTAAAAAACCAAAGAAATCAATTAGCATTGAAAATGATACAAATGTATTTACTTTTTAATACAGTAGTTCCAGGATCTTGCCAGAATTGTAAAAATTACTAGTAGAGGGATAAAACTAGCATGTTAAAATGTTACTCATACGTTTACTGTAAAACTAGAATATTTCGTGGCTATTAAATTTTGCGATTCTAATCTATAAATTATTTTGTGACTATTTAATTTTGCGATTTGGTTCATTCTGGACCTACTTTACATAGGCTATTAATGTTTGCTAACTATTTAAGTTTGCGTTTTTGCACCTACCCACGAAATTCGCAAATTAAATTGTGCGCAAACATTTCTAGTTTTACAGTATCTTGCACATTTACTAATGTATTTACACATACCTTTATAGAATTAATAGATATTACGGTACTATATTTTTTTTACTTTGAACAAAAGATTAGGCTGGTTAATATATATTTAAAGTATTTGTTAAAAATATTCTTGAATTCCTAGAAATCTGCTTTTACCTGAACACCTATAGCTTTTACTTCTGCACATCAATGTTCGCACATCATACCCGGTAGAAGTCAAGAATTAAGCTGTGGTCCAGTACTTTATCAGTTGGGAGGTGACTGGAATTGGCTTTAGCTAGACGTCGTGGAAAAAAGTGAAGGAAAAAATAGTTTGCTCTTTCAGAGTTTACGCATGTGGCGTTTGCACCTCAGGTTTGCACATGCCCTGCTGAGTTGTCAGGTGTTCAGGTATGATGCCTGCATATAGCAGAGTTGCCATCTTCTATCTTCACGCATTTTACAAGTAACTCATATATGAATGACTCTAAATTATGAACATATGGTCCCCATACATGCCTAAACCCTAAATTGAGTATAACAAAAATGTGTTTAATGCATCAATCATAGATTACATGACTTTTAGGGCGTGTGAGTATGCCTTAAAAGGCAGCTGATCCTAGCCATTTCCTACCAACCCCCTGTCCCAAAGGTGTGCTGAGTTTGAGAGGGAAAAAAAATGTTAAGAATATAGCGCATTTATTTCAACATTTATTCCTTAAGTCTAGCGAACAACATACATTTCTCATATTTAAGTTTGTTTACTCGTAATTTCTTATCTTTAAGAATCCTCACAATAAGTTGTATAATTGGTTT
This sequence comes from Streblospio benedicti, assembly GCA_019095985.1. NCBI lineage: Eukaryota > Metazoa > Annelida > Polychaeta > Spionida > Spionidae > Streblospio > Streblospio benedicti. Next base: position 4,391,836 of record CM032661.1, on the reverse strand, counting down.
TACATTATTGAATTAAAAACGAATTGCTATCACACTATTGGATACAGTGGCATTATGCCCATGCAGAAGTTATAACACAATCAAATCCTGAAAGGCTTTTAGTTTTGTAAATGTGACCAAATTGTTCATAGTGTTTTTGCAATGTCACCAAAAGGGACATAGTGGCTTTTGCTGCCACATGTTGTCACAATATTGATACGGGCACCACATCCACTTTTCAATAATCTCCATGGCTTCGACAAAACTTCCACCAAAAAATCCTGCTAGAAGCATCGAGTGGATGAACATTGTGGACCAAGTGAAACCTGCAATAATGTGCCATAATATGCTAATCAAATCATTTGAAATATGAGCAAATTATCTTGAACTCTGATAAATCGAACAATCCTTTCCCTTATTGTTACTTTTCATAATAACTTGCAACAATTATCAATTCAAGCATTACATTAGGAACCATTTATCTCTGATAACTCTAACAACCCTTCTAGTTATGTTACTCATTAATCACTCGAATAATAATTTGGTGCCATGTGGTCATGGATTCGAATCCCATCAGAGACAGTTTATACCCAAGTCTAAAACAAAACAATTGAAGTAATTTATAATACAACTTGGCTATTATAAGAATTAGAAAAAGCACTCGCTGTAAAACCAGTCAGCAAAAACCTCAAGGATTATACCGTAGATGACAACTGGTCGAAATTTTGCTAACCGCTTGCTCCTCTCCCATGGAAATAAAGGAGTCTGATTTTATAGGTTTGTCCCTTATTTTTGCCCACGTGATACACCACAGAGTTCTGCAATGTGACTTATTTCCAAGTTGGGGAGTGAAAGCTCATGATACTTACTCCATATAAAAGAAATGTATTGCCATGCATGAAACCACCAAAAGCATCGACAGCAACCTACGACGCCACCTCCTATTCCATCGCCAAAGCCTGAGCCACCAGCCTTGCCATGAGCAGTGCCCAGACCATCACCACTTCCCTCACCAATACCCATATCTTAAAACTGAAAGCATTTACAGTTCAATTTAGGATGTGCTAAATAGTTTTTATAGGTCATTGAAAAAATAGGATGTGATGGATAAAAGTCTACGGATAGTTAATCAACTTTTTTTTTATGCCAAAGTTCAGAGCCAGTTTAATACTTTTAGAGCCGCGCAAATATTAAATTATTCATTTATCTATACAAGTCATTTTAGATTGTTCATATATTTAATTGGTTAAAAACATTATCCTGCCAGTACAATATGTTCAGTATCAAATCTATCACTGTACCTCTGTGTGAGAGCTAAAATGCTCTCACCAGGAATTATGGGTAGGTCTAATCAAGCTTCACAAAACCATTGTTCTAATTATTTCCTAACAATAAAACATTGTTTAGAAATCTAAAAAAAGCAGCCCTTCACAACATAGCAGGGACAGCGGGTGAGGGACACTCTATATTTTATTGGTGGATAGGCTCCTTTACATTCATTTTATACTAAAATGTATATTATTTTTAATTTTTGCCTAACTACATCATGATCGCGCTCGCATAATACCTCTCAAATACAGTACGAGATTGTTGCTCAAAATGAATTATTAGATACACAATGATATGGAATTATACATGTAGGGATGGAATTGCATGTTACTACAGATTATTTCCATTTCAATATATATGTAAGTGGCATATATGTCTCCAAACTATGAAATAAAGAGTACGAAGAAGTCATCAACAGATATGGCACCAATAATTACCATTCATGTTGAAAGGAAAGCTTCGTGCACTCTGTCAAACGTCAATACACTACCAGTCTGCGATTTGGCACTGTGCCGAGTTTTCTCACTCAGATTATCTAGAATAGGTGTTTGAGTCTAAAACATCGTAAAACCAAAGCGGAAACAGCTGATTGTGTGATGATATACTTGGGTGGAAATTTACTCGCTTGGAAGCTTCACATTCCATCCACTTCAAACCATAAATTTACCAAGCAATCAATTTTTCCACAATGAATAACTGTATATATTTTTTTTTCCAAGTTTGCTTGTGAATTCAATTCTACTCTCACTGTTCTGGCAAGCTTCTGCCACTGTATTGACATAGCTGAAAAGACATCTTCCATTTTACTATATCAAGTGGCCCTGACTGCACTCAATCTCACAACCCCAAGTTTATGAGACCAGAATGATTCCATCATCCCAAGCAACGGGCTGTGAAAAGGTTATACAGACGAACAGATGTCTCTAGATCTGTAACCCCCAGCCAGGCCAGCCTACATACTTGGTCAGTTATCATCTCAACCGAGAGGTTGTGGGTTCGAATCCCACCTGAGGACGGAAATTTTTAGGAGGTCTAATGTTCTAGTCGTGTTAAGGTCTGTGATTCTATCATCTATGATTAACTAGAGATATAGTTTTTCCCCCAAGTTTGCTTGTGAATTCAATTCTAGCCTACTCTCACTGAGATATTATTGCAATAAGATTTATCCAGTGGGCACACAGTGAATCAATATTGTTCAAATAATCCTTAAGTTGAAATTGAATATGTATAAAGTAACATTGATAATACGTCGATTCAAGTTTCAACAATGTGGCCACTGGCACTGGGTACCCAAAGGTCCCAATCATATTATGTCTATTTATGACATATATTTTTCAAAAAACACCTTTATAGATCTAAATCCAGGCCTTATCAAATTACTGACCCATGATTTGATTAAATGTTTTTTACTTACATGTATTTAAAGATCACAGAAAACTTCAGTTTTGCATAAATATGACATATGATTGTATATTTTCAAGAAAAATATCTAGAAAAATAATCTTGACAATCTTCTGACAAGAACCAAAGCACCTGTTAGGACACTTGCCACTTTGGTTGCTGAAGTTTATCTCCCACCTTTTGTAGATGAACTACACGTGCTAATCTTCTATGATGTGACCAGTTTATCTCAAAATATAGATACATCAAATTAATGGATAATTTGAGCAGTTAACTCTTTTCTTTTTATTTGTTGTTTGTTTGATGTCACGCGCATCTAATTACTTCGAACTTAATTCGAGTAACTTCAAATAACTCATAGATTTTACTTGCGCCCTTTGAGTGTCCTTTTTAACTTAATTCATCTAATTGAAGCTGAATATGAATAATCTATATTAAAGATAATGCACAGTCAAGAATATAAGTGTTCTGTAAAATCAAGGATCAATTAACGATGTCTTTTCCATTGAAAGTGTCAGGAAAATATATAGAGAACTTCACACAGGGCCCGCGTAGGTAACACACATCCCGTATGTTTTTTTTTTAAAAAATAAGTAGCATCCAAACAAGTACCAAATAATATTACTACCTTGAACATGATAGTTTTCCTGGAGCCAAAGTTAAAAGAGAAAATTTCTAGTAAAAAACGTAAATAAACATGTTTAAATCGCATATTATCGCCACCTATGGGTTGTGTTTGAATACGTTATTCCATAACAAAATGCACCATAAAATCGTTTGATTTTTACGACTCATAAAAGTAGTATTTATCGTATGAAAATATAAGTAAGTAGCTTCATTTTGACACCTCAAACACTATTGTTGGTTCATTAATAGCTGAGCTACGATGGTTTAGACAAAAAAATATACGGGATGGGTGTGAAGTGCTCTAAGACTCTTAATTTTCACGTTAGATATTCATGATATTTATTACACCTATAAAAATACCATACTGTCTTGTTAGCTAAAACACAAGGTCACGTGAGATTGCATAATATAATGATTTTCTCCAGGCGTACGTGTATATGTAATGGCAGACGTAAAGTTATTATTGACAGATAGGGGCCACTGTTGCGTGCACCGTGAAGTTACCTCTGACGAAAATCATTGTTTACATTTTGTGCATTAACATGTTTTGATTGGCTTAGAGCCGGCTATTCATGTGTTGGTATTTAAATTGCTCTAGATATTTTAATACCAGTAGGCTTTTTAAATTAAAGAAACTTTCAGAATGCACAAAATACATGATATTGCTTCTGTATGCGCATACTTATAACCTTTAAACCTGTCTTCAATTATCATAAAAGTTTATTTCATATGATAAAACATATATACAACTGACTGCCACAACAAATAGCCACAGAATTACAGAATCTTAGGGTAGAAAAATATAAATAAAACATATTATTGACAATTCCAGAGCTACATCTATGGTGGTAGAAATATACTTACAAGTAAGATGGATGTGAAAAAACCCAGTTGGAAATTTCAAAACAGCAGAAACCAGCTAAAATCCCAACGTCTTTACATCAGCTGAAATTAGCCAGTTTATTTTGCGTATTCCAGTCAAAAGCTTCAGTTAACGATTAGTTTGGTCAGTGTCATCATGACGTTATGAATATTTGAATGCAATCATGAAATCTTAGATAATCTTCAGAAGAAAATTTAAATCAAATCCATATGCATAAAATTGTGCTCTCTAACTTTTACTTAATTCAGTATTGATTTACATATTTATCACATTACATTATATATGATACACTGTAAAATTTTAAGTATAATAGAAATGTGATGCACGTGGTGTTTATACAAATGTAATACACAAAGAAGAACAATCAGTAATCACATTCAGAAGTTTGAAGTCTATAACAATAAAATCTTAAGCATACTCCTGGCCAAAATTGTTTTTTTCATCATAGAATTAGATTGTGTTGGCATTAACAATTTGGGAATCAACATACTCATAACAGTTTTGCAAGTTTTCTGTTTATTTTTAATTTTATCTAAATGCACATATTACTGTATCTATATTATATATATATATATATTTATTTTACTGATAGTTTTATTCACAGTTTATTTATAGTTTGAACCTCTAGACTAGAGACGTGTTGAAGAACAAAGATATCATAGATTCAATATTTCAAAAAAAAAAAATTGCAAGTTTTGTTACATTCAGCCCAAGTAACTAATGCCAAAGTAATCAAATGGCGATTATAATTATACAGTGCCTATTCATGAGCCACAGAAAGTAACCGTCCTATACTAGTTCGAGACCTGTATCTGTGTCGTCACGACTTGTAAAAATTTGATTTACTTGTCCTATGGACAAGTATTTCTCAGTTACCACAAATATCAGTTTCAATTGCAGTTACATGGAGTTTGTTGATTTGGATGTTAGTTAGGACGGGTATATTTTTCAGGATACCTGTCCAATGGACAAGTCAGAAGTATGATTTTACTCCTATTCGTGGTCCTGCTATTCAATTTAGCAAAAAGTCGCAGTCAACAATTATATAGCAAAAATATTCTTACATGGAATTCATCCTGTATTTAATAAAACATCAGGATTTTATTTTTTTGAAAATGTGATTTCTGAACTTGTATGAGACTTCATCCACATATAAAGTGAAATATATTACCATCTTGCATTGTTGAAACCAATATTTTGGAGTAAATTCCTCTACATATATGGAATGCATCATAATCCACACATTAGAAACATTTTTACATCAAAAATAAATATCTCCGTCCTGTTCACTCGTTAAATATCCATAATTCTTTAGCTTGATAAATTTTGAATGTCTCATTGTTTTTGTAATACTTCGCTAAATCAGTAGAGAACATTATCAGTAGAGACTCTCCATGGCCACAAATAGGAGAAAAATCATACTTGTCCAGGACGTGTATCCTGAAAGATATACCCGTCCTTACTGAAATTCACATGTCCAAATCAACAAACTCCATGTAAATTCAATTGAAACTGATGTCTGGGGTGACTGAGAATACTCGTCCATAGGACAAGTAACTCAAGATTTTTACCCGTCCTGACAACACAAATACCAGTCTCGGACGATAGGACAGGTACTTATCCTGAATATTATATTCTGAGAACATTGAACTTAGAAAGTTGGTTATTGATATTTAGTATTTTGTCTGTTCTATTCCGATGTATCTTTCACCATATCCTCTGTAAAACTGAATAGAAGTTCTGTAATTCTGAAGATGCTATTTGTTTTCTGTTGTGATTAATAATTGTAGTATTATCTGAAAATAGATAAACATAATTATTATAATAGATTTGAGTTTACAATTTCTATTAACATTCAAGTATGGGGTGACCTGCTCCTCTGTGATTTTTAAAACAAACCTCGAGGGCGTTAATTATTTATTTTTAAAGTTGCAGTGTGGACCGAGACATTTATCACTTTTGCACTGATAAACACGTAAAAATGTACTGCGAGATCCAACTTTTGATGTCTGACGTAAAAATATCTAATTCACAGAGACATTTTCTCACAAACAGTTTTGGTCACATTTTGTGCTAAAATAGATGTTTGCCGAAAATATGGCAAGTTTGTTATGTAAAACTTAAAGGACAAATGAATGTAAATGAATTGTTACTGCATCCTCGTACTGTTTTATAGACGTACTGATAACGATATATCATGCAGTTCTAAGATTCTGAGGTTTACAGATCAAACACAAATGTAAGCAAAAAGGAAGGCAATGTTTGTGGTCATTAATACCACTTATTATTTTCTCAAATTCACTGTCACCATATTGTAAAAAGTAGTGTAATTATACAAGTACACCTGTTAAACGTCAGGCGTAATAAGGGAAACATCGGCCACTATAAACTACGACGTGGATCGGACTAATAGGTGAAACACCGTAGACCAGACAGCAACGGAGATCGGGCCACCGCGTCATATACAAACCTATATTGTACCATCTATGAATCAATAAAGAAAAATTAAAGAAATAGAAAATAAAAATAAAATTAATGAAAGTCATATGATGTTTTGATTGAGAGCTCAGCAACTGATAGAGTAATCATCAACCAAAGTAGATAAATTTACTTACTCAACTACAGACGGGCTTCTGTTCCTGCAGTTTTCACCCGAATTTCATAGGCCACATGATGATTGGCTGGATGGTATCAAAGATCTCTGTGAGCTGCTTTGTGCAGGGCGGAATGCACGCCTGGCATGGTTGGAAGAGCAGCCAGAAAAATGTCAGGCAAGATGCTGAAAAATAACAAATAAATTACTAAGCGAAAGGCTTTGAATATATCTCATTACCCGGCACATTAGAGTTGTAAAATGTCACTACAATAAATCCAAATCAGGGCCAGAATAAAGTGGGAAAGTGCTAGTAGTTAGTACGAAGAGTAATCCTTATAGTATACTTATTTTCATAAAAACTCTTATTTCTGTGGCTAAAAAATTTATAAATTCCTAATTGCCAATACGAGTAGAAGAGTGCTTAATCCTAACCCTGCTAGATGCCCACTTCTATATGTGTAAGCACTTTGTCACTTCCGTTATTCTGGTCGTATCCTCATAAAAGTTTCTTATATATACAAATCCTTTTGTTTACATTTTGAAGAGGTGTTCTGGCAGCCAGGTAGGTATGGTAAAAGTTAAACACCTTACTAACAAAACTAAAATTTAATACAACCACAGAATAATGTGACGAACTGCTAACGCATGTCCAAGTGCTGGCGCTGGCATCTAGTCAGTTCTGAGATTGACAAGATTCAATATGGAAAAGTGGAAATCTAGTTAGAATATGGTGTCATTGGCTGCGAACTGAAGATGTATATACTTACAAACTGGCCAAGCAACAAAATAGATGAGAAGGCACCAGATGATTGCCCACACTACACCGATAGGTGAAAGACCACCTGCACCTTCTCCATGAGAGGTTCCTAATCCTTCTCCACTACCCATGATGTCTGAAATGTGTGCAAAGTTTCACTTTTCGTTTGCAAACTTGTTTAAAGCTCAAAGTGTAAAGCAATCGATTGTTGATGACCATCACGTAGTGTAGATCACACTAGAGCATCAATCGCACTGTTCGGCCATACACACAATCCATGAATGTTACATATGAAGTGAACTCCCAATGTAGAGGTCACTAAAAATTTAGCGCTGAATGTGAATGCCCGGTTTTAGCGACTGGTGATCTAGATCACAAATCGTTACAGGGCCACGGATAAGTACCCGTCCTATCGTCCGAGACGGGTATCTGTGTTGTCTGGACGGGTAAAAATATTGAGATACTTGTCCTATGGACGAGTATTCTCAGTCACCTCATATGACCATTTCAATTGCATTTACATGGAGTTTGTTGATTTGGACGTCTAAATCTTAGTTAGGACGGGTATATTTTTCAGGATACCCGTCCTATTGACAAGTTTGATTTTTCTTGTATCTGTGGCCCTGTGCTAAAACCGGCCATTCACATTGACATACCTCTATAACGGGGGAGCTCAAGTCACGTTAGAGACTCACGGATTGTGTGCATGGCTGAACAGTGTGATTGATGCTCTAGATATTATTTAGTAGCAGTGAGGAATTGTTAGAATCTGGATTCATCAAAGAAAGAGGCAAAAACCTACTCAGATATGCTTGTTAAAATGTTAAATTAAAAACAGATTTTTTTTTTGAACATTCACAAATTTTACATTCATATTCATGATTTCCATTTGGCAGTCTAGTTTGTACATATACAAAATTGTTAATAATGCATTTGGAGTTCAAGAAATTTCTACGGTTATAGTGATTTGAATTGTAACTTTTGAAAATTTTACTTACACTTACTGCAAGAAATATGCTGGTGAAGTTTGATCTAGTTTTGATAAGCCTTTCCAAGAAATGTGACATATTTCTGAGAAATTAGCCAAAACCTGCCAGGACACCTGCTGCTTCAGTTGCTCATCTTTGTCTCCCACTTTTCTAAGATGAACCACACAAGAAAATTGATCATATCAAAACATTGTTACAAATAATTTGAAATTTATTAATATAGTAATATAAGTAATTAAGTAATTAATATAGTAATATAAGTAATTAAGTCTCCATACCTTCTAGCTAGATGCATCGGATTAGGTTTCATAGCACCTTCCAAAAGTAACATTTAGAGTATGTTCACATGTGATCCACTATCCCAGCTGGCAAAAAAAAATTTTTTCACCCCCATTATGGTGTAATTTAGGTTTATTTCAAGTATAGTGTAACATGAACCTTGAATCCACGCGGATAGACGCCATCTTTACTCCCCCTAAAATCCACGTGTAAAAATGAAACAATATCTACGTTGATTTCATATATCTTTTCTCCCCCTCAAATCCACCTGATGCATGTGCACATGTTTATATTTACCGCGGCTCAGCGCTTATTGGCTGAGCTACATTTGAACCAATGAGAGCTCAGCCAGCTCAAATGCAAAGATCACCTAGGTAGAAAGCTTGCCAAAGATAAATATTCTTGTTAATTGATTTTCGTGGATATAGAGCAGTGCACACCCATCCCGTTGGTCATACCCATCCCGTATGTTTATAAAAAATATATATTTAGCATCCAAACAAGTACCAAATAATATTACTACTTTGAACACCATAGTTTTCCCGGTGCCAAAGTGTAAAAAGAAAATTTCTAGTAAGATCTAATGTAAATAAACATGTTCAAATCGCATATTACCGCCACCTACTGGATGAATGTGCACACGTTATTTCATAACAAAATGCATCATAGATCATGTAATTTTAATGAACCATAAAAATTGTGTTTATCTTACGAAAATACAAGTAAGTAGCTTCCTTTTGACACCTTAAACGCTATTGTTGGCTCATTAAAAGCTGTGCTACAATGGTTTAAACAAAAAAAAATATGGGATTGGTGGGAGGTGCTCTATTAAGCTAACCAACACAAATTCACACAGCGGATATCATATAAACCGATTTTATAAGGATAAGCACAGTTATGTCTGAACCATGAATCGCGCAATATTCCACTCTGAAATGTGTCAAGTATTTTCTCGACGTATCTGGACGTTTTCTGGCAAACTGGCTACGTATTGGATATCATTGAATGTGAGCATTATAATATATTTTTTTGTTTGATTTATGTTGTGTTTGATTGCCTGATGCCATGGTATTATTGTAGGATGGCGGGAAGTGACAGAAAAATATCTTGCAAAATGACATCTCTGACCATTTCGAACCGATGGTGGAAATAAAGTGGATAATCCACGTAGAAAAGATTAGTAAAATACCCCCACATATCCACGTAGAAAGGACTAGTAAAATACCCCCCACATATCCACGTAGAAAGGACGTAGAAATACCCCTATATTTCCACCACCAATTCACGTGTAAAAATGTTGCTGGCTCCACCTTTTTTCCACCAAATATCCACATGGATAAAGATGCTTCGTTTCTACGTGGATTCCACCATAAATTGCCCACTGGGTATAGCCACGACCCGGTCTGACACAAATAAAATTAACTTTTTTCTAAATAATTAATTAAATCTCCCCCGGACAAAGTTCGGAGGGGAGATTTGTAGCTTTGCTTCTGTCCGCGTCAGTCCGTTCGTCCGTCCGAAATAAACAGGCTGATAACTCGAAGACTACTTGAGCTATTGCTTTGCTAATTAAATATGTGTCTTGTTTGAGGAAAAAGTACCTCTCAAAATTTTTTGTTCGTACTTTGGCCTACTTTTGACAAACTTATGAGCGTTATGTGTAAATTCGTTGGCAACACTCTACAGGGAGAAGTATTTGACCTTTTATCACCAAACTTCATATACATGTAGCTTCATTGTATCAACTCTCCAGAGCTGATCAGATTTTGATGTACTTTGGCCTACTTTTGATGAAAGTACGATGTGTGTTTAAAAAGAAATTATTACAAATTTGTGTTTATCTGTCTCCTGGGAACATTTTATGACTCATCACCAAACTTAATTGATATTTGGTATGTCTATATCACTCTCCTCATGTGATTATGGTGTTTGAGTACTTTGGCCTACTTTTGAAAAATTTATGGAATATTGAAAAAAAATTATTACCACTGTACTGGGAAAAGTATTTCACCTATGGTCATTAAACTTTACAATTTTGCTCACCATACTACAGCCCACGGGAATGGTTCCGCTTTTCACCTATTATCGCAGCTGGAAGTGTCATTTTTGCTACGTCGATAATGGGTGAATTTACCGTGGCGTCAATTGCCGCCAAATGTTCACGAAATAGCTGCTTCTTTGGGGGGGTTACTATATACTCATTGTTCCTTTAATCTGTGTTTTTTGTATATGTACAGATTCTCACAAACTTTATCTAAACATCCATTCCAAATACTTATGCAATACAGCATGAAATCAATTAAATATTAGTCTGAGAACTTTGGTCTTCGTTATGATCACCCCAAAAGTAGCAAAAGTGAACCGGAAATCCTGAAAAACCCTATAGGGTGAACCTCGTTCATATTTGGTATGTATATAAAAAATTGGTATATTTTACCGGCCACCTATAAAAGAAAAAGATTAACAACCGGCCAAACACACATTTTACTGACCAAACATCAACTGTAAAATATTGCAGTAACACAGCCTTCATCGTGACAGTACATGCCTATACTTTCTTCCACTTATGGCAAGTTTGGTATCAATTTAAAGGTCTATACACACGCTTCACGTTGCCATCACATTTTCTAAGAAATAAAAAAATAGTTTTCCTGCAAAAATGTGTACTTTGTTTACATCCGTGTTTGAATACTGCAGGTGCTTGCAGGTGCGTGCTGGAAAATGCTTCTTTTTCACGTAGTCGATGAATAATTATTTTTTTTACTTTCAAATCGATGCAAACGGATATAATGTATGATGTACAATGTTTGTTCAGTGATAATTTAGGTTGTCATGGAATGTAAACAACATAAAAGGTCTGTTATTGTCGTGTATTCTAATATCGGCAGGTGCCCGACAGCATGAACATCGGCAAAACCTGCGCTTTACATTGGCCTGACTAGTCTCCACAGTTGAATTGATCTTGGTGTATTTGGCCTACTTTTGATCTTATGAGCGATGCATGTTAACAACTTTTTATCACTCTACAGGAAGAAGTATTTGACCTATTATCACCAAATTTCATATTTAGCTTCATTGTACTACTCTCCAGACCTGATTAGATTTTTGATGTACTTTGACCTAGTTTTGATGAAGTTACAATGTGTTTTTCATAACAAATTATTATGAATTCGTATTTATATTAGTTGTCTACTGGGAACAGTGTATGACCCATCATCACCAAACTTGACATTTTGTATGACTATATCACTTTCGTCACATGGTTTGATGTTCGAGTACTTTGGCGTACTTTTAAAAAATTGATGGAATATTCGAATAAATCAATTGTTACCACTGTATTGGGAAAAGTACATCACCTATGGTCATTAAACTTTACAATTTTGTTCACTAGTCTCCACAGCTAAATTTATGTAGGTGTACTTTGGCCTACTTTTGACAAACGTATGAGCGACACGTGCTAATACCTCATTTCCACTCGACAGGGAGAAGTATTTGACAATATTATCACCAAACTTCATATTTAGCTTCATTGCACTACCCTCCAGAGCTGATTAGATTTTGGTGTACTTTATATTTATAGCCCACTTTAAATTTGATGAAGTTTAGATACGATGTGTTTTTATTTTCATTCTGATTAGATGTGTTGCTTTTTTCTATGATATTCTTTATACATGTATGTATTTGAATTACTAATTTCAAAATTGATTGACCTAAAAGGGCCTGATCTAGGATGGGGAGATTTATGGTGTTCCCGACGACTACTTGTTAATTTTAAGAGTACATGAACCGGTTCTTCACAATCATATTAAAATTTGTAATTTTTGTAGAAAATGCTGTTCATAGCACTATGATAATTCAATCTGGATGCGAACTTTGATGTAATCCCTGTTTTTAACACCCACAAACATTCGCATATTGATTGGTTGCAGTATTGATACACCTAGATCTTTCGTGGTGTACTTTGGCCTGATTATGATGAAGATTTCCGTTGCCCGTCATAAATAGAGAGAAATTGTCGACTTTCCACCCAAGAGTATTGTATCAAAATTGGGCTAATCTTCTTATTTTTAACTTGGGATGAATTCAGTAATCTCTGTTCTACAACATACAAGAAGTATTCGCAGAGTTCATTGATAATTAAGATTTGCTGGGACATTTAAAATTTACTTTTCCATCTTTTTCCATCCACTACCAAATGAGCATACTGCAGAGAGTCTTGAGAGCACGCGTCTGTGTTCCAGGTTACTGAAAAACATTTATGTGATGAACAGGTTCATTTGTAAAAATACGAGTTTCTGACGAACCGGGTCATTTTGATGGACTGGGTCATGGCTAAGTGAATCATGTAAGAATCTGTAAATCGTTCAACCAACAAGGCTTTAACATTTCTAATTAGAGCATCAATCGCACTATTCGGTCATACACACAATACGTGAATTGTACATATGACGTGAACTTCCCGTTGTAGTTGTCACTAAAATTTTATGTCTTACGTATAATTCACGGTTTATGTGCATGGCCGGTTTTAGCGACTGGTGATCTATATTAAGAAATCACAAACTTTGATTCAGTATATTCTCATCTTGTAAGATCAAACACATGACCGAAGTTTTGGGATCAGAAATGCGAGAACTTTTACACGTGGAATAGACAATAAATTTTCATAATATTCACGCGTTTGACGCCGCATCACAACTGCTAATCAATAGCTGGTCATCAGAACGAGACAACATCAAAAAAGCCATGTTTCATGGTGCTTATGGCATGGGTATAATGTATTAAGTTTTGGAAATATAGAATTTACTAAAATCGCAAATTCAAATGGTGGTGAAAATACGTAGGTAGCAAACCGCAAATATTTAAGGTAGCAAATTAAAACAGTTTTTCAGTATATGATTTATTCTGAAAATAGGTGGAGACCAAAATCATGTCATTGTTTTAAGAAGTTCATGTCTTAAATTCTGGCCATCCATCCTCTGCAATAATAGCATAGCTTGCTATAGCATCTTGTGTTGAGTGGCATCGTAAAAGAATTTTCATGTTAATCCACCATTTTAGCAGCTTTAACCAAGCAGCGGGTGTCGGTAACCGCAGTATCTAATCGCTGCTGCTACTAGAAGTTTCTTTCTTTGGTGCATTTTGCTTACCCTTACCCCCTAAACCGAAAATAGAGCGAATCGTGACACAGCAACCAACAATGACCTGCAAACAATAAAAACACATATGTAGGTACCAGACTGATGTTCTGTTTCAATTAGAATTGGAGATTAATTTTCAATTACTATTCAATTACAATTGGAAGCTGCTGTTCAATTATGATTCAATTGAAGCAATGAAATTGTTTAAGTATTTATTATCTCGAATACAACTGAAATCTGTACTCTAAAGGGTACAAATTCTTACTCCGATATTCAGACCCTCAAATCCGTACAAATACGGCCAATTTCGAGTGACGTATTATCCTATATGCGAGTGCAGACTGGTGCCAAAAACGATCTCTTTCAAAAATATACCCGTCCTCCAAAAGGTTTACTCATCCTAATCGCACAAACTCTTGGCTTGGCAGAACAGTGAGAGTAGAATCTATATTTGTAGGTGAAATTGACCAGAATTTGCCACTTGCAAAAGTTTGAATTTTGCTCATCTTTGGCAAAGTTTTATTCGTCAATATAAGCAGATGGGTGGCTAGCTAGTAGCTACCGGGTATGTACTAACATTTACCTTATTCGTTCTTGTAAGTGCGCTTACATAAAACAAATTTCAACCAAAAACAAAATCACAAGAGATGTCTAATAAGCGCACCCCCAATTTTTTTGCAGTTTATGTATTCTTTCTTTTATCGCTAGCTTCGAACAATAAATGTCACGTATGAACCAAAAACATTGTTTCACAACGCGCCCAGCATGGTTACGTGGTTATCCAATAATACCGGCATGTTAGTCAAACAATATGGCGCCAAGTAAGTGAAATCTTAGCAAAAAAAAGCAAGATTTTTTTAACATAATCTGTGTAAAAGGGAGGGGGTGCGCTTAATAGATCAGTTGGCTTAAAAGAACAAATACGGTATGTTAATATGGTCGACATCTCTAAATCGTGTATCTGGGTATTTTATGAAAAAGAAATTCTGCAGAGAACACGCTTGGATCAGTATGTTGTTATTTTGAACATGTGTGAAACGGGTTTATGTTATCAGGGTGTCCTGGAGCATGATAACCAATGAAATTACATTAAAAGAATGATAAAGCAAATGATGTACCTGTGTAATTGGACGACATGAAAATAATGGTTTCATGGTCCTTGTGTTTTCAGCCCAGTAGTAAGGTAACTTTGCCCAAGTTAATATAAATTTCAATGCATTATCCAGGTGTTCCCTTATTGGTTGACACACTGGACATGGTGCAATTGATTGGCAACTAAGGAAGACACCTAAAAGGCAGGAACCTGAAAGAAAAATAAATAATACTGCACTCATATATCTTAGTTAACCCTATAGTTATATGGGCTGTACGTCCCACCCTATAGAGATTTCATTTAGAAAAACTGAATCAGAAGCTACATCAGATTATTTTAAGGAGCCACGCACACATTGTGCATCATGATTTTTAACTGATGAACGTTTGTCTATGTATTTATCATGGAAAATTATCCAGTTGTAAACAAAAATAAAGGAAGTGGCTAGGGAGCCGACGTCGGCTCCCTAGCCTACCCTCAGTGTGTAAGCTAGGGAGCCAACGGAAATATCTATAATAGTAGTATAATAGCTTACCACATTATAAGACATATATGAAGATAAGATTTTCCTGTTATCCTATAATGAATGTTTTGGTTACAATATAGACAACCACTTTTTATGCATACATGATATTTGCATAAAACATTAAAGATGGTTATGTTGAGAGGCTAAATTGAGTATGCTTGATAAATTTATTTCAATTAAATTGTACCTCGAACATCTGTATATGTCAGAAGTATTCATATCTTTGAATTAAAGCACTAAGCATACATTTTTGTGTATTAGGTTACCCCTTTAATAAGAACTATATGATGATTATATCATCCTGTTATCCTTTATTGAATGATTATATTATCCTTTTATCCTATATTGATTGATATCGTTTCATCATATTAGTTGTATGTATGTATTATGTGATATTTGCTCAAAACAATGATTTTCACAATAGTTACTGATAAAAGATGATTAAGTGAGCCTAATTTGAATATGTATTTCTAAGATATTTCTTTGAATGAAATTGTACTTAGTAGCTAAGTATATGTCTGAAATACATGTATTCATATAATTAAATTCAAGGACTACCCATACATTGTTTTGTCCATTGTAACTAAATTGAATAGTTAGGTGAATGTCTTAGCCAGTTGACCAATCACGTTATTTGTTTGCTGAGAATGATTTATTTACTTCGAATTTAAGGAGTGTTGCAAGAAGTGCCAGTTCAGTTGTTAAAAAAGACATGTATATCTTCTTAATACTTCATTGAATATTGACATTCAAAAATCATTACATATTTCAAATGATACTTATAATACATATAGTTCATCTTGTTCATACTAATATGGATGTAACTGTGAATTAAACTTTTAATAATATGATATTGCTAAGCAATTTCATCATATTTTTTTCTTTTCTACTAAAATCAACATTTTCCTCATCCATCCAGGCATATGTCAGCACATTTTCCTCATATATCATTCCTGATTCCATTGTAGTACCTGTTAACACATTCTTAACATAACCATGCAGTTTTCTTGCAGAAAGGTGTTTGCTTACTTAATTTTGATTGTTTGCTTGGGAATCCTACTTGCAACACTTCATAAGTTCCCAGCAATTAAAATGTTCTCAGTAAACAAATAACCTAATTGATTAACTAGTCAAGACATTCATGAACCTAAGTGACCTTTAATCAATTTAGTTACAAAGGACGAAACAAAATGTACGCATGCATAATGCTTGAATTCAACTACATGTACATGTATATAAATACTTCTGACATAAACTTATGTACTAAGTACAATTTCATTGAAAGAAAGTTATTAGTATTACTCAAATTAGGATTTCCACATAACCATCTTAAGCAGTATGAATAATCAAAATTCATCCGTTATTCAAATATCATGCATGCATAAAAAGTGGTTGACTATATTATAACAAAAACATTCAATATAGGAAAAGAGAAAAATGTAATCTTCATATATTTCTTGTAAAAAGTGGTAAGCTAATACACTCTACTATTATAGATATTTCCGTCGGCTCCCTGGCTTACACACTGAGGGTAGGCTATGGAGCCGACAAATGTCGGCTCCCTAGCCTACCCACAGTAGGTAGGTTAGGTTAGGGAGCCGACGTCGGCTCCCTAGCCACTTCCAAAAATAAAATATCCTAAAATATTCTCATTTACAGTTAAATATGTTTGATATACCATGAACAATTCTTAGGTCATCAAACATGATAACTTATCACGTCAGTTCAATCACTTGACAACATGATTTATGCATTGTAACATTTAGATATTTTACCCGGAATGTTGAGCAAATTTTCAGAGTCAATACACATTATGAATGATACATTCACGGCTTATTCATCGCCAACACGGGGCAGGGCATATGAATTGAACTCATGGCCATGGGCCCTTAAAGTGAAATCTGTAAGAGTCTCACCATTGTTAATGGGAGGTATATACGCATTATTTAAGAAATATAGCTTGCGAGGGCAATATTCAACCACATGAGAGCATGCATTCATACATGGTGACCGACAAACCAAGACATATATTCCTTATAACACGATAAACACTGAGAGATATCAATATTTCACAACAAATGAACTGGAATTTACAAAGTAATTCTTTAAAAGTTAGGATGCCATGCGATATTAAACATCTTATGTATCTCTGTGTAGTACAACAAACGCCATACTTTTAGAAATAATATCAGATGTACATGTTCTATTTCATGTAAGTCTTGCTTAGAAATATGTAAGTATTATGGGCCTGGAAGCTTTATTGAAAAAAATTTGAAAACATTCTGATATTTCTTGTTGTAAACAGTAAGCAATTTTTTTTTCTTGTCTCAATCATCTACGCTTTATTTGCATGTAAATTTTGCAGAAAATCCATCTTAACAATTCTTTAGCATTGGCATACATTTAGTGACTGTACAGATAGCCAATATAGTTATATATCGCATGATGAAGAAAAATGGAGAAATCTGATTGGCTGAGAAAAATGTGACAATCTGATCTATCTCCCTGGCTAGAGGGAGGTAGATCATGATCTATCTCCCTCCTGCTGTTTACATAGTAGTTTGACTATTACGTAGTGTGCAGTGCGTTAAAGTTATTGCAGAAATGTACGTTTCACGTTATCATTTGTACGTTCTCTGTACGCCTGTGTACGTCAGTCACTTACTATTCTAAGAAGTGTGTCATTACAATTTTCGTCAACTGCTTTGTGAATTTGAGTTAACATTGAGTAAAAGCACTTCTATCAACATGTCAGTGCAATCTAGATATAGACAAGCAAGTGAGGAGGAGCTGGAGCAATTACTGAAGGGATCAGAAAGTGAATCTACAAAGCGTACTGTCTCTAAATCTATCAAAACATTCTCTGAATACTTGACTGAAAATGGTGTTAAAGAAAATCTTGAAACAATGGCACTGACTTTTTAAATGCGATATAATAAATGGTGCCCGCTGTTGGGGGAGGTACGCCGAAGTGTCGCCCCTCAGGAACAATGTTGCCCTCCGCTTCACGTCGGACATTGTTCCTTCGGGGCGACATTTCGGCGTACCTCCCCCAACAGCAGGCACCATTTATATAATATTGATTTGCTTATTTGAATAGATGCCGAAAGTGTGACCCACTTTTAGAGGGCACTATTGCCTGGTCTCTGGAGAAATATTGACTGGCTGATTTTGATTCTAAGCCAATCAGAATGCAGTATTTAGGGGCATGTCACAGATAGAGTGTTATAGTGACATATATGACAGTAAGAATACTGTTTGTATATCTATATATAGATATACATACTCCCTCCCCGCTCATGTTGCTGGGACCCATGGTTGTGTGAAGAGATTATGCAGCAAAGAGCTTTGTTTGTATGAAGAGATTATGCAGCTTTGTTTCAATACTTACTAACATAAAATGCGACAAAGTATAAGAGCGATAACCAAAAGACACTCCAGAGAAGTCCACACCAAGTAACTCTTTTACTTTTGGCTGTCCCTTTTCCATGAGCAGTTCCGAGGCCGTCACCCTCGCCCATAGTAACTCAGCTGAAATTGATGTCATTGTTGAGTTACTACGCAACAGAACACGATCATGATTTTTGTGTTTCCTTGAACGTGTTCATTGTGTATTGAGTATCTAGTTTCATATTTCATTAAATCCAGTGTTGTGATTTAACCCTTTCTCACTTTGATTTTATTCTATGGCAGCCCTTTATATGCTGACGATATTTTGGAGGGTGGCGTCGATAACATCTTTCCATTTGTCGTAGTTGCTTTCCTAATTTTTTCATAATACCGCTGGCCTTGGATAAGCGGGTGGGGAATGGGCTGCTTGAAATAAATAAATATCGGGGCGGCTATTCTATAAAATACGGTATGCCTACAAGTTGGTCAAACATCTAGGTATTTAATTTCAGTTAACTTGGCGCCAGTAGTTTTGTTTTCAATACTGGCTAATAAATCTTCATTTTATTCTCTTAGACACATAAAGTTGTAACAATAAAATAAAGTAAGTATGATGATTCCTTATACATTTTACGTGAAGTTGTCTTATTAAAATCATAATGATAATGCTCATTTCGAGGCGATTTTGACACTGCAAACAATAAAATTACAAATTATACTGGTCGTTCACATATATTTCGGTATACAAGAAATATTGTTTTTTGCTATTCATGTCCAACAACCAGCATCCGTTGCTATTCCTGCTAAAACTATATTTCACAAACTAATATGTCCCTACAAACTAAGTAACAAAAGCTTCCTTACAACTGTAGGCAAGGAGAAAATATTCCTGAATCGACAAGATTTCACCAAACATCATGGCGTCTTTGGTTTACGGTTTTGCAAAGCACGCGTGATTCTAGTCTAGCTAGGGAGCGCTGTATTTCTGATATAATTCATACGAAATTTTAAATTTGATTATCATCGATTATAGCCCATCATTCCATGCTATATACATTTATAAACACTAAAAAGAATTATTGAAGCCTAAGTAAGCAATGAGAACAAAATAGCATAGTTTAACAGGTGATGAGTTTCTTGACAAACAACTAATGCTCCTCGTAAAATCTTGCGTTCAGTTCATTACGTAAATAATGAAAATAACGTCAGAAATGTTAAAAAATCGAATACTCATTTTTCTGCAGTAAAGTTGACAAGGAAAATTCCCTTAATGAAATTAAACATGTGAATAACAAAGATTTCTTAATAGTCGAAGATTCGTATTGTATGTCCATATATAGGTTGAAAAACATAGATTCTGGATATTAAGCTATACATTATTACTATAGTATGGTAGGATTCAGAAATGAGTTAACTGCATTTTCCTTATATACCGAAAAAAATGTGAACTACCTACCAATAGCAATGTTGTTACAATGTAGATCAATGTAGACCCGGATGTACTAAAAGTACTAGAGTATACAAATGCACCGGAAAGTGACTGTTGTTTGACATGATATTTTTATACATAAAGTTGGCATATTTTGTTAGCCATTAATTAAAACTCATTCAGTGCAAATTTTTGTTTAGATCTATAAGAAAATGAGATCACCAACCTGACCACATAAAACTAATAGATGTATTCCATGTTCTTATATATGGTGTCAGTCACAGTAGCAGCAGTGTTGCTTGAAAATTCCATAATTGTGCAAGTGTAAAAATGCCATCTAGCCTTTTCAGGACACCTGCTACTCCACCTGCAACAATGACATGCTGTGTTTTTGTCTCCCTTCTTTTTTGGATGAACGATTAGAAAAAGAAAATCTAATAGTTTTGTGTGTGTGTGTGTGTGTGTGTGTGTGTGTGTGTGCGTGCGTGTGTGTGTGTGTGTGTGTGTGTTTGTTTTTGTGTGGTGTGTCAGTGTGTTTTTTCCCTAGGAGGAACTCCTCCTAAAGAAAGTGTATCTCAGTGTATCTCAGTGTGTGTGTGTGTGTGTGTGTGTGTGTGCGTGCGTGCGTGCGTGCGTGCGTGCGTGCGTGCGTGCGGTGCGTGGTGTGTGTGCGTGTGTTCATACTTCAAGACCCATTCATCCAATGGTTTTCTGGCAATAAAAAAGGGCTGCATGCAGCTACAATCACATTTATGCAATTTTTTGATTGGGCTGCAAATCATGAAAAGTTTTTGAGATTTTGTCATTTTAATGACAGCATGGATTTTTGCTGCATTCTTGAATACTCTACTTGCGCACTCAAATTTCAATATTCTGAAATAACATTCTGCAAGATAAAACATTTTGAAACATATATCATATGCAAACAA